>CM053753.1:79313120-79325864 GCA_028658305.1 Pachyuromys duprasi | reverse complement strand
AGATGCAAATGTCACCATATTGTCTCCGTGTCATTCACTGAAATTAATTTGAAATTTTAATTACAGGAAGGAGCATGATAAATGAAGATATTTTACTCTAAAATTGTCTTTAAAATAATGGGGAGGTGAATAGATAATCTGAGATGGCATAATGATATGCAAATTTTTCAGATTAATTTTATTAACAAATGAATCTATTTTGTTAACCTCTTAAGTTATAATTGCAAGGTTAAAAGAAAACTGACAGTTTTTTTTCTTTTTCTTTCATTTTTTTTCTTTGTTTTTTTCCTTATAGTACAGGGGTTGCCACAGGGTCTTTTCTGTGTAGTCCTGCCTGTCCTAGACTGCACTATATTGACCATACTGGACTCAAACTAATGGAGATCCACCTGCCTCTGCCTCCCAAGTACTGAAATTAAAAGCCACCATACCTGGCTATTTACAATTGTCTCCAATTCAGTGAATTATAACAATTTCCAGAGATGCTATTGTATAAAATAGTCTTTAGGAAGAGAAATATTTGTGCGACTCATAGCCATACTGTGAAAGGAATAAACATTATAAAACATACTGTAGAGTACAGCATTTGAAAATAACTTTGGGGGTTGGAGAGATGAGTCACTGGTTGCTCTTCCCAAAGGACTCAGATTCAATTTCCAGCCACAAAGTGGCTCCCACTGTCTACAACTCCAGTCTCAGACGAGTCGATGCCCAACTCCATCCTATGAGTACATGAGGCATTCATATGGTGCACAAGCATTCTTACAAAGAAAAATGTGTATACTCAATCATGTATATGAGTATATACATAAAATAGTTTTAAATTTTTTTATCTTAACCTTTGAGGATGAAGAAATAGTCCCTCTGATCATGGAACTGGCCACCAGCCCTGACAACCTGCATTTGATCTCCAGAACTCACACGGCATAAAACTAGAAACAGCTTTCAAAAGTTATCTTGGACGGCTACAACATTGGGACTGTAGTTCTTTTGTGCCCATGCATGTGCAAAATAAATAAATAAATGTAATTTTATTATTTTTTAAATTAAATTTTGAAGGCAAAAAAGCCAACAATTGTTAACCTTCTGCTTAAAGACGTTTATGCCTGTCTAACATAGGCTAATAACACCCATGTACTATTATATAATGTTGTCTCTTCGCTGTGACAACATTCCTGGTACAGGCAACTGAAGAAAAGAAGGCTTTGGCTGACACATGCTTTAAGGAGCTAGAACTACGGCACTATAGAGCTCCTGCCCCTATAGCAGGAGGCTTGGCAACAGCCAGCTGGTCACATTGCATCTTCAGGCAGAAAGCCAAAGATAAATGCTATCTCCTTTGTTCCTTTATTCATCCCAGGTCCAGCTCATGGATGGCACTGTTCAGATCAAGGGGAAGTCTACCTTCTTTAATGAAATCTTTCTGGAAATGTCCTCGAAGGCAAGCCCCAAGGTATGTCTCCAAGGAGAATCCAAATCCAGTTGATGGTGAAGATTAATCATTGTACTACTACCTAGGATTTAGATAAAGATTAGTTAAGCTAATGTACATGAAAATAAAACTTTGGCATCAAGTAACTGCTCAAAAACATCTTACACAAGTTTGTGTTAGCCTCAAGGTTATATTTATCAGTAAGTAGAGTTGCACTTGATTAATAAAATGTTCATGCCTAATAAGACTGATGTAGAACAAATAACAAATTAAATTTGACTTAGAATAAGGTCTGAGAACGTCAAAATCAAATGTGATATTTTTACTAAATTGTGTTTGTTTACTTATTTACTGTGTGTGTACGGTATCTGTGTGGACACACCACAGCATGCAATGTGGCAGTCAGAGGACAGCACTGAGCATTTAGTTCTCTTCTTTCTTTTTTTTTTTGGGGGGGGGGGCGCAGTTCCAGGACTTGCACATGGATCACTAGGCTTACACCGGGAACATCTTAACCTGCTGAGCCATCTCGAAGGCGCAAAGCTACTACTTTTAAATTTTTACCAAGTCATGCAAATGTAAGGTTTTGTCAAAATCAAGATTTCTATTCTTTATTTCACTGAAAAACCACACTTAATGGGGTTAAAGAGACAGCTCAGTTGTTTGAGAACACTTGTTGCTCTACCAAGGGACTCAAGTTCAGCTTGCAGCCCTCACACAGTGACTCACAACCATCTGTGACTCTAGTTCCAAGAAATCCAAAACCCTTTTCTGACCTTCATGGGCACCAGGAATACATGAGGTGTGCCTACATGCATGCAGGCAAAATACTTATACATGTAATAAAATAAATAAGACTTTTAAAATTAAGGGAAAATTCCCATTAAAAAAAACATAAAACATTAGCATTTATGCAATAATTCTGTAGTAATGAGAAAAAGTAAGTCTAGGTCACCTTGCCAGGCAGAGGTAATCAAAGAGCAGGCCACGGAGTTCATGTAAGAGGCAGCCCCTGCTCCCCTTACTAGGGAACACACTTGGAAACTGAGCAGTCTATGGGCTTCCTCCAAGCAGGGGTTCTAGGTCCATGCATAGTCCATGCATCAGTATCTGCAGTCCTCCCTAGACCCAGAATTTTTGCTCTTAAACAGAATTTTCAAGCCAGATTCCGAGTTTGATGGAATTTATAATTGTCCTTCAGAGACAAAAGAAAAACAACAACAACTTTGGAGGATACAGACAAGACACACACAGTTGATCACACCCCCATGAAGACCAAATATCCTCTATAAGGCCATTATTAACACTGTCCTACAAATAATTCCATTCTAATTATTTAGGAAATGATTCATCACTTAAGTGCCTGTACCTCTGACGGCTCAATCAGTTACTAACAGCAGCTTCAAAGGGTGATTCTATATCTTGAGAAAAGGAGGTCATTTGGGGATAGAATTCCTTGCTTCCATCACACAGGCTTCAGGAAATGACTCCTTCGGGAAGTTGTACTCTGAGAAGGACTGCCAAGTTCTTTCAAGGCGAGTATAACTTCTCAGGGAAAGAACTGACATTGGGGAGGTGAAAGAGTCTCATGATAGGTTATAAAGTCCCCATGAGAGCTAAAAATCCTCTCTCCTCTGAGACTTGTACATCCAGGAATACCAGACAACATTCTCCTTGTTCCTTATGGCTATGTCCAGACTTCACTTTCCCACCGTGACTTCAAAACTCCTGACTTGAAGCCCACACCACTTGATTCACCTTTCCTTAAGACCAGAATATATATCTGTGATACTATGTTTGAAGGTCATAGTTTTTTTAAATATTTTCTTATTTTTGAGAATTTCACACGTGTCTACAATGAAGTATATTATTTAATCCTTTTCTCCACTTCAGTTTTCCCTATATCCCCAAATATGCTTCTCTATGAAAAAAAAAAAACATGTCCCAACATGAAGTATTAGTGTCTTTCTAAAAATAATTCACTTAATTCAGTTAGTATTATCTGTATGTGGATGGGTATAGGGACACCCACTAGAACATAGGAAACCTACCAGTAGTCAAATTCCGGTGGGGGCAGGGGGGATTCTTTCTCTTCCAGCAACTACTGCCAATACTTTCTTATCTATGGTGAATTTTGGCTGGCTTGATCTTATGCAGGTAACTACAGCTACTATAACTTCATGTGTGTCATAGCCATGCCATGTCTATAAAAAGTACTTCATAGTATTCCTTACCATCCTAGGAACATGAAGAACATAGCAATTCTTTCAAGTTTATGGAATAATGTGCTTGGGATATTGGCAACCACTTATTTGAATTACAGGGCCTGAGCATCTGCAGCATTTGCTAACCAATCCCCTGCAAATGCCAACAGATGATATTTCTAGTTATACATAAAAATTGCCCCTTGTATGTATTTCCTTATTATTTGAGTATGTTCTCTACGAAGATCAGCAGTCTCTTATATGAAAATACAGATTCTCAGAAACCGTATAACCAAGCTTTAGAAGCAGTTACTGGAAGGCCCATAGTAACAATTTACAGCAAAATTAAGGAACAAATATGCCCAACTGGAGCTAGTAAATGTATAATTTGTCGATATTTTTTTGCAGGAACAAAATGACTAAGACACACAAAAAAATTGATTAGATGGATAAGTTCCAAAAACATAAGGTTATCAGATAATAAATTTTGTAAACAAAACATACAGAATCTAGTTTCAGAAGCAGAAACTGAAATCTAAAAAAAGAAAAAAAATTCATGCATTGTCAGGTAATGATGCAAAAGATATTTTCACAACCACAATTGTTTGTTTGATTTACAGCTTTAAAATCAACCTACTATTGCCTACCGTGGTATGCACACCTTTAATTCCAGCACTCTGAAGGCCTGGTCTACAAACTTAGTACCTGGACAGCCAGAGCTACACAGAGAAACCCTGTAGATAGATAGATAGATGACAGACAGACAGACAGACAGACAGACAGACAGACAGACAGACAGACAGACAGATAGATAGATAGATAGATAGATAGATAGATAATTAAATATATAAAATAAAATTACCTTATTCTACTGAAATTAATAACTTTTAAAATGAATTAAAATATTATCAAGCTCAATAATATAGAAGCAGAAATTCAGAAACACAAGGCAAGAGAAATCTAAGTGCTCAGGAGTTGAAAATTCTTTTCACATAGTAGTGTGTCAACAGCAGTTGTTAATGATATTGATATTGTTAATATCAATATAATATTGTTAATGATATTGATATTCTAGTACAAAAAACCTACAAAAGCAACCAATGGAAGCATTAAAATAACATTTTAAATCCTGATATAGTTACATAGAGAACTTTGAACTGAGAGGACTGGTCCTAACCAACCCCATCCCCAAAAGCCAGCAGTCCCAGGAACTAGGACGTAGGTCACCAACTCCAGGAACAAGACAATAAAGTCCCCTACTGGAATAGCCTGGAGAAAACCCACAAAAATGTGCTTCGAACTACTCACCTTTGATAATATTTAACCATCACCTCAAGCAATGGCTAATCAGTGAACACCTGGAGTTTACCCAGGTGTACTTTACAATAGGTTGAGTAAAACAGTTACAGTTTGGACCTCTGCACAAACAATTACAGTTTGGCCCTCCGGGCCAACAATCAATCATAGAACTGCCACGCTGGAATTTCCTGAACCTTGGTGTAACCCTAAATAAAAAATTCCTCTCTCCCTGAGCTCAGGGGCTCTACACTTGAGAACCGCTAAGTCAGTGACAGTGTGGACCTGAGTTCAAGCTTGTCATAAAGACCCTTCTGCTTTTGCGTTGGAATCAGCTCCTTGGTGGTCTTTGGGGTCTGCGAGACTTGGCCATAGCAGAACTCAGATACTGAGAAAATGGAATCTATATCCTTACATCATCTATCAATATCTGAAGATTCAAATTCTTTAAAGCAGTTGCATAGAATATGGCTTATGGGCTGTAAGGCCCTCAGCAATTAGGATGGCCACAAGATTTGTCTGTCAAATATGCTCAGTTTATCACACACAAATATTCCCTGTATGCTATGCTAATATAAAAGTTAAACAGACATCTTACCAAGCAGGGAAGAGTTGTTCCACTGGAGAATCTTCTTTTGAGGGTGCTAGATGAGGATGCTTCAGAAACTTTCATGCTTGATTCATGTCGGCTGTGAATTCCTTCAACTGTGACAGGCTGGAAGGATGGCGCTAAGAGGTCTGGCTGTCAGCTAGGACTGACAAACAGGGCTGTGTGAGCCGAGAGGCAGTGCTAGAAGCCCAGTGGTCACTAAATCCAGAGTCTCAGTCCTCTTACCGATGGGTATGGACAAATAGGCTAGAGAAGCCATGTCTTGGGAGCATGACAGTGGGATTCTGGAGTCCATTCCCAAAATTGCAATTTCTGAATAGCTTCATTGGGATGAGCTTTGCTCTATCAGGGCTCACAGCTTTCGGGGCTGGTTCACTAGCATACCAAAAACACACTGGGGTTAGTTGATCAGCATTTCAAGGCCAGTCCTAGGCTAGGCTCTTAGCTGCTGGGTGTCCTACCTGGAGTTTGCTTCTGAAGCCTACCTCTTAGCAAAGCTATCTGGTGGCAAACTCCGATATCACCTTTTTCCAAGTCACACAAACTTGTTTAGTTTAGTTTTGTTTTATAATTACACAAAGTGGTTTCAGAGATGTTTGCAAGAGTAGTGAAGAGGTTTTATTGAATAATCAGTTGAGATTTTTGCTTTAGACTCCAAACTACACCTAGTACTAACTTTGGTCTATGCTATGTCCTTCTGGATGATTTTTCTGGGTTGCAGTTACTCTGGTTTGTCCCAGTCATTAACATATGTCTCTGTGTGTGTTAGGGGAGGATTTGTTTCATCAGTTTCATTAAGGAATAAATTAATTAAGACATTGATTTAAAATGTAAAAATCTTTGATTTTAATTGCTGTGTTTCCCTTGAAACCCCAATCAGAGTCAAAAGGCATATGGAATCCACATTCAAAAGACTTCTCCTGCCTCTCTGAAGTCCTTCTTTCCCTTTGTCCCTGTACCCAGGCAGTTGCTAATCTGTTTTGTTGATACCTAAATGAGCCTGCATTTTGTGCTAAAATTATAAGACAAAATACCCACAGTATGCCTGAAGCCTTTTGATAGTGATTTTTGAGATTCATCTGTGTTGTGTGTGTCTGCTTGCCCTTTTTATTTTGATTAGTGCATTCAACTGACAGAGCAGGTTTACCCATTTATCTGTGGAGGCATATCTTGGTTATTTGTAACCTGAGATTATCGTGAGTTAAGTAGATTTGGCACACATACTTTGCTCTGTGTGGACATGAGTTTCTATTTCTCATTGGGAAAGGACTAGAAATGAAAATGTTGGGTCCTTTGATGGCCTTGAGCATGCTACACAAGTGTTCTACCACTGAGCTTCACCCCCAATCTTAACCTTTTATTTCACACTGCTGAATCCTCTTTCCAATATAACTGACATTTTTATAATCCATTAATGGCATATGAAGATTACAATTGTTCTATATTCTCCCTAAAAACTAGTATTCTCCATACTTTTGATATTAGCCATTTTAATGTATATATAGCATTTTACAAATTTCTTTAGATTTTCATGATAACCTTGATGGCAACTACACTCTCTTAGATTCTGCCTGGTCAAGCATTTCTTTTTTGTGAAATGTCAGTTTAAATTTTACATTGAAAAACTGTTGTTCGTCTTCTTATTTTTGATTTGTAGAAGAAGTCCTGTGCCTATTCTAGCTAAAAATCTTCTATCATTAATATGCCATAAGTATTGCCTCCCATTCTGTAGTTTGACCTTTTCTATCTTAATAGTGATTTTTTTTTCTGAAATCAAAGGGTTTAATCTTTGATGAAATCCAATTTCCTGGTTTTCCTTTTCTGTGGTTTTTATATTTTTAGCCTAAGAAAGCTTTGCTTTGGCTGAAGTGGCTTTTTTCTATGTTTTGTAGTTTTGACTTAGTTTTCACACCTGTCATTAATATGACAAATTTGTCTGTGCACCTGAAGGGCCATCTGCCCATACTTTCAGGCATTTCAAAGACTTTCTCATCCATTGTAGATTACCTTAACATCTTCAAAAAATAAACTGAAAATAAGCATGGCTCTATTTCTAGATTCTAAAAAAAATTATTTATATGTCTCTTATAGCTATAAAACATAGTTCAAATATTTATTCTCTTACCAATGCCACAATGCCTTCATTACAATAACTCTAGAGTAAGTCTTAAAGTCAAACTATACATTCTGAAATTTTAAAAATAGGTTCATCTCGTCATGTAAATTTTAGAGCTAACTTGCCAGCTTCTAAAAATTGACTCTCTTATAACTTGTCTGGAACTGTATTGACACTAGAAATAAATTTTGGAATATTTGATATCTTAATTTTCACTCAGTCTTTTTAAAAAAGTCTCCAGGGTTTTTTTTTAGGTCTTTTTAAAATTCCTCTCTAGCATGTTCTATAATTTTCAAAGCAGATGGTCTACATATGTTTTGGCAAATAATTTCCAAGTACTTTATGTTGTTAGTGTCCTTATATAAGAATTTTTAAATTGTGTTTTATTAGTCATTTGATACTAGCATAGGAAAACAACTTGATCTTTTTAACCATTGGCCCTAAAGCGTGGTAAAATTCACCAATTTTAAGTCACTTTTCTGATTCTTACAGAGTTGCTTCATAAGTACCAGTGTTATGTGTCAATGAATACAGGTAGCTTTATATCTGCATATTAGTTATATATTTCCCCAATACCTATGATATGCAGTAGGAACAAGTATCTCTTCTTGTTCTCAGTCTTAGAAATATAGCATTGAGACTTGCCCTGAGAAGCCTAATTTTAGTACAGATTTCTTTACTGATGCCTCTACTTTTGTTGTTCAGTTAGGCTAAGTTGGGTTTGGCTTGGTTTATTTGTTTGTTTGTTTTTTCAAGACAAGGTTTTGATGTATAGTCCTAGCTGCCCTAGAACTCACTATGTAGATCAGGCTGGCCTTGAACTCAGAGATCTGACTACCTCTGCCTCTGGAGTGATGGAATTAAAGGCATATACTACCATATCCAACTTCTAGATGCTTCTTATCAAATGGAAGACTACATCTTCTAGCCCAGTTCTTCCAAGAGAAGTTATTGTTGTTGTAAGTAAATATTAAGCTCTGGCAAATATTTAGTTCTGATTCTATTGAAATGATAACATGTTTCTTTTCATTTCTTCTGTTAATGTTAAATTACCTAGAGTGATTTTGTGATGATATTGTCACATTGGGGACCAGAAACATAGCTCAGCAGTTAAGAATTCTAACTGCAGAAGTTTGAATTCTAGCACTCATGTAACAAGCCAGTATGGTTCCACATACATCACTAACTGCAGCCCCGGGTATTGTTGATAGCCAAGAATTAAAAAAAAAAAATTCCAAGCTCCAGGCTCAGGGAAAGATCCTGTCTCAAAGAAGAGGCAAAACGTGATATCTTCTTCTGATTTCCATGAATATATAGCACACTTACAGACACACATACATACAACACACACATATGCATACATATACATGCATACACACTCATACATACTTACGCACATATACAAAAATTTCAATTTGTCCTGATGTGTTAGTCTTTATAAACATTGTAGGATTTGGCCAGTAATGTTTGGTAAGGATTTTAACATTATGTTACCATTATGTTACTAGGAATTTCTTTGCTTGTCGTCTTTTCCGGTTTGAGTATGGGAGTAACACCAAATTAATTAAATTAAATTAGTTTAAAATCTTTCTCTTCTACTCAATGCATTCATATAAGGTTTGCTTTTAAACTTATACATTTTTCTCTTTGGAAATATTTGATAGAATTCACCATTGAGTTCCTATGTAGCCACAATTTTCCTTATGAAAAAGTTTTAAAAACTAATTCAATTTCTTCCATTATTATAAAAGTCTTCAAAAAATGAGTCTTCCCTGATAAGCTAGAGTTAGATGGAAGGGGAGGAGGTCCTCCCTATCAGTGGACTTGGAAAGGGGCAGGGAGGAGATGAGGGAGGGATGAGGTGAATAGGGAGGGAATGCGGGAGGGGGCTACAGCTAAGATACAAAGTACGTAACCTGTGATTAATATAAAATAAAAATGTTTAAAAAAAAACGAGTCTTCATGCCATCTGTCTTGTTTTGGGGGATTTGGTGTTTGTTTGTTTGTTTTAGGAAACTATGGTAGTTTATGGTATTCAAGAAAATTGTCCATTTTTTCCCTGAGCTAAATCCCCAGCCTCCAGTCTTCATTCTTGACTCTGCTAGCTTAGTATCATCTTTTCTTTTCTTAACTGACCTTTAATTTTATCCTTTCTATTGATCTGTTTTTAAGAAACTTCTTTGTTTTTGTCTAATTGTCTTATCATTTGCTGAAACAAATGAAAAAACTTTTGCTATATTTGATGCACTCTTATTCCTTTTATTTCTGTGTGCCCTTGAGAACATTTTGTCCCCAAGTAGGCACATTCTCATTTCAAAATATAGTGTGTGGCCCATCGGAAGCATTTCAAAAACAATGCTTCCTCTAAACACTTTCCATTATGCAATGAGCTCACACAAACTGAATCTCAGCTTGAAGATAATACTAAAGTCATTCCTGAGAAGACTGTTAATGACTTCTTGGTAGCCAAATCTTCACCAATACCATAGTCTATTGCATCTCTACTGTAGTTTACACTGCTAGTTAAAATTTAGCACGTTCCTTCCCTGGGTATCAGTGACATATTCTTTGGTTTTTGCTTTCTCTCTCTGTAACCAGACTGTGCACTATCTGCTTCACAAACAGATAGGTTTATACATAGTACATGGTGTTAATATTCTCGCTTTTTATTTCTTCCTTTATTTTAGCTATCATGATTTATTTTACACCGGCTCTATGGATTTGATATCCAAATCTTTCTAGCTTTGAACTTTCTAGCTCTGAACTTTCTCCAGAATCCCATGTTCATATTCTGCCTGATGAATATTTCCTCCAGCTCATTCTAATTCCCCAAATGAGCTATCTAAGTGCAAACTTGATACTTCACCCTGTGTATTGACTTGAGATACATGTAGGGATGTGTATGTGTATCTATGTGTATCTGTGTATTCTTATATAATCAGTCTCTTAGTAACTCAAACTGAAAACATAACCCTTTCAAAGAAAGCGACAGCATTACTACGGGTTACTATTGGAAGCTCTGCATTCTGATTGAGTCAAATGTTTAAAGCCTGCAGTCTGCTGATTGTTCCATCTATATGGGTGGGATGGGATACCAAAAGCACTGAAACAGTATATGGGAGGGTTCAACAAGACGGTCACTATAGCACTATCTGTGTATTGTTCGGATTTACCAGCTCTACCACTTCTGAGCGCATCTTGGTTTCCTCCATGCCTTCATTGCTGATGCCTGACAACTTGAGCACTGGTTATAGCTTATAACCCACTGTTACTTTCTCCTCTGTCACTTTAATATTTTCTTTTAAAATAAGATTATAATATATTGTTTCGAGAACAAATATAGTAAGGTCTTTTCTTCCTTCTACTTCGCATATTTCAGAAAGTTAATTTCTCAAATTAAAGAATATTGCAATGGCACCAAGAGGCTGCTGAGGTTCGCATTACAAGACATCAGCTGTGTTAGCAACAAGAGAAGCAAACAAAAAATAAAATAGTAAAAGGAGTTGGGGTATTGAGTTGAGGCTATTGCATGCTGTTTTGGTAATATGGTTTTCTAGTGGAATAACTTAATCTATACTGGAATGTGACATGAGATCAACCACAGTTTCCACCAGGATAATGAATTTTACATATTAAATGGGAAAGATTCAGTAACCTGACTAATGAAGTAAGTACATTATTTTACAGCACAGTACCCTGGCTGATTAAAACATCCTTTAAGTAGAAGATGTGAGCAAGTTTTAACTTGCTCAGGTTCCATCTGAAAAAATTGTTTGATTCAGCAGCAATTTTCACAAAGTAAATTTGCCAAAATAAACAATGAGCATCAATGCATCAGTGTTACTTCTCTATGGAAATATTTGTGTCTGTTTTACGTGTTCCCAACATGGCTACACATGAAAATCACTTAAGGTAGAAGAAAAAAGTCTCAGTGTCTTTGCCATGTGCCCCAGAGGAATTACATCAGAATTTTCAGAACTGGGAAGCAGGCACCAACATTTTTAAAGGTCCCCAGGGAGTCCTAGTATCAGGCAGCAAATTGAGAGCAGCTGCTGTCCACCCTTCCTGAGCCTTCTCTACCCCTGTGGGTGGTTGCCAATTGGCAGTTTGGAAGACATCCTAGACTCATGACAGAAAGCAGCCACTCAAGTAGGCATCCATGTGGGAAATAAAGAAAAAAGTCATTCCTGGTTTAGAGAGGTAAAGAAATAGCTTTTAAATGGCTTCTTCTGAATAAAGAGTGTGGGTTGGATAAGAATTGCAGACACTGCCACTATTGAATCCCAGTTGTGCTGCTTTAAGTAGATCTGGAACAATAAATGAATCACAAGACTTCTCTTTCCTCAGCTGTAAAAGGATATAATAATATTTGTTATAAGGACATTATGAAGAAGGCATATGAGTAATGTCTATAAACCCTCTGTGTGATTTCCCTTGCCATTCTAGCACATCACATGACAGGTATCTCCAGTGTTCCCTTCTCTGCTTGTTTCTTGAACCTGAGTCTTATGAAATTTAAATTAACACATGCATAAGCAAAGCAGACCCTTTGAAATCTGTATTCTGATGTAGCATGACTGATACTAGGGTAGGCAGTTCCTAGTTATTACCTGTTAATGCTTTTCCTAAATAAGAAGGACCTGGAACCTTTGTAAGCTTCCCTAAACATTATTTTCTAAATCCCTGTGTCTCACAGAAGCAATTGGTATGACAAATGCGTGTGGTATCGTCAATTAGAGAAAGGTAGTGTGCTGGTTCCCCTCTGAAAAACCCAGAGGAGAATAATACACTGTAACCATTACCCTGGAAATAGTGGCCCTTTCAGAGTTCTTAGCCTCATTAGTAAACAAATTTAAGAATGGATTCAAAGGGAAGCTCAAATGTTAAGCCTGGCCTATTCTTCCCCAGGAACTGGTAGGTAGGACCCATAAAGATTTTGTGCTATGGAAAGAAACATATGGTATATACTCACTTATATAAACCTATAGGATAGGAAGTTCAAGCTGAAATCTACGCACCCAGAGAGGATATACAAGAAGGAGGACCCAGGTTGGTATGATCAATGCTTGTTTGAATGAACAAATGG
>CM053753.1:79297482-79312620 GCA_028658305.1 Pachyuromys duprasi | reverse complement strand
AAAAAAAAAAGATTTTGTGCTATGGCTGCAATTTCCTGAAGACCTGAAAAATCCAGAGAAATTCCAAGCACAGAAAGAGCTGCTGGAATCTCTGGTCCATAGGGATCTTGAGTCTTCATATCAAAGCACATGGGCAAGGTTCACTCAAGCTAAAGATGCTGAAATCTTCACACTTCTCCAAGATCATGGTTTACATCTCACTTGTAAAAGTTTAGGACCCAATGATGCTTCAGTCCAAAGCTGAGAGGAACCTCCAGGAAAGGAATACTCAAGCTTGAGGAAGAAGCTATGAAGACCTGGAACTAGGGAGGAGAATGGAGTGAATTCTCTTTCCAGACAAGTGACTGCAAGTAGACACAGGGATTAATTATGGCTGTGTTGGAGTGGTTCTAGTTTGATTTAACTGTTAATATATCAAGGTAAGCCCCCCCCCGAGGCCCCCACAGATACTCTTAAAGCCAGGAGGCTCATTATTTGCTGGCAGATAGCTGTATGGGTGAACTAAAATCCTGCAGCCCTGAGCCTTATAGTTCTTGGCTTTTTAGGCACAAAAACCACATCCTGGTTGACCACTTTGGCTAACAAGAACAGTTAGCAAGAATGGAACTACAAAAGCCAAAAAGCAAGGTTAGTACATTAAGGACTTTTTACTCTGGGACTTTCCCCGTCACTTCCTGGAACCATTGACTTGGCCTTCTGTTTCCATTTTGGCAGGAATTGCTGCCTGCCTGCTGGATCCCAAGGCCTAAATGGTGCTTCTATCATGGCATCAGCTGTGCTAAGTTCTGGGAGCCTTTAAGGTCTGGAAGCCTGTTACATTCTGTCCTTTATATTCTAAGAAGTTAAACACTACACATTTCCGGATCCATACTTTGCAGTGAGTTCCGACGTATGTCTTTCCAATGTTGCTAATTAAAGGATAAAATTTAAATAATTTTTAAAAGACTTTTTAAAAGAAAGCTCAAGGCAGATTTTATTTAGAATTTAAAAGAAGAGCAAGGTGGTGCTTCACCCCTATAATCCCAGCAATCAGGGAGGCAGAGGCAGGCAGACCACTGTGAGTTCGAGGCCAGCCTGGTCTACAAAGTGAGTCCAGAACAACGAAGGCTACACAGAGAAACCCTGTCTTGAAGAAAAAAAAAAAGAGTTTGAAAGAAAAATTTCATCCTTCCCCACACTCCTCCACAAGACTCGCCTAGGTCCACCTAAAATGTTTGGGTATATTCTCAGCATCTGTTTCCTTCTGCTACTGGGTAGAGCTTCTCAGAGGACAGTTATGCTGGGCTCCTATCTGTAAGCAAAGCAAGAGTAGCATTAATAAGAACCCCTCAAGAAGACCAGCAGTGTCAAGTAACCTAGACCCACAGGGCCTTTCAGAGACTGAAGCACCAACCGAAGAGTGTGCATGGACTAGACCTAAGCGCACATATGTAATTAATGGGCAGCTCAGGCTTCATGTCCGTCTGCCAGCAACAAGAGGAACTTGGATCATATCTGACATGAACTCAGTTGCCTGCTTTTGGGTCACTTTTACCTAGCTGGGCTGCCTCAGTAGAAGAGGGTGTAGTAAGTCCTGATGTGACTTGGTGGAGAGCGCTGTGTCTGAAAGTGGCGGGCGCTCCTTTTCTGAAGAGAAGGGAATGGGGGAAATGGGCAAGAGGGTGAGAGGGTGGGATCAGGAAGTGAAGAGGAATGTAAAATGAATAAATGAATAAATTTATTTAAAAGAAAAAAAAATTCCAAACCAGACATGCTGTAGATCTAAGCAGCTGTCCAGAAGAGGGAGACAGGGAAGAAGAAAGAAAGCTGTGCCCTTTGAGTGAGCTGACACAAGGTAAACAAGCAGCCACATGGCAAGGAAGAGAGAGCTTCAGAAAAAAAGAGTAAGGAAGATCAAAGTGTTAGGAAAAACATGCTTAAAAGGGGCATTTTCAAATAAATAGGTAAATAAATAAGGAAAGGAACGGCTATGCTGCTTTTGAGCAATTCCAACAGGGAGGCAGAATTATGGTCTGCTAGGCTGGGGCCCCCTATGTAACTGCTGAGGGGGCAGGAATTCTGGGAAGGAAAAGTTCCTTGTCTCATTAAAGGGAAAATCATTCTTCCTACTTCCTTAGCATGGGTCAAGGTGGTCTTGCCTTCCGAGGCAAAAGTCTTACCCTACTGGCCCTTCCATGCTTCTGTAAGAGTAGTTCTACAATTAAGGTACTGCCTCAGCTCAGCTTTTCTTACTGTGTGTGAACACTACCAACCTATAAAGGTGCTTACTAACAGTTTAACCCAAATCCGAGGATCGGGGAAACTCTGGTAAATGACATTAGTGACTGTTGCATCTGTGAGACAACTTAAAAAAGCAAAGCCTTTTTGGGGGTCCACAGTTTCAGGAGATTTCAGCCCATCACTCTAGAGAAGCCAAAGAGGGCAGCTCCATTAAGGATGCCTTTACATATCCAAGCAAGCATATATAACCAGAGTAGACACAGCTGTGATTTCCACTAGTGACCCATCTATTTAAGGTCCCACCTGAAGATCCCACAGCCTCCCAAAGGAGACCCACTAGCTAGAGAACAAGCATTCAAAATACAAATCTACAAGGGATAGTTTAGATTCAAACACTAACAATGGTGTTCTCAATAACTATCCAAATTTGCCTGGTGGTGGTTTTGCATGCCTTTAATCCTAGCACTCAGGAGGCAGAGCCATGGAGTATCTCTGTGAGTTACAGGCCAGCTTGGTCTACAAAGTTAGTCCAGGACACACAGGGCTCTATTATACAAAGAAACTGTCTCTGGGGGAAAAAATAGCCAAAATTTATGGAGAACATCAAACTACTCCAAATTTCATTTGTTGTTCTTATTTCCACAGGTTCAAGGCCAGCTTCAGCTACATTGTGAGTTACAGGGAAGCTTGGGCTTGTTAAACCTTGTCTCCCCAAAATACAAAAATGAACAACAGCAAAATACTTCTTCTTTTTTACCACTGGAAGAAAGCCTGTCACCAGACAAACTCTAATCAATAGAGAGAGCCTAAAAGCCATCACAGAGATTTTAAAGAAAATTCTGAGATGAAATTAAAAATTAAAAAGTTATTACAGGGACTGTTCTGACCTGAACTCAGTGGCTAGCTCTTTGACCTCCTCCCCTGGATGGGGGAGCAGCCTTGCCAAGCCACAGAGGAGAACAATGCAGCCAGTTCAGAGGAGGCCAGATAAGCTAGGATCAGAGGGAAGGGGAAGAGGACCTCGCCTATTTGTGGATTTGGAGAGGGGCATAGGAGGAAATGAGGGAGGTAGCATGGGATTGGGAAGGGAAAAGGGAAGGAGCTACAGCTGGGATACAAAGTAAATAAGCTGTAATTAATACAAAAAATAAAAAATTAATTAAAAAAACAAAACAACAACAAAAAAGTTATTACTGAGAATGCCAACACAATTCTTAGGACTTGTGCTTGGGAATTTATATATATATATATATATATATATATATATATATATATATAAAATTTAATGTAAACACATTATCTAATATGTTATCAGACAAAACTGTTCTCTGAACTTCATAGAATTATATAATTAAATATACTATAGTTTATGTTTTAATTTAAAAATGTGAAATAGGTGGTGGACTTGGAGGGGGCGGGGAAGAAGGAAATGAGGGAGTGGGAGGGTAGGAGGGAATGGGGGAGGGGGCTACGCCTGGGATTCAAAGTACCTAACCTGTGATTGAGATAAAAATAAATAAATTAAAAAATAAAAAAAAAAAGTAAAAAAAAATGTGAAATAGAGGAAATTGCATAACAAGGAAATAAAACCAGAGAAGGAATGTAAAATTTATCCAAATCCTACCAATTATGCTAGCAGACATTAGGCATGCTAGATTTAAAAAAAAAAAAGATAGCAAGTTATCTTTGAATTTCATATTAGCGATATTTATTTTTGTCAGTATTAGGCATCGCCTCTGCGATCATGTACATAAACTACAACATTGTTCATTGCTTATCTGAAATTTAGTGTTAATGTTCTGAACTGTTTTAGCTTGTTAAATATGAAACTCTATATGCTAAATACACAAATTGCATTAAAAAACACATACATTGAATATAAATATGAATAAAGATATTTTTTCCCTTTTAGATTTTAACATGCCACAGTGACAAACGAGAAAGCAGAAATAATAAGAGGAAATGAGGGGATTTTGTAAAAAGATAAAAACTAGAGCCTGTCTGGGAACTCATAATGGTTGGTAGCTTCTTAGGACAATCAAGGAGAATATGCAAATCTAATACAGATGCAACTCTAATAGGGAGGCCTCATTATACTTTGCATTAACAACTTAGGGAAATGAAGATAATAGAATTCGAGTAGTCACATTATTTTAAACTACAGTTCATTTTTAAGTCATAAAACTATAAACAACTTTGATTCAAAAAAATGTAAACTTTCTTTACTATAAAACTAAAGATGATCCAAGATTAAAATTCATGAGCAAAAAGAAAACATGTATTTAGTCAAATATGTCAAAATTATAGTCAAAGGGCTATTTCCAAAAGCAAAAAGAAAACTAAGAGCATATGCGTACTGTGGGTTCATTCATTATAAACAGGTTTTTTTTCATTATATCATCAGGACATAAATTAATCAGAAATGTTCCTGAAACTAAGCTATATGAATAGCATAGCTTGGCAACTTATTTCATTATTTGTCTGTTGGTTTTATGTACACAAAATTTTTAAAATATCTATAAAACACATATATACATACATACTTATATACATACAAATCAGTCCAGTGAGTAAAAGATCTGCAATGCAAGCCTGATAATTTGATCCCTGAAACACACATTTAGAATAAAAATAGCCAGATGCAGTGGCACACATCTGTAATCCCCACATTCCTAAGGTGACATTGTGAGGCAGACATCAGCCCTGCTGCAAGCCTGAAGTACACAGCACAGCAGCAGAAACAAGAGAGATCCTGCATCAACAAGGTGAAAAAGAAAATGGACTAGTGTCCATTTTTCCTCTAATTGCCATTCACGCTATATGCCCATATTCATGTACACATACACACATCATTCTTTTTCTCTCTCTCTCCCTCCCACTCCCTCTTTCTCCTCTTTTTCTCCCCTCCTTTCTCTTTCTCAAACACACACACACAACAACTACAACAGCAGCAATAATAACAACAAGAACACAGATACAAACTGAAAATTTGCTTGGCTTGGAAATGTCATTTTAAAAACAACCAAACTTCAGTTATTACCAAATAACTGTTAAGGAAATTCAGGCAACCACCTTCTTAAATTATCTCTTTGGATCTATAATTTAACCTAGTTGTCATAACATACAATACTGTGTAAACATTATTGCATATAACATATGTTTTTAAAGATTATATGTGTGTGATGGCGCATACATATGTTCAGGTGCCACTGGAGTCCAGAACAAAGGTAATTCTGAAGCTGGAATCTCAGGCAGTCATGAGCCACCTGATGTTGGTGCTGGGAACTGAACTCATGTTCTCTGAGGAACAGCAAGTGTTCCATCTCTTCCAATTACTTTTTTACTTTATATTTTACTCCCGTATTTTTTTCCTTTCTTGATAAATTTCTAATATGCCCTGTGACTGTATGTAATTTAAACATCTGTTATTTGCCCAAGGTTGAAAAATATTATTTTATACTCTAATAATGATGCTTAATTAAATTGTCAATAAACAGAAAATTAGCATCTTAGGCAAAGGTTAGCAACACATTTGACCTTGATATCCAAATGAATCCCCATGAATAAGTCATTGCTCATATTCACTAACGCATCCTTATTTTCCAGATCTGTTTTTCAAAGCTGATTATTAGGTAAGTGAGATGGAACAGTTTCATTTGTTTCATCCATTTGGAGCTAACATATAGAGGCTACCCAATGAAGATGGCTTTTGCTAAACAGAAACTGTTATGCTCTTTCTTTAGTTATCCCCAGCAGCTCACATAGCACCTTTTGAAACATGAAAGGCAGCCAGTGGGGATGAAGATTCCCAGCCAGTACCAGTTTGTTTTTCCATGTCCTATATCAGAAGTATGTGATGTCTTTAGCAATAAGGTCTTGTCATCTAAGTTCTGGTGGGCAGTCAAGAGGAATTGCAGTAGCCTGTTTTGTTCGGGAAGTCACAGTATTTTCAGGACCAGAAACTCAGTTATCACACACTTGGAACTGGGGGTTTATTTTGGAAAGAGCATTATCCCCTGTGTCAGGTAACTCCATTAAATTGTGTGTGTGTGATTGTATGTGTTTATGTGTGTGTGTTAGGAAGCTTATAAAACAATAAGTATACATATGACCTCTTTTTAGCATTGTTTCTAATAGGTATGCCTCCCCAAAAATTACATAAATAAACAAATTAGGGTAACAGCTTAAACATTAGTTAAAAAATTAATGGGGAAGTGATCAATAATATTGGATACTGAACATTTGTATTCATTAAACATAATTTGAGGCAATTGTCCCTTCTCTGAAATTCATATTCCCTACCCTATTAATCCCCTCAGACTCAATACCACCCGCCCCCATCCTCCCGATAGTTCTATTCCATCCTTCTGAAGATATTTGAAAATACTCTAAACCCATCCAAACACTTTTCTCAGGGCCTGAATTGGACATCTGTGGTAGGGCACTTTAGCATGTGTGAAGCCAGAATTTAGTCACCAGCACAAAAACAAACAAAAAAACCAAATAATAATAATAATAATAATAATAAATAATAAACAGAATTGTACAGATTCAGGGCCAGGACTTCATATTCACTGCTATGCAAATGGAGGCAATTAGTAAAGAGAGAAAAGATCAAAGAAAATTTTACATGGTGGAGGCAACCAAGATCTGGAAACTTCAATAGGGTGGCCAGCCTTTGCAGTTGCCTCTCCAGCACCCTGAGTAAACCACCTGGACTCCCCTACTTCTCTGCAATAGTCACTTGTTTTTGTCTTCCCTGTCTTGAACTGGATTGATTGGACTTTGTTTTTTATAAGTAACCATGCCCTTCATTAGCCCACATTAATCCAATTAGTAACTTAAATGTACAGAGGGTCTAGCTAGTAACAATGAAAATATTCTATTTCATGTGATCTTTCAAAAGATGTTCTAACAACTGTTTGGTATGGCATTTTTTGCCCCCTCTCTCTATTTGTTTATATATATATAAAGTTAACTTCTATTCTAAAAGAAAAAAATAATGCCAAATTATAAATAAAGCAATGGAAATTATAGGAATGAAGTGGGCCAGATAAAACCACAGAAATATTTGGGCGAGGATGTGTTATTTCATATTAGAATGTGCATAGATACAAAAAGCACTTCAGTAATACACAGCATTATATCATCCCTTAAAATGAATCCAATTGGTATATATCAAGACCACCAGATAATGATGACTTTCTAGAATATCTAGAAACACACTGAACAGGCAAATATTTAATATAAAATGCCAAGGATTAAATAGCCATTACTGTTGCATGTGGTTACCCTGTTGTGAAATGGTGCATTAGAGCATCTTGCTCTTATCTGACTGCAATATGGTGACCACTGGCCAACCTTTTGTTTTGCTCCCACTCCTATCTACTCTCAGTGGTCTCTGGTGCTCTCCATTCTACACTCAACTTCTACAAGATAGATTCTGTTGTTGATTTGTTTTGTTATAGGATTTCTGTATGTATCAGCGCAAAGTGTCCTGGAACTTGCTTTGCAGACCCGGCTGGTCTTGAACCCACAGAGATCTGCTTGCCCCTGGATCCTGAGTGCTGGGATTAAAGGAGTGTGCCACCACATCCATCTCCAAGATGGACTTCTTTAAAACTTCCCATATGGAAGCCAGGCATGGTGGCTCACATCTGTAATCCCAGCACTTAGGAGTCAGAAGCAGGTGGATCTCTGTGAGTTTGAGGCCAAACCTAGTCTACAAAGTGAGTCCAGTATAGCCAAGGCTGCACAGAGGAACCTTGTCTCAAAAAACCAAAAGAAGAGAAGATTTCCCATCTGAGAGAGATCATGCTCCTCTCTTTCCGTGCCGCCTTCCCCTCTCTTTCATAAGAAAACCCCATGTAAAGTTTTAAAATAATAATTTGCCATGGTGTTTATGTAAAAGACAAGAAACTTCACATTCACATAAGTTTTAAAAGAAGCTCCTGCCTTCTATTGAGTAAGTCAAGATGCATTAGTGTTTGTTTTATTTATGGAGCAAAGATCTAAACAATGAGTGAGGAAGCCCGTACCACATCCCATGCCCAAACACGCAGAAAAAAAGTTACATTAAATTGTCCCTAAGCAAAAAGCACCATTTACTTCCCAAACATTTACTTCAAAGCTATTCATTATGGATAAAAAGTGTTAATTAATTATTGACACTCATTTTAAAAGTGGATCTTGTAGCCAGGCACAGTGGTGTGCATGCTTGTAATTCTAGCATTCAGAAAGGCAGAGGCAGGCAAATCTCTCTGAGTTTGAGGCCAGCCTGCTCTACAAGGTGAGTCCAGACAGCCAAAGCTACACAGAGAAACCCTGTATCAAAAAAAAAAAAAAAAGCGTTCCTTGTTCAAGCTAATACTTTATTCCCTAGATTAAAATATGTACAACATTATTAATAATTAATCCTAGATGTTTTTAAATAATCTTCATTTGTGCATTTAGTTAAATGACAACTTTTAACAACATTCTAGAAAAGGTATGGCATTTTCAGTTTGGTGTACATCAGATGGCCTCAACCCCATTGTCATAAGCAGTGAACTGTTTGTTTTATCAAGGCCTCAACAAGAGGGAATGTTAAGCATGCAAAGGTCAAGTTCATGAGTGCATTCTTCCAAAATTTCCATCTCTAACTTTCCCAGTGTCTGGTGGTTTCCATTTTACCTCAGCTACCTGGAAAAACACATCATTTCTCATCCATGGTAATTGTACATTCTCGTATTCCATTACCTCCTCAATGCAATATTAAGCAATGATAATATTAAAATGGGAGCTGAAGTAAAAATAAATAACACTTTTTGCCCTGATAAGACTCATGGCATCACTTCTGCAATGCATACCACAATTTAGGGGTTTCTAGCCTCATACTACATAATCTATACATAAACTTTACTGGGGAAGTGATATCTAAAGGATTTATAAGCAACACTTTGTGCAGTGTGATTTTTATTATCTCTGCATCAAAATAATGAAACTGGGTCTTTGAATGTTGATGTAACTTTCCTGAGCTTATATGAGTAAATGAGGAAGTGAGATGTTAAGGAAGTTCTGATGAACCATGGGTTTATCTCACAGTGCTGTACTTCGTGTTGCTATGGTTTGAGTGAATCACACAAACTTTCTGTATTAGAAACTTAGTCCCCACTGTAACAATGCTGGCAATAGGGCCTACAAAGAAGTGTGTTGATTGTGATTTCCCCACTCTCATGAAAGAATTAATTAACTATTGCAGGACTAGTTCGTTATAAAAGTGAGTTTTGCCCACTCTTTTTTGTCTTTCTGTATTCTGCCATGGGATGATGCAGTAAAAGACTCGTGAAAGATAACAGCCCTTTGATCTTAGACTTCCTAGATATATAAATGATGATGACGGTGATGATGATGATACTAGATGATAGATAGATATATTAATTTAAAATTACCTAGTCTGCAGCATTCTAAGAGTACAAAACAGACCATACGGACAGGGCCTTAATGAGATCAAGTCCCAGTCTTTTTTTAATGTAATTTATTTATTTTTATATTAATCACAGGTTAGGTACTTTGTATCCCAGTCGTAGCCCCCTCCTTCATTCCCTCCCTCTCTCCCCATCCCTCCCTCATCTCCTCCCTTCCCCGCTCCAAGTCCACTGATAGGGGAGGACCTCCTCCCCTTCCATCTGACCCTAGCTTATCTTGTCTCTTCAGGGCTGGCTGCAATGTCCTCTTCTGGGATCTAGCTAGGCTGTTCCTCTCGGGTGTGTGTGGGGGAGGGTGGAAGAGCCAGCCATTGAGTTCATGACAGAAATAGTCCCTGTTCCCCTTACTAGGGAACTCACTTGGACATTGAGCTACCATAGGGAACATCTGAGCAGGGGTTCTAGGTTATATCCATACATGGTCCTTGGTTGGAGAAACAGTCTCATAAAAGACACCTGTGCTCTGATCTATTTGGTCTTTATGGAGCTCCAAGTCCCAGTCTTAAGCATAAACATGGGTCTTTATTGTCTTCATACCCTACTACTGTCGTAACTTCTTCCTTATCTTCTAGCCTCCCACATGCTTAGCTTCCACCTCTACTGAATTTCAGCAAGAGTCAAAGAAACAGTACACATTGTGCTATGTTGAAATGTGCCTATTTGCTTCCTTTCCTGCAACAAATGCTTCCATATCTACTATTCATGCTAAAGCAGTCCCTAACATAGTTGCAATTTCATCCCCACCACACACACCAGTACATCAGGCTACTAAGCAGGTGTCCTTGGAAAATAATAGTCAGAACAATTTGAACAATATAGTATACATATATACATATATAAAGGCCTCTTAAAATCACAATTAGTATCTTCCTTCAAAATATTTTAAAAATTAGGGAGTGGTGTAATAATGGCTCAGTGGTTTAAAGCACCAGTCATGAAGCCTGGTGACCTGAGTTCACAACCTGAAACCCACATGGTAGAACTAGAGAACCTTCTCCGCAGGTAGTCCCTTACCTCCACATGCACAGCATGGCACATGTGCTCCCATACACATGCACATGTACATGCATATACATATATATATGTATGTGTAGACACACACATAAATAATTAATTAATTAAATGAAATATGATGAAAATTTAACATCTTTAAAATTTGGCTAAATCTGTCTGATGAATCAACAAATTGGGATCACTAACCAGCAGAGAATGGCAGTGTTCTCGAAGCACAGTCCTATGTGCAGGCATATTTGTTATGGGAAAAGTGGTTTTTAAGTGACTAACCATGACTCATTTGCCTCTTGATAAAAGAGAAAGCTTTTCAGTGTGGAACAAAAGCCATCGCCTCAGTTGATTACATAAATCCTCCTCAAACATTACCATCTTCTCTCCAATAAAAAGGCACAATGAGAAAAGAAGGATGAAGAATTAATTTCAAGTAAGCACTTCAAGCATATTTGCTTGCATCAGGGACTGGTTAGGGAATGAATCACTCAGGGTATCACTGGTTTAAAGAAGTTTAATTAACATGTTAGAGTTAATACTAATTTTTAAGCTAAAATGAAAAGACCAGGGAAGTTCAAACTTATGCTCAATTTGCCACCTAAAGTCAAAGAAACAAACTCTGAAAAACCATCCTCCAGATCCTCAGAGTAGGTCTTTCCCAGAAGCTGGCCTGAAAGGTTGGTGTGGTTCTGTAACACACTGTCAAGCTACAGTCCATATCTGTCCACACCTCTGCCGGGTCCACCTGCTCTTCACCATTTTAGTCTTGTGCATTGCTGAGCATTGAACCTCAGACATTGGCTTGGGGGACCAGGTAGCATGAGAAGACTGGAAAAGAACAAGCAGATTAACATGTGTATGTACATCTGATACATATATGCATATACACATATATAAAGCCTATAGTGTGTGGCACATATATATAGTGGAATTTTATTTGGCTCAAAGAAAAATGAAATCATGAACTTTGCAGGTAAATGGATGGGACTGAAAAACACACTGAGGGAAATGGCCTAGACCCAGAAAGAGCATCCCTGTATGTTCTCATGTGTATTTTAGCATCGAATGTTCCGATGTATATGTGTGTGTGTGTGTGTGTGTGTATTTGATTTGGAATATCTGTAAATTTCAGTGAACTGAAAATGGATCATTGGCTGGAAGAGGAAAGAGGGATCTGAAAGGAGAATAATAAAACACAGGTATAAAGGGGGAAAATAGGGAGGGAGGGTTAAATACAGAAGGGACTGGAAGGGTAGGACAGAGGAAGAGGCTGGGGAAGGAATAACATTGAGGATGTTTCAAAACCCATATAGAAACCTAGTTTATAAATGCCCTAATTGTGTGAATATATATTTATATAAAAGAGTTTAATCAGGAAATTTTTATTATTAGGCTAATCACGGTGTAAAAAGCACCCAACAAATGGCTCTTTTTTTATTTCTTATGATTTTTATTTGGGTTTTTAGATTTTAGTTTATTATTATTAATTAGCACACAAAGTAATGTGTTTTATTTTATTTTATTAATTACAGTTTACTCACTTTGTATCCCATCCGTAGTTCTCCCCCTTCCCCTCCCAATCCTGCCCTCCCTCTTCTTCACCCATGCCCTTCCCCCAGTCCACTGATACAGGAAGTCCTCCTTCCCTTCCATCTGATCCTAGTCTATTAGGTCTCATCAGGAGTGGCTGCATTGTCTTCCTCTGTGGCCGGCTAAGGCTGTACCCCCCTCAAGGGGAGGTGATCAAAGAGCAGGCCAATCAGTTCATGTCAGAGACAGTCCCTGTTCCCGTTACTAGGGCACCCACTTGGACACTGAATTGCTATGGGCTACATCTCTGCAGAGGTTCTAGGTTATCTCCATGAACGGTGCTTGGTTGGAGTATCAGTCTCAGGAAACACCCCTGTGCCCAGAGTTCTTGGTTCTGTTGCTCTCCGTGCGGAGCTCCTGTCTCCCCCGTCTTTCATAGCCAAACTTGGGGCAGAGTGCAGGGCATCTTATGAAACAAACGGTTCTCAAAGACAGAAGTAGGAACAGAGAAAAAGAACAGAGAAGTCTCAGAGTTGTACTGAAAGGTAAAAGAAATTGGCAAGAGGTACGAACATTAAAATTTCGTCTTATGGGATATTTGCATCCATTTAAGCTAACATTTGATACATAACAAAATCCTTATTTAAGAGAACAGAACTCTAAAGAGTCCATGATTGGTATGGAGCTGGGAATGAATTTATATCTCTCAACGTGAATGGTGGTTAAGAATATATGTTTCCTCCATCACTTACTTGTTTGCTGTGTTTTCATTTTAGGGATGTTTGTGATGTGTCTGTGCCTCTGTTCTCTTATCTATGAAGAAACATAGTTTGCTCTTGACTCATGGAGCAAACTTAAGGAATAAATGCCTTGATATACATAAAATAATACAGCATCCTACAAAACAAAGACTCAGAATACATATTGTTATTATTATTTATCTAACTTAAATATCCAACATGTAAATGTTCATGTCTTGATAGAATTGAATTTGCAATCTTGCCTATTTATATGCTACTATGGAAACAATTGTGTATGATCCAGCTCTTCCCTCACTAATTATTCACATCAGAAAATAAACTGATTCCCTAGGAGCTGACAGTTTAGCCTGAGGACAATAAAGTCAAAAAGCATGGCCAAGCACACTCTTGGATGTAAATAACCATTAGAATAAAAATATTATGTGCAATCAGGAAATTTTTAATGCATCACATGACTAGATCAACAAACTGTCAAATGTTTGTGCTGACTAAAGTGTGAGAAGCTTTTGGTCTCATCAGCTCTTTGGCTTCATAGACTAACTTTCTCCAGCAAACATACCTGAAATAGAGAGAGCGACCTGTATTGTGGGGCAGAGAAGTCTGTGCTGCACTCTATGTCAGGAAACCAGTAGATGCCCCTACCTGTATAAGGACCAATGGTGGGAACCTGAAGAAGAGCAAGGGTGAAGAAGCTAGTTAAAGGCCATGTCTAGACTGAACAAAGTAAATGATTTGTTGAACTTCTGTTTATAGGTGGGAAGAAAAATAATAAAGAAAATTAAAACCCACTGTGATTGCCTCTATTTGTTTTCCTGTCTTCTTTGTTGTCTGTAAATATAACTGTAGAAGATTAATTTGTTTTTTTATTTCATATTGGGCAATTTCTGATAAGCTGAAATATAATCTGACACACTTATAATTCATATTTATATGTCATATAGTTATAAAATATGACCAAAATTTGAGAGAATTTTTGGTCATTAAGCATCATGTTGTTAATGGTCATTTAAATGCTACAGGGTGACATGGAGAGAAATCAATTGAATTATTCAATAACTTTCCTAATTTTTAGCTAGTCCCTTTTCCTATGGCATTCACTTTTATTATGAAAGCCCATATAGCTATTTCCAGACAGCTATCTCATTTCATATTCCACTCAAAATGAAATTTCAGAGTAATTTCTTATGCCAAAATTGCATATCAGGCAAACTAAAGTAGAAAGTTATTTTTGCTTATAATATGGTAAATGTTAGTATTTTTAAATTTATTCTCATAACATTAAGTAAATAGTATTGCAAAAAAATAACTCATTAGACTATTTAGAGGGCTGGAGGGATGGATTAGTGTGTAAGAGCACTTGCTGCGTATGCAGGAAGACCTGAGTTCAAATCTCAACACTTATGTAAAAGGCCAGCTATGGCTGCACATACCTATTACCCCAATGCTGTGAGAGGCAGCAGCAGAAAGATAGTTGTGATTTGCTGGCCACCAGCCAAGTCAGAAAACAGTAAGCTCCAGGTTCAGTTAGAGATCCTGTCTCAAAGGAGTAAGGCAGAGAGTTATAAAACAGGATACCTCCTCTGGTGTCTGAGCACACTATGAGATATCATGAAGACAGACAGACAGATACAAATTCTCATGCACACACACACATGCACACAAACACAAGAGAGAGAGAGAAACTTCAGTTTTTTAACTTAATCTATAGCATAAAAATACGTGATTAGAGAATAGAGGAAAATTAAAGGAAAGCAGAAATTAATTAATCTGTCATGTTTCCCAAGTGTGTCACTGGATTTGGAGTGAGCATTTCATAAAGGATCAGTGGCCTCACTAAAAATGTTTGCAGGGATAATACATATGATCTGAAGTAGAGGGCCAGCAAGATGGTTTGTCAGTTAAAGGCTCTTGTCAGCGAGCCTGTCAACAAGGGTGGAAGGAGAAAACTGATGCTTCCAAGTTGACCTCCATATGTATGCCTTGATATGCACACACACATACAAAGTGTGAAAAGATAAAATTTTTGAAAAGTTTAAGAAGTAAACAAGATGGCACTTACCAAGAAAGAAAGAAAGAAAGAAAGAAAGAAAGAAAGAAAGAAAGAAAGAAAGAAAGAAAGAAAGAAAGAAAGAAAGAAAGAAAGAAAGAAAGAAAGA
>CM053753.1:79280481-79297382 GCA_028658305.1 Pachyuromys duprasi | reverse complement strand
GTTGCACTGGGCTAGCAATTAAAATAGGAACAAGTCCAAGGGAAAAATGGTGCTTGGTCACTCATTTGAGAATCTCCAATAAGTAAGAATGTGTGAAAAGACACAAGTTGGAGACATTTTGAAATATTCTAGATGTTGCCATTTGAAAGAAATTTATAGATGCTGTCACACTGGGGAAAAACAAAGATAGATGGTTATGGGAAACAGCCAGGATGATTAAGCCTAGAAGATAGACTCTATGATGCTCTAGCATCTTTATCACCTAGAAACATGTCAGAAATGCGTATCTTAGAGCCTCACACCAGACTTACTGAATCACAAACTCCAAAGTTTGGACCCCGGAATATGGCTTAACAAGTCTTCTGAGAGCCACTGAATTTAGTAACTTCCAGTTTAGAATTTCTAGGGAGGACTTATGTTTCACTGTTTCTCTGGACTTCTCTTAGTTATAGGTAAGTGTAATGTAGATATGGGATATCTTAGTTTCTCTTCACAGATGGGCATTATGCTGATATGAAACAATTTCTCAACTATACAAGGTATTAGTCAAGGTAGTAGGTATGCAAGTATTTTCTTGAATTCAATTTGCTTAGCAGTAGTTGGCTTCATGGATACCTGAAAACCAAAATTAAATTTTTAACTGGTACCCAAAATTCAGGCAGATAGAAAACAGCAGGACAAATACATGATTATTTGTATCCTTATGAAATATTGAACATACAAATATTAAGATTTAAAATATTACATTCTTACTCCAGTTCTAACAGAAATATTACCACCTTGAAGTAAATATAATGAATAAGATATACTTGTAAAGTGGCAAGTGCAACTAAGAATAAAAATTCCAGGTTCTACTTTCTGTCCTTCCTTCATTGAAATCGAAGTAGTCACTAAAAATTATGAAAGAAAAAAGAGAGTAATGGGAAATGAAGAAATGTCTTGTAAAAATATTACTTGTACTTGAGTTGAATACACTCCAATTACTGTTCTTTGATTCTTTTTGTACTGAGACCCACACCCAGGGCCTTACACATGCCAGGCAAGTGTTTTACCCCTGAGCTTACACACATCCCCATTATTTGACTTCCAACTAAATTAAAAAACAGACTAAAAGCAAGTATTATAAACCATGGATGTAGGGCCCTTCTTTAACAGCAATGTAATGTAATCAAAACAAGAGTGGTTTACAAAGAAAACAACATTACTGTCAGGGAGACTGCCATTTTGAGCTCTCCTAACTGACAGTTCACTTGGTATTTGGTCATATATGCTATTGTTATAGTGGATAATGTAAGTTTATGTGACTCCAACTAATCTTATTTTGTCCCCTCAAACAAAATTAACTACTATATTACTACAGACTACTAACATTTTTCTAATTTCATAAAATGCTACATATAGTATTATTTCTTATTTCTCTTTATGTAGCCTCTATATCACAGCATAAAACATATTACAAATATTCAGTGATAATGTTCTCATGCAACTTTAAATTAAATACAAATATATTCACCATTTTTAAATGCTGCCTTTAGTGTTTTCATGCTACATTATAAAATATACAAATATAAAATATTTAGATGTACTTTTAAACATATCTTCTGCTGTAAACAAAGAGAAAAATATAATAAGAGGTAATATAGTTTTTAAAAACAATTTCATAATCATAGAGATTTATTTGATAATTGGTTAGTTTACTCATAAAAATTGCTTTGTGTGAGGCCATTTTAACAATATTTTGGAAGTTACTATTTGTTACTCTTGTCATTGAATTTCTTGAGTTAGAAAAATGTTCTGAACTCTAATTTTTGGTCCATAGAATGCTCTAGAAAAACAAGCACATATTTTTAAAGTGTTCTAAAAGGAAGAGAAATATATCTGAAACCTTCTCTGAAAATGTGTTTCCCCCTCCTTTGTTACAGGTATTCATGTTTTCAACTATATTAACCTTTTAAACCAAAAAAATGGATTTTTTAAACTCATCAGATCAAAACTTGACCTCTGAGGAACTGTTAAACCGAATGCCATCCAAAATCCTGGTATCTCTCACGCTGTCCGGGCTGGCATTGATGACGACCACCATCAACTCCCTTGTCATTGCTGCAATCATTGTGACTCGGAAGCTGCACCACCCAGCCAACTACTTAATTTGCTCCCTGGCAGTTACGGATTTTCTCGTAGCTGTCCTGGTGATGCCCTTCAGCATTGTGTACATTGTGAGAGAGAGCTGGATTATGGGACAAGTACTCTGTGACATTTGGCTGAGTGTTGACATCATCTGTTGTACATGTTCCATTTTGCATCTGTCGGCTATCGCGTTGGATAGGTACCGAGCCATCACAGATGCTGTTGAATATGCCAGGAAGAGGACCCCCAGACATGCTGGCATCATGATTACAATTGTGTGGGTCATATCTGTGTTCATCTCTATGCCTCCTCTCTTCTGGAGGCACCAAGGAACGAATCGTGATGATGAGTGCATCATCAAGCATGACCACATTGTTTCCACAATTTACTCCACATTTGGAGCTTTCTACATCCCACTTGTATTGATATTGATTCTCTACTACAAAATCTACAGAGCAGCAAGGACACTATACCACAAGAGACAAGCAAGTCGGATAATGAAGGAGGAACTGAATGGCCAAGTCCTTTTGGAGGGTGGTGAGAAGAGCATTAAACTGGTCTCCACATCCTATATGCTAGAAAAATCCTTATCTGATCCATCAACAGAGTTTGATAGACTTCACAGCACAGTGAAAAGTCCCAAATCTGAGTTGAAGCATGAGAAATCTTGGAGAAGACAGAAAATCTCGGGCACTAGAGAACGGAAAGCCGCCACTACCCTGGGATTGATCTTGGGGGCGTTTGTAATATGTTGGCTGCCCTTTTTTGTAAAAGAATTGGTTGTTAATGTCTGTGACAAATGTAAAATTTCCGAAGAAATGTCAAATTTTTTGACATGGCTTGGTTACCTGAATTCCCTTATAAATCCACTGATTTATACCATCTTTAATGAAGACTTCAAGAAAGCCTTCCAAAAACTTGTACGATGTCGATATTAAGTTAAAGAAAGCCTATTTTTGAAAGGTGGAAGCTTTATTTGTTTGGGGGAGGGAATACTTAAATGAATGTAAAGTAATAAAACGTAAATTTTTAGAGGAAATATATCAAGACTGCTAAAATTATAAAAGTATAAATTTATTTTTAATAGCACCAAAAAAGATGTATTAATTTGTCCATCATTTCAGTGTTATCAAAATTAGAAAATAATTTATGCAGCTTATAAATAATATTTGTCTATGCAATATACCTAAAAAGATAACTGAAAAAAAAAAATATATATATATATACATACTATTAATTATAATGCTCTGCAGGTGTAGATCTTACAACAATTAGAGGAATTTTCAATTAACATATTTCCATTGATAATTTCTGTATCACCTCATTGATGAACTATTAATTCATAGAAGAAATCTTATTCACTACAATACTACTCTTACCTCTTCTCCATCTTATCTTTGCAAAAGGTGAGGAGAAGGCAACAGCAGGTCTTACTTAGCCTCAGTAGAGTAGATATGAAACTCAGTGGCTTTGATATGGCCATCTTATTTGGACAATAAAAATAAAAATAATCATACAGTGAGCTAAATGTGGAAAAGAATATTTCAATATCCTGAACTTTCTGCACATTTGCTATCTTCACTTTGTTTTAAAAAAGTTCTAGAACAATACTATATTAATCATAATATCAGTATTTGAAATCAAAGCCCCAAGGTTATAGGGAAGGTTTACCATACAATTATTGCATAAGTGTTATATACATTGCCCCTTGTTTAGGAGTCAAACTTTAAACACTAAGTATCTTAAGTTATTCACTGTAACTAATATACTTCTAATATAAAATTTATTTCCTCTCTACTAATATTAGTTAGCCCCGTTTTTACAATCCATCTCCATATCGTAAGATTTGGACATTATTTCCTTTTTATTGTAGAGGATATAATAGAAAATATTAAAACTTTGACCTCACTAAAAAAAAACCTTTTCTGTTACAATTAGGACACCTTTCATAAATCAAGACCATTTTAAAAACAACATATTTTTTTAAAAAATACTTCTTTAAGTTGCAACTGTGTGTACAAATATTCTTTCCTTGTGGAGTGTTTAAAGGGATATTAAATCACTTTTTATGTGTCTATAAGACATTACCCGTGGTGTAACAGATATCTAGAGGTGTGATTTTATATAAGGCAATGAGGCATGTATTAGACAGAAGATACAGGAAATAATGAAACACAAACTCTTCCATCAATATATCTATAAATGAAAGAAGAAAGTACTACAAAATTGACACTATACTAGAACATAATAAATAAGGATCTAGCAAGTAAGTTATTTACATAACTGTGATGGTATAAAAACAAAACTGATCACATCTGGCTAAAGAACATTTTCATGAACAAAAGTAGCAGTTGAGCATGTGCAAATGAAAGGGCATAGTCTAAGTATTGACAACCTAAAGAGGTCTGGCTTTGTCATGCAAAGACTGTGGGACATGCCAAGAGTTGCTAGCCATGTAAGGCAACAAAGGGAGTCAGATTAAACTTAAAAAAATTAAGTACTGTCAGTTTTGTTACTACCTTTGAGTTATCAATGATGATTTTCAAAATATCACAAACTGAGGCCAAATCTTAAATAAAGGGGATTGCAAAGAGAAGCTTCTCTGAATCGATCTAAGAAACAGAGAGTGCTGGAACTATTGTCTTCTTGCTAGAAACCAAGACAGTAGTCCAGGTAATGGGTGGTGAAGTGCTAACCTTGATTTTGGCAGTGGAAATAAAATGCAGGAAAAGGTGAGAGATGAAAGTGAAAGTGGAGTGCATAGATTACAGCATGTACTGCAGTAAAACGGTAGTACATGCTCCTTTACCTGAAATGAGGGATTAACTGACAGGATCTCATGGGAAACAATGACTTTCTTGAGGTATGGAAAGTCCAGATGAGCCCAAGCTCATGGGCACTACTGAGCACTTCCGGACTGAGCCAAACTGACATATAGATGAGATTAGCTTGCCCTCTGACCTCAACCACGCGCTTTGTCCTCACAAGGCTCTACCTCTGCTCCTACCCCTTATGTCTTCCCTATTGTTCTCTGCTTTCTTCCTCTCTATGCTCTCACTTGCCAAAGTTTGATTCTGTGATTTTATTCACTCATCTCTCCACAGCCTGCCTCTGCCTCCCAAGCACTGGGATTATTAGCATGTGCCACGACTGCCCAGCTGTGAAAACTCTTTTGTTTTGGTATAAAGTTGTATTTTCCCTGGCATTTTTTTTATTTATTGCAATCTATTCACTTTGTGTCTCGGCTGTAGCCCACTCCCTCATTCCCTCCCAATCCTGCTCTCACTCTTCTCTTCTGCTCCTCCCCCAGTGCACTGATAAGGGAGGTCCTCCTTCCCTTTCATCTGACCTATCAGGTCTCATTACGACTGGCTGCATTGTCTTCTTCTGTGGCCTGGTAAGCCTGCTCCCCCATCAGAGGGAGGTGATCAAAGAGCCAGCCACTGAGTTCATATCAGAGACAACCCCTGTTCCCCTTACTAGGAAACCCTCTTGGACACTGAACTGCCATGGGCTATATCTCTGCAGAGGTTTTAGATTATCTCCATGAATGGTCCTTGGGTGGAGTATCAGTCTCAGAAACTACCCCTGTGCCCAGATTTTTTGGTTCTGTTGCTCTTCTTGTGGAGCTCCTGTCCCCTCCGGGTCTCTCTATCTCCCCCTTCTTTCACAAGATTGCCTGCACTCTGCCAAAAGATTGACTATGTAAGAGACATAAACCACTAACAATTTCAAGCAAAATAAACCCAAGCACAAATACTGCCCTTGCATCTGAGTTAGACCAAATCTCAGTTAGAGAAAATGTCATAAATGACAAAAAAAAATTGTGTCTATCTCCCTTGAGAGCTCAGGGGAAAATCAAATTCACCTTTTCTATGCTGGAGAGTGGTCATTTGACTCAAAGGGACTGCAGCACACAGAGCAGCATCGGCTCATCTATATTTGCCCCACATGATTTTCCATCATTAATAAACACGAATCAGTGACAGTGTTTCAATATCTTTAAATGGTGGCAATGTAAGAGCTTGAAATCTCAAATTTGCAGTTTTTTGAATGTACACAGAACGCATTACAGTTAACAAGATGGACTCCTTAAAATGTGAACACTTTATCCTTGAATGAAAACTTTCTAAGTAGCTAAAAACCTTTCATGAAGGAAAAATAATGCAATCTAGTGGATCCTTTTTAAACAAATAACACAGAAGATGAAAACATAAATATCACCGAAGGTGATTGAATACAAGATAAAAATTTACTTCTTACTAGAATCTTAATACAGTGGCACCATAAAATCAATTAAAGCCTTTATTTTAGTAAATAACCTAAATCTCTTCAAATGAAAGAAAGATGTATTGAAAACAAAGACAAGACACCAAAGAAATAAGAAACTTAAATGAGTGGATATCAAAATCAATCCAATATGTCCATACGCATAGCTACATACAAACTGTGTTTAAGTGTCATGTGCTTATGAAATGTGGGCTTTAAGTTTAATTGAGGAACATGAATTGCCTGGGTCAATGTGTTTTGCCGTGTTTTGTTTTTGTTCTTTTATTTTGTCCTACAAGACCTGTGACAAGTAATAGAAAGTGATGAGTCTGTGTTTAAGAACAAACCTCCCTTGTGAATTTAGAAAATCATTCTTTTTTTGCCTCACTGGAGAGTTTGATTCCTCAGCTATGTGCACCCAACCTGCCTGGGGCAGGCATCTTCCTTTCTTACATCAGTTTGCCAGTAACAAATTCGTATCCTTGCCATGGCCTCCACCCCATAGTCACACCTTCCATTTCAATCTTGTGCCTTTTACCAAGATTCTTTAATGGAAATAAGTGGGAAAGTAATTTAAATCTAATTGCTGTGAAATGTATTGATTTGTCCCCCCCAATACCATGAAGGCAGACATATTCATAAATCCATCACATATGTGTGTCTCAGCTTCACGTTTTCTCATGAATTTATAGACCTATTTTTTGTTTGTCTGTTTTATTTCTAGGTCAGAGAATCAGATTTCCTAAATTGCGCAGTAGATACATGAAAGATTTTTTTCTTAATATATCCCAGAGTTCTTAAAAAATAATTGTGCTTACTTTAAAATACAACCCTATTAAAGTAACGTGTTCCCGATGTGTACTTCCAGTGTCTTCCTAGTAACTGAATTCATCATGCTTATACCCTTAACTTGCCATAAAGTATCTCTAAAACCAAATAAATATTTTTGTCATGAATAAAGTAAATATTTTATAATGACTTGTCTTGGTCTTTTGACTTGTTTTGGTCTTTTTTTCATTATATAAAATGAGGAATTTATCACTGAGAGAAACATCAGCTAACATTGTAATATTGTCTGAATTTGATGTTGAACATCTTCTCCAAAGCTCTGTAGTGTTTCAAATCAACCTAGGAAAGGTGGCATTAAAAATAATAAGAATAACAGAATGTCCGACCAGGATAGAAACCATAAAAATTCCTCTTTAAGAAAAATATGCATAATTATTTTTATCAAGAGAAAAAACACATCATGTTCAAGTACTTTTCCATAAAGCTTGTGTTTAATATCAGTTCTATTTTTTTTGCCATGGACAGTCCCACTTCTTCCGGCACTTCTGTGTTATATGGACACAGTGAAGCTAGATTTGTCTTCAATAGCTTCACATTGTAGTAATATTCCTAAAACATACACACTCAATGTGTATGTCAAAACTTGAACTCACAATTGATGCGGTATATCACTATCTTGTAATTATACTCTGTGGCTGAGGCTGCTGTCTTGAGGTTCCCCCTCTGTAACACAATTAATTTAAAAAAAACTGTATTCATTCCCCTTCCTCTACAGGCACACCTAGTATCTATCTTCTCTTCCCTCTTCCTCTACATGCACACATAATAGCTATGTTTGCCTAGTACTCTTGGGCTTGGCCATAAGTCAACTCTGACCCCAGTAGAAAGGACAGGAATGTGCAAGTATAAGAGGTGTCGGTTTATATTTTTCAAAGCAAAGTGATATTAATAAGTGAACTAGGGGGAAAACTATCTTAACTACACCATTGAGCTTGAAGATGAAGGAGGAAAAAGAGAATTTCTTCCAAGAGAACATTTGATTTCAGATTTTTAAAACGTGTGTGGGACGCAAAGGGAATAAACTGTAATTAATAAAAATAAAATATAATAAAAAAATTTGTGTGAATAAAAATCACCTTTGCTGCTTGTTTACAAAGGCAGGCATGTTAGTCTGTGAAATCAGACCTGATCGAAAGCGCTCAGCACATATCTTAGATTTTTCTAATGAAGTTGGAGCCTAGGGCTTCGGTTCTGGACACAAGCACTTTAAAAGACCCTAGCTAGTTAAGCGTGGGACTATGGTTACAGGACCTGAAAATGAAATTAGTCCAGCATTTTAGTAAAAGATTTGCCACTACTTGCAAAAGCAAAACTGCCAAAGTTGAAGTTAAGGGAGAGGAAAGTGGGATTGGGAGGGGAGGAGAGAGGGGTTTATGGGGCGGTACAAAGTTAATAAAGTGTAATTAATAAAAATTAAAATAAAAAATGAAAAAGAAACCAAAAACATTGTGAATGATGACACATTTAGTTAGAAATAAATAAAACAAAATGTTCTCTATTCTCAGTGAGAATGTTGTTTAAATTATCTAGGGCATAGAGCAAATTCTTCATGACACAGAAAACAGCTTTTTAGACATAGAATGCACTACATTTAAAATCTGAAAAGGCAAACTTGGAGTCCCAATATACTTCTGATAATCACTCACCTAACACTGAGCAATCCTCCTTTCCTCAGAGTAAGGCTGAATAAGGAGATACTGAGAGTAGGCAAACACACTCAAAGGCTAAAGGACTCCAAAGCGGAAGTCAGCGTTATTACTCCTCAGGACGGCACTTGTGGAATGGGAGAGGGCACACTCTGAACATGCAGACCCTCAGTGGGAGCCTGGGAGTCTGGAGAGAGGACAGTCGTCAGCACTGGGCTACACTCGCCTGGACGCCAGGTCCAGCAGAGCAGAAAGGCCAGTAATCTCTCCAAGCCGCACAAAGACCACCTCTGTGTTCCCGCCAGTCCTTCCCCTTGCTCCATTCTGTGTGTGCGTTCCCGCCAGCCTTTCCCCTTGCTCCATTCTGCCACCCACATTGCTGAAATCTTGGCATCTTCTAACTTGTATATCTTTGTGCAAAGCTGTAACACAATCTGTCTGCCCTACTAAAGCCATAACCACAAGTACCCCCTGCATTAATTCCCACAGCTGATGCATACAGACATGAGCTCCTGTATGTTTCAGGATTATGGCTTGGTTTTTAGCCATTAAACATTTAAAACAAATTTTCATTTGAAATGAGAATTCTGATGATTAAAACAAAACTGGCAGCCTGTATTTTAGCTTTACAAAGGTGAAAATACTACTATTAATTTTTGAAGAAAGTAGTGTTGTATCTCTATTGCTCCCTCCAGTACATACAGACTCTACTTTTAAACTTTTAATCTTGATGTTAATAAGAGAAGAACCCTCTGGAAAAATCACATCTCCCACTATCCTCCTTGGTCTTAGTAAATGTTGTCTGCTTAGGTCTGGTCCCTCTCTCCCATGTCCTTATATTGGGAGCATCGCTTTTTCAGCCTTCGTCTCCTGCTCAAATACCTTCCACTTTCTTACTGGTAAGCAGTGTGTCCTTCAAAGCACAGATCAGATTCCACTGTTTGAACCCCAACTTCCTACTATGCCTAAAGTCAGTGACACATATTCCTTAGTCTCTTTAAATATTCTGATTTATTTGTGACTATTTGGTTTTCAAAATAACCAAAATGGCAACTTTAAGTTCATTAAGAAACATGTACTTGTTTCTTTGTAGATTTTAAGGAGATGTGAGCTTGGTTTGTTTGCGTTGGCCTGGAACTCACAGAGATCCTCCTGCCTCTGCCTCCTCCTGCCTCTGCCTTCACAGGGCTAGGATCAAAAGCATGCACCACCATGCCTGGGCCATCACACTTGGCTTTTGGAACATGCGCTCACTATAAATATCCAGTGGACCTCAAGTTGGAGATCTGCCTGCCTGGGATTCCTTGTGCTGGGATCGGGTTTCTCACCATGCCCACATGGTCCCAAATAGGAGGAGTGCCAGCCTCCTCTCTAAGTAAACCTGGTCCACTGTGGTACGTTCTAGTAACTAACTTGATCTGCTGCTTTTGCTCTACATCTGTGTTATTTACAAGAAGGGGGCTAAAAGTTTACTAATATTAGAAAAGGGGTCTTTATTTTTCAGCTATTAGGGGATATTTACTGACAATGAAATACATGAAATTCAAAGGACAGTAATTTTCTGGAAATGTACATACATGATGATAAATGTCAATATTATTTATTACTCATCACTTGGATTCATTCTTAATTATATATGCAATATGTAGGTACAAATTGCATATTCCTAAAGGTAATATTTTTATTCCTATTTTGAAATGGATGTAAAAAATATAAACACAGTTGTTATCTCAAAGTTAAGTTATTGGCATCCAGGCCAACTAACATGAAATTGCTTCTCATGCTTCCTTACTATGCCCAGGCCCCTGCTCATCAGTGATTTAGGTACAGATGGAAAGGCCGTGGTTTCTTACAAGAGGAGGCATCTCTGCAGTAGAGTTGAAAACACCATGAGTTCACCAATTCCAAAGCAAACAGTTCTTTCCTGGGGAATTCTAGAACTGACATCACTCGTTTTTAAAACTTGAGAAAGAAGAGCTTCATAAATTTTATTTAGCTCAATCATCTTAACAGAGACAATACTCGAGGCCCACAGCCACTTCCCCATCTTACATGGTTATGATCCAAGTGACAAACAGCTGCCTAAACATAAAAATAGCAACATTGAAGCTGCCATTCTCCTCTACAAGCACCTGAAAATCGGTCCAATCTTGGAGAAAATTCAATGTTCTAACTCAGACTACCACATTGCTTTCTGTATGTTCAAACTCATGTTTTAATTGTGCACCCCTAAGAAAGGAGAGAAAAAGATTAATTGCAAATTGATGATCTCCTATATTTCTAGTTTTATTTATGTTTTGAAATATGAAAAGGGAATTCAATAGTAGCTTTTTGTGCTCAGCTTGATTTTTTCTTTTTTAATCCCTTTATAAGTTTTAAGATTTAAATACTGTCTGTTCTATTTATCATACATATATTTTAAAACCCACAGTCATAAATGCATGCAATTGGAATGTCATGTCCCTAGCTTCATTAGTATGTCATATGCAAAACATTTAAAGGCTCAGGTTGGATATCAATTTCTCTTATTTGTACTTCCACTGAATAATTTCTGAAGTAAAGGTTTAAGTGTGCCATTAAGCTCAAGCTAAAATTCAAGTTCGTTTTCTTTCTCAAAATTTTCCCATTGATAAAAGTAATATGCAACAGCTACTTCAATTTTTTAAAATACTGGAAGAACGTTCCATGATTCTAACACATTTGTAACCACATGCCAAACTCAGAAACCTGCTTGGTTTTGTTGCTGTCATTAAAAACAATGTTAAATAAGCATATGCTACAATTTGATGATACTTAGCCTAAAACAAAGGAAAACGTCAAATAAAAACCCATATTCTTTAAATATTTTGTGCTGGGTTTCACTTAATGATTTCAAAATAATCTATAGCATTCTACTAAAAAAAAAAAAAACAACAACAACAACCTCTAAGGATGAAGGAGAAATGGGTCTGTCAGTAGCATGCCTGCTGCAAAGGTTTGAGGACCTGAGGTCAGTTCTCAGTTCCCACACAGCATGGTGTGGGACAGCATGGGCTTGGTGACATCCATTTATAATCACAGTGCTGGGGAGATGGAAAGAAGTGCTGTCTGGGGCTTTCTGCCCAGGTAGCCTAGACAAGCCTATAAACCTCAGGTTCTGGTGAAAGACCTTGTCGCAAAAATCAAGGTGGACAGATACTAATAACCTGACCTCTGGCATCTACACACATACACACAAATACACTCATATTCAGGTACACATGTATATGTGCTCCTTACACATACACACACACACACACACACACACACACAGAGCAACATGGCTCAGCAGGCAAAGATGTATGATGCCTGATGGTACGCATCTGCTGACCTAAGTTTCATCTCTGAACCTATGAAAATGTAGGAGACAAAATTGTCCTCTGATCTCCACATATGTCCTGCAGCACATGCAACCCCCCCTACACGAAGACATCATAAATGCCCACGCACACAGTAAAAATTACTATATAAAATTGAAAAGTTTAAGGCAGGCACACACCTTTAATCCTTGCACTGGGAAGACAGAGGCAGACGGATCTCTGTGAGTTTGAGGCAAGCCTGGTCTACAAAGTAAGTCCAGGACAACTACACAGTGACTACACAGGAGTACACAGAAAAACTCTGTTTAAAAAAAGAAAACCAAAAAACCAACAAACAAAAAATTAATGTGAAAGCCTCCAAAGAAAAAAGGAAAAAAAAAAAAGTCAGATGTGCAACTATTAGAGGTTTTAAGCATCTGATGGTATTCCATGCTATCTGTGGTGATCCAGACATAAGATACACAGCATGGAGATTTCTTGTGCTTTTCCAACTATTTGGGGGAAGAAAACAACAAGGTATTTCTCACCAGCAAATGAAGAAGTGGGATTTGGATAACTTTTTTCTTAAAAAAAAAAAAAATCTATGCCCCGAGGCACTTCAGGGTGTGTCTGGTGTACTACATGTGTGTCAGTAGGTCGCAGAGAGGAGAGATGCTATGTCTATGCTCAGTATCTGACATATGAGCACCTGAATGATTAGCAGCGCCCCTGAAAAGAAGTGAGCCTGGGAAGAACAACAGTCCGGGGCTGCACAGGCCCTGGGAGCTAGCCTGAGACAACCACCAGTCAGGCATAACAGCGGCTGGGAGTGGCGTGGGGGCAGACCATGCCTGAGATGTCCCCGGCCTGGACCATCTGCACAGGAGAAGCATGGCACTCCTGAGACCACTCCTGACCCAGGCTCCACTAAGAGGAGCAGGTAAGTGGTAGTGAAATGGAAGAGAAGAAGAAGCAGAAGGACGTGGGCCCAATGAAGAGAGGCAGAACTGGAGACGACTCTAGTGGGGAACAGCCGATGTGAGCAGCAGCCCAAGATACCAAGTGGGACTCCGTAGGGTCCTGGCCTGTGCTGCTGGGGGTCACATATCAGAAACAGGGGCCAAGCACCAAAGGCCAAGCAAAATGACCCTGGTCTGGGTTGCTGCCCAGGGACATTACAATATCTGGTGGCTGTGCAGAACTGGCCCCACCCCTCACCTGGCCATCATGGGAGAGTTGGCCGCAGGGTTATTGAGAGCAGAAAAGCTCTGACCTTTACCTACTGCAGCACAGAGTAGGCCCTGCAACTTGCCTTGGCAGCACAGTAGAGCTGGCCCTGGATATGGGGGTTGCTGGTGAGCTGCCCTGAAGGCATGAGAGTGGGAGGGCCAGTGGGCTGACCAGCTCAGAGACCCCTCAGGCCCAGATCCAGGGCTTTGAATTAGACTGCCCCAACATCTACCCCATTGATGAACTGCTGGAGCACATGAAGGGGGTCTTACAGATCCAAAACTATTGGGTCTCCATGACACAGGGCAACAACAGGATATCTGTAAGGAGTCCCAGTATTGCCAGAGTAGCAGAAGCCAGGGGCCTCATACAAGACCAAGGAGTCATTGCAATGAACATTCGCAAGAGAAGTATGTACAAAATTGTGTACTGTGGGACACACTGTTACACACTACAGCTTTCACAATGAGATTTTCCCCCCTCTGTTGGGAGGGAGGGTGCAATCGTGGAGGGCTGGTATGAGGGGAGAAGATTTGTGGATTGGGGTGCATGGTGTGAAATTCAGAAAGAACCAATAAAAGTTTTTTTTTAAGTATATATCATTGAACCTTCAAGAATGCTTTTTTTAAAAAAAATTATTTGCAGTTTAAGTATGGTGGATCTTAAATTTGGATTTTTAAAAATTTGTTTTTATTCACTTTACATCCTGGTTGTAGCCCCATCCTGCTCCCCTCCCAGACTCACTCTTCCTCCCCACCCCAGCCCCTCTCTGATTCCTCAGAAAGAGGGGGCTCCCTTTCCCATCCACCCCAGCTCATCAATTTGCATCAGGACTGAGCAAATCCTCTTCCCCTGTGTCCTGGCAAGACAGTCCCACCAGGGGGAAGTAATAAAAAAGTTGGCAAGGGGTCCTTGTCTGATGCAGTCCCCATTTCCTTTGCTAGGGACCCACACATGAGGCTTAAGCTGTCCATCTGCTACATCTTTGTTCATGTATGGTCTTTGGCTGATGCTTCAGTCTCGGCAAACCCCTCTGGGCCCTAGTTAGTTAGCTCTGTTGGTCTTCTTGTGGACCTCCTGTAAACTCTGGGACCTTTTCTCTTTCCTACCTCTTTAAATTTGGATTCTTAAAAAATTGATCTTGGCTGTAGATGTAGGTCATTTGCTAGAGTCTAGAGTGTTCAAATAGCACACAGGAAACCCTGAGTTCAGTCCTCAGAACCTAGGGTGTCTGAGTAAGTTCTTAGTGTGTTTCACATGTTCTAAGCAATTATGGGAAAACACTTCTTAAATTATTTTTGCTCAGGCCAAGCATCGTGGTACACTCCTTTAATTCCAGCACTTGGGAGCCAGAGACAAGAGGATCACTGAGTAGGAGGCCAGCCTAGTCTACATGGTGAGTTCCGGAACAGCCAGAGTTACATAGCTATATACTGTCTCATCAAACAAACAAAACAAACAAACAAACAAACACTTTTACTCAGAATAAGCACTCAGGCTTGGCTAGTGCTTCCTTTTTCAAACACTAGAAGCAAAAATAAAATCGCCAATGTTTGCTCTTCCTTTGTGTTCATGATGGTTAACTCCATTCTTGACCATTTCATTATAATGTATTTTATCTTTTACTATTTTGGACATCACACATTTGCTTATCACGTCTACAACTGTGTGTCTTAAATTGTTTCCTGGTTTCTGAAATCTCCTTTTAACATATCGATTCTAATTCATTTTAACCACTTTGATTTTTAGGGGTTTGTTGAATTTTCTGTATTATTTTATAATATAATTCAGAAGGGATTTTTGTTTCTGGAAATTGAATAATACTTTGAAAATTACAGACTTTCTTCTTGCTGTGTTTTTTCCTTCGTCTTTTCATTTCTCCCTCTTCTTTCTTTCTTCCAATTATTTCCTTTATTCCATCATACATTCTTTTCTTCTTTCCTTCCTTTCTACTACGCTACTTCTTTTTCACTTGACCATGGCACTATAAATAGCATCATTTATTTTGTCCTTGGCAGGATATATCATTAGATAGTATCTCCCAATATGGTAAAGCTAAATTTTCATTGACTCCCTTCCTGCCTTATCTGCAGCTGGCTCGTCTTTCCTTGGGGTGCTGAAGTACTGCTGTGCTGGAGTATTACTTAGAGATCTACCCACTGAGTTCTTCTCTGAGAGCTGCTCATAAGATTTGATTCATTGTCAGTGCAACATTGCAAAGCTCCATCAAAGCCTGTACATATACTTTATTCTTCTGAAGAATTCCCAAGGGTGCAATTGGAGTTGGGCTTCTGTAGGTCTCATTTTTTTTTTTTTGCTTAGACTCCTTACTCCACAACTTGCAAGCTTCCAAACTAGATGAAAAGAATTTTCAAGGAGGAGGATACAAGATGGCTGCCCCAGGAGGACACTGTGTCTGAGGAGCAGGACAGTAGTGTAGGCACAGCGACCAGGAGACTGAGATCTCGGACCTAAAACACCAGCCTTTGCGACTGCCAGGTGAGCGGTATTCCTACGGTGGGGAAATCAAGTGGAAAAGTCAAGGGACACCCAGCTATTCCCAGGAAAAACTCTGGAGGGAGACAGGCTGCGCACAGCCGGGCTGGGCGCCTAAGCCACCATTTTGGTCTGGGGCACATAGTACCCCGGACGGACTGAGTTTCACCCAGATACAGCGGGCTGCACTGGGCGAAGGCACAACCTTCTGTGCCAGCAGCTGCCACTTTGGGCTGGGGCACACAGTACCCCGGACAGACTGAGTTTCACCCAGATACTGCGGGCTACACCAGTCAGACCCACACCCCTAGGCACACCCAGCCACCACCCCGGATTGGGACTCATAGTATCAGGTCCAGACCGAGGTGCCCCAAATACCATCTCAGACCGAGGTGCACAGCCCCTGACCCAGAAGGAAGCACCAAGACTCCAGTCCAGAAGAGAGCCCTTAGCAGCAAGCCCAGGGCAGAGCTCGGAGCCTCCTGACAAGAGCAGCACCCCAGCAGACATATCAAAGGGGGACACGCAGCCTCTGGCACAGAGCGAGGAGCCAAACCTCCAGACCAGAGGGGAGACCAGCCTGTGGTGCTCACAGCCTCTAGCACAGAGCACGAAGCCAGGCACACAGATCCCACAACAGAGTTCAACTGAGGCAACAACACACACTATCAAACCACTAGAACTCCCTGATCTTCTTGAAGAATACTCCTGACACAAGAGATTGACAGTTCCAGTCTCAAGTTCAGCCTTGAAGCACAAACAGCTCCTTGATTATATATAAACAAATGCCCAGAAATTGGCGTAAGAACTCACCCAACAATAATCAGGACACCGTGGCCCCACCAGAAACACCCAAAAGCAATAGAGATTTTAATTCAGCAGAGACACAGGAAAATTATATTAAAGCTATAATTATGCAGATATTAGAGGAACAAAAGGAGGCACAAAAAGAGGAAATGAACAAGGC
>CM053753.1:79261841-79279981 GCA_028658305.1 Pachyuromys duprasi | reverse complement strand
GGGGGGGGGGGGGGGTCAATGTAGCTATATATCAGAGCAGATATTAAATAAATCTTTTTAAAAAATGCTGCACAGACTTAGGGGTGTCTATCCCTCAATAATCAACTATTTCCCCACGGATAGATTCAGGAAAAGGAGGGGTCATTGTTTAGTACCCACTGATGACCCCACCAGGTTTCAACAGATATCCCCAAACCAAAGGTCACACAGGCAGTCAGAAGTCATGACTCTGGGAAAGAGACAGGTAGGGACAAACAGAGGTTGATATGGGGGGAAGGGAAAGACAAAAGAATAGGAAGGAAAAGTAATCAACCAGAATGTATTGCATGTATGTATGAAATTGTGCACTGTTTAAGAAGTCAATTAATGAAAAAGAAATGATAGATGCCTTAACATGAATGAATGTTAAAATATTAATGAAGATGAAAAAAAGTCACGCTCAAATGTTCATGATTTATATAACTTAATTTTTAAAAGACGTTTCTATAAAGAAGATCATTTGTACAGACAGAAAGTTGATTATGGGTTGACTAATGTCAGAGAGCATGATTACAAGTGGAATGCTAAGAGGCTGGGGTTTCTCTCTGAAATGAGGGAAATAACCTAAGGTTGCACAAATGTGAATATTCTAAAAAGCATTAAATTTTTATGTTTTTACGAGGTGAGAAAGTTTATCATCCTGCCTCACCATGTGGTGAGACATGCGTTACTCCTAGCCCTGGGAACCTGAGACAGGAAAGTGACTAGGTTGAGGTAAACCTGGGCTGATTAGTGAGTTCAAGATCAGCCTGGCTGTAAAGTCAGAACCTCTCTATCAAAACCAAAACCAAAGAAACAAAGTGAGCCATCCTGCCAGAAAAATTACTCCTTTTCATGGGTGAGTTCTTTTTAGATAATTATGTCTCAGTAATTCTATTTGTGGAGGATAAGGTAACCATGGTAAATGCAGCTATTGTTTAAATTATCACTATTTGGGGAAAAGAACAGAGGTGGGAATTTGGAAAGCTGAGTAATTGTTTTCCTCAGAGGAGAATGTCATTCTGAGCCTTGAGCTAATGTGACAGTCCATGAGGCGGACCAGATTGCCACGTACTCAGAGGCAGCAAGTTCTATTTGTCTAAAAGAAAGCTCTAGAAATTTCAGAGAATATAAGCTACAAAAATAAATGTACCTACTTCTTTCTCCATCAGTCTCATACTTATTTTTATCCATAACAAAAAGTAGCCACACCAAAAAGAAGAAAAAAAAAACTCTTTCTTATGTTAAGCAAATCTTTCCTGTTGGTTTCAGATAATGTGGACATTAATACTTTGAGGTTTAGGCATTAAGCAGGGAATTTAGCTGCCATTTGCCGCCCTCTACAGACGAATCTAAAACTCACAGTGAGATTCAGAAAGAAAAGAAAACATCCTATATAAAGAAATGCATTGTTTAACATCAAAGAAAGGTTCTAAGTAAGATACAGATAATTTCATCACACAGCTATCAGAGAGCACTCACAGAGGCCTCAGCGGATACGCTGTTCCACACATAGGCTGTGTGGTACAACCTACTGCTCTCTAAATCACAAAATATGCACAGTGAGAGGTACAGGCAACTGTAAAACAATGGTAAGTTCCCATCTAAACATCCTTAAGCATAGAAAAGGTAAACAAGAATACAGGCCATTCCTGCTCTTTGACCACCTCCCCCTGGGGGCGGAACAGCCTTGCCAGGCCATGGAAGAAGACAATGCAGCCACTCCTAATGAGACCTGATAGACCAGGATCAGAGGGAAGGGGAGGAGGACCTCCCTTATCAGTGGACTGGGAGAGGGACATGGGTTGGGAAGAGGGAGGGTGGGATTGGGAGGGTAGGTGGGAGGGAGGTACAGGGGGGATACAAAGTGAATAAACTGTAATTAATAAAAAAATTTTAAAAAGTAAAAAAGAAAAAGAATACAGGCCATTCAATCAGGATAAGAATGTGTCGATTCCTTTGGGACACTATGGAGACACTTTTAAATGCTTGAGCCATTGGTGACAGGAGCCTCCTTGGTGGCGTGCGATGATGTTACAATGCAGGTGTGTATTTGTGAACTGCAAGCAGAAATATAATACGAAACTGCAAAGCATTTTTGTTCAGCTGCATTAATGTCCTGTGACTCAGAACATTGCACGTTAGATGATTAAGAAATAGTTAGAAATAAAAGGAAATTGATGCTGTAATTGAGATAGAAGTTAAGCATTGATTTGGTTTAAATTTTTAAATAACAACGTGATGCATTATAAAATCTAGTTCCCCAACCTCCATCACCACCTTACTCCGTTTTCTTCAGCTGGCTGTCTCTCAGTTGAGGTAATTTCTCCAGAATATATAAAAAACATTGACTGTTCAAGTTAAAAAAAAAAAAAAAGAAAAGAAAAAAGAAAAAGCCACAAGACCAGAATGACACAAAAGAAATGCAAAGGAATATTTATCTGATTCAAATTTCCAATGACTGAGCAGTCAAGATTGACTTGAGGCTGGATAATGGGAAACTCCTGAGGGGGTTGCAGAGCATGAAAAGTAAGTTTCTGAGCCTTTTTCTTTCAGAGACCCTGAGCATCTAAGAATCTTGTATTGCACAGAATTTTCTATTGAAGCAGAATGTGAAAGATGATATATAGCTAAGTAATGTGTTGAAAGCAGACAAAATCTGATGCGGCCCCAGTGAGATTTCTGGACTGCAACAGCATGAAAGGATACAGGGGTCATAACAGGAGAAAGAATTGTGAAGAAAGGGCATGCACAGCAGCTGCCATGAGAGAGCCATTCAAGATGCAAGGAGAAGTCACGACATTAGGTCATATCCTGGTTGCAAACACATCTTGATATTGATGTCAGGATGCGAAAAGAATCCCTGGGCACCATGTAAAATGCACAACCTGTCAAAGATTACATCATACTGAGGCAGATCAAATAATAAAAATGAACCTATTCCCAAATATAGAATGGAAAAATCTTAGGGGGAACATATCTTCAATTTGTGAACTTCAGGAATCTTAGAAAAACAAAATTTATATGGAAAAAAATAAGCTTTTGCCTTCAGACAGAAACAGAGATTTCACCCAGATACAAGAAAAACATGTTACATTTTCCACAGTAGCACTAACAGCTAGGGAAAAGCAAAGCAAAACAAAACAAACAAAGTCAGTGAAAGACTCAGAAGTATCTGGAGACATCTTGCCAAAGCTAGCTAGACCTTGTCATCTACCAGCTCCTCACTGAGCTTACTCTATGCCCATGCTTAGTGTTGTAATGTCTCCTTTTCTTTAACTCCCTGCACTGTTCTTTGTTTGGACATTTTTCCCCACTATAAATGGGCACCAGGAGAATAGTATTATATTGATTTTGGTTTTCATTGGTCCAGCTCTGTGGTAGCTCATGACTTCTAGCAGATGATCTACACATACTCATCAACATGAAACACATGAGTGTTAAACAGCTAACATTCAAATGGGAATCCAGTGTCTTAAAAGAAATACAGACCTGAGGCCAGGTAATACTGTCAACTGTTCCTTATCTATACAGGACTCTAGCTAATTGTAATGAGTACTTGCTATGTTGTACCTCCTAAGATCCAACATAGAGATTCTAAGTCATCATTTGTCAAAAGAAAGCATTTTTCAGTAGGTCTTGTCCTATTTAGTGTTGTATTTTTAAACATTTTCATATATTCTTTTTCCTTTTAAACACTGTTGTCATTCTCAATAGTTCTGGCTTTAAGATCACTAGGAAGAATAGGAAAGCCAAAGAGAAAAACATCAGGAAAATCAGAGACACATTGAGTAAATAAAGAAGAAAAAGAGAAAGAAGTTGGGGAGGAGAGAAAAGGGGAGCTGGAGGGGAAAGACGGAAAGAAGTATTTAAGTATTACTTAAAGTAATACTTTTATATTTCAAGCAAACACTGTTATTTGCTGCCCCTTACTGGTAAAATAATAAAACTGCTAAATCACATACTCAAAGTGTAGTTCTTAGCAAAAACAAAAAACACTTTAAAGGAAATAGATCATTTACCACTATAAGAATTTAACAAGATAATCTCAAGTAATTGAATGCCATCTAGAAAGAGTCACTCAGGAAAGGCCCTGACCTTCTAGCCCCTAACCAGATAACCATAGAGAAATCTTCAGAAAAGCACTAAAAGACAAGTCCCATATGAGGCTCCTGGTCTCTCTTGTTCAAAAACCTAGAACTTGATATTGCCTATAAATGTTGTCAATTACATTTCTTGACTTGACACGTTTGCTTTATTCATCTTTGAGCAACTGCCTGCCAAATAATCCCCTCTGAGTAATCCTGGCCTGGCTGCCAGTCACGCTGTCAAGTATAAACCGTGATCTATGATGAGAAGGAGGTAGTTCAGTTGCAATTAAAACATGAGGCCAGGTGATTTTCTAAAGATAACTATCAAACTATCTATTATTCAGCAAAGGAGCTTCATACTCACTTTTCGCGGCACAAGCATTAGAAAGGAATGGGAGAGGCAAGGCAAAAATGCCTTAGCAGCTATGTGAGAATAAGGACACTGCTTCTGCAGATCTGGCTAGCAAGTACTGGTCCCCTTCGTCTCTCCAGGTTAACTACTGGAAGGCATGAAATGGCCAATCTTTACCCAGAAAGTGACACTGTAGGTAAACAGCTGTAGATAAACAGCACCGTGCATAGTCTCCATTGATGTGTGTCCATGAACAAGGTAGATCCTAGGGTTCCTCCTTCAGAGAAACACCCTTAGGTAGAATACATAAAGGACCCAATTTTGCTTAAAAAGCAGAAAGATTACAAATAAGAAAACAATGGTGAAAATCTAGAAAACATGATGGGATTGAAGTGGAAGTGAGCTACAAACAAACAAACAAACAAACAAACAAAAAACCACTAAGGAGAACAGAGAGCAGGTAAGACAAACAATGGAGGAAACCGTGTGTGTGTGTGTGTGTGTGTGTGTGTATGTGTGTGTGTAAACTTAAGAAATGAAAACTTTAACCAGCAAAAGGATGCTTTGAAGCTTTGTGTATTAACTCCTTGAAGAAGTAAATAGCGGTGTTCTCTGTCTCTGTTTCTGTTTCTGTTTCTGTCTCTGTCTCTCTTACACACATACAACACACACACACTACAACCAAAAGGAAAAGAAAGTGTGGCTCTGGGAAGGGAACTCCAACAGTAACTCCATACAAGTGCACTTCAGACCCCCGTTTTAGCCTCCTACAGCATCCCCTGTGGCCTGAGAGCCTAGAGAGGCTCCTATCTTTCCTTGACCCTTAGCAATAAGTGATTGAAACTATTCTGCCTCATAGAGGATATGGAACATGTAGTGGTCACTTCCTATAACTAGGCTAGACTTCCAGTGGAGGGATGGGAAATAAATAAATAAATAAATAAATAAATAAATAAATAAATAAATAGAAAGAAACTATTCTGCCTCCTTTTTGTTTTTGTTTTGTTTCCAATTTCATCCATTATATCCTATTGAAAACAGAAAAGGTCATCAGTGGCTTCCTAATTAAAAAATGCTGTAAATTTAATTTTTTGAGGCCTTATGTTACTATTTCATTTCCATGGAGACTTGTCTCCAAAAGCCTCATCGTAAGAACAACTTGTCCTGACTACAGAAACTGAAATATTCACCGTCACTCTGCTACTTTTCCCAACATTATTCCTTTGGGGCTTCTACTTTAGATAATTTGAAATACTCGAGCCAATCGTGCTCCGTCACATTCACAAGCGCAGAAACAGTGTTGACTCTATGAGCCATACTAGAAAACCAGTAACACAATGAACACCAGGAGCAGTAGAAGAAACAAGGCTCTCATTTCAACAAAAGGATTATCCAAACTCTCCAAAGCATTGAGCTGCTATGAAATCCCATGAAAGCTTTAACTTAAGAACGTAAAGACCAAACTCTTTTTAGAGCAGCATAAAACTCACAACAAAGCTGAGAAAATGTTTGTAGGATTGTAGACTTATCCAGCAACCAACAAAGTAAATGTCTCAATAGAAATGATTAGGCATGGAAAGAAGCAGAAAGTATGGCCCAGTATGAAACATTAAAGAATAAACAAGTTCGTGTCAATCAAGATCACTTTTAAAAATGTAACTGTGTTCTATTCATTCAGATATGTCATAAAGACATGAAGAATACTTAAAAGAACGACACCAAGATTTTAGAGGTTGAAACTAGTATGTGACATGAATATGTTGAGTAAAACTACTAATAGAACCATTGATGTTCTGAACAAGAAATTAGAAGAATATTAAAATAGAGCCAGGCATGGTGGCTAAAGCCTTTAATTCCAGCACTCAGGGAGGCAGAGGCAGGTGCGTCAGTCACTGTGAGTTTGAGAACATCCTGGTCTACAAAGTGAGTCCAGGACAGCCAAGGCTACACAGAGAAACCCTGACTCAAAACAAACAAACAAAACAAAACGAAATGTGTGTGTATATAAACAGAGAAGAATAAACTTTTTTAGGTGTGTATGTAGTGGTAGTATACTATAGTATTAATAGTAGTAGTATAGTACAGTATAGTAGTAGTATCACAGTATCCAGAAGAGGGCAGTGAATCCCTTAGAGCCTGTAGGCAGTTTTGAGCCACCAGACATGGGTGTGGAGAGTGCTCCTAACCACTGAGCCATCTCTCTAGCCTCAGAAAACTTTTTAAATGAACAAATCTGTAAATTATTACTGAGGGAACACAGGTTAATTTGTACCTTATTTTAAGTCACTGAAGGAAGAGAAAGGGGTGGGAAGAAAAATTGTTTAAAGAAATATTGCTGATTTTGTGTTCCAGACTGAATATGGACTATAAAGCCCCAAATCTAGGAAGCTCAACAAACTCAAACACAAGGAACAAAATGAAAGCTATACCAAGGCACATCACAGTCAAAGTGCTCATAGCTAAGATAGTCTTAAAAACTGGGCAGACAAAAAAGACACAGTTATAGCCAGATACAGTGACACGCATTTTGTAGTCAAATGCTAGCTTCATATGTGGAGAACTTCAGGCCAACCCAGCCTATGCAGACAGACTTGTCCTCAAATAAATATATAAATGTGTTTTTAGAGTTGGAAATTTTCATAACAGCGGAAAAAAGACAAACTAGAAGACAAAGGAGCAACAATTTAAAGCTTTGAAGGAACAAAAAAAGTTAATTCTATGATAAATAAAAATGCCATTAAAATAAGGTTAAAGATATCTTAACATACAAACATAACCTTAACATACAAAAAGCTGAGAGATGTCAACATACCCACACTGTCAGAGTTACTAGAAGAAACCTTTCAGTGAGAAGAGAAATATGGTAACAAGCTCTGCACCAAGACCTGAAAAGCCTAAGAAAGTCTGTTACTGAATATATGTGTTTTCTTATTGTTTAAAGCTTTTAAGATAAATGGTTCTAAAGAAAAAATAGTCACAGAGCATCATGCAGTTGGTAACTGATGAAAAGTGAAACTTCACAGTAATGTGAAGGCCTGGAAAAGAGACTGCGAAGCATAAAACTATGAGGGTTTATGCTGTGCTTAAAATAGCATAATGTTATTTAAAGGTAGACATAGTAATATAAAGATGCATAGTATAAACCTTAAACACCCACTAAGATGAAAAACAGACATGTAATGAATGAAAGAGTGGAGATAAAAGAAAATCATACAAATCCTAAATCAAATTCAGGAAAGGTAAAAAATGAGGGAAATAAAACAAATAAAATCGAAAACATAAAGGTCAAATAGAAATAAATATTAATAAGACAATATATTTGAGCAGAGTAATGACCTTGTGTATGGGTGTGTGTATACTTCTATGTGTGTGTGTGGGTGTGCTAAATTGTTAATAAACATATTCAATCTAAATTTTTAAAGTAATCTAGGGGAAAAAATTGTCAGCTTGGATTAAAAAATCAAGACCCAACTAGGTGTGGTGGCACATGCCTTTAGTCCCAGTACTCGGGAGAAAGAGGCAGGGGGAACCTCAGAGGTCAAGGCCAGTCTGGTCTATAAAGTGAATTCCAGAACAGCCAAAGCTACAAGGTTTTTTTAAGAAACCTTGTCTCTCCTGTCTGGAGAGCTGGCTCAGAAGTTAAGGTCCTGAGTTCAATTCCCAGCAACTAAATGGTGGCTCACAGTGATCTCTAATGAGATCTGGTGCCCTGTGCAGGTGTTCATGCAGGAAGAACACTATACACAATACACAAATCTTAAAAAAAGAAATCTTGTCTCAAAAGAACATAATAATAACAACAATAACAACAACAAAATAATCCAGACCAAAATCTATGTTGCCAATGTGACATTAGATTTGTATGCAAAGATATAAATAAATTAAATGTTACAGGATTACCAGGCAAGGTGGCTCACATCTTTAATCCCTGAAGTTGGGAGTCAGGGAAAGTTGTATTTCTATGATTTGAGAACAGCCTCATACCCAAAGTTACATATTGATACCTTGTCTAAAAAATAGATACATACATACATACATACATACATACATACATAGGTAGACAGATAGATAGATAGATAGACAGACAAACAAGACAGACAGATAAAAGGCAAGAATAGAAAATGTTGGGGTTTGAATGTGAAGTATTGTCCATAGGCACAAGTTGTTTCCAGCTGGTGCCAGTGTTTTGGACGATTGCAGACCCTTTGGGAAGTGGAGCCTCACTGAAGGAAGTGAGTCAATGAGAACAGGACTTGAGGGTTGATAACTTGACCCCAGTGTCTGTCCATCCTTTGCTTAAAAACTCACTCACCAACCACCTACCATTCATGCCCCTGTTGCCATGACTTCCCTGTCATGATGGACTGTGCACTTAGATTTTTACACAGAGTCAGTCTTTCCCCCTTCAAGTTGCCTCTTGTCAGACATTTGTTCATAGCAACAAGGGAGGTAATTAATACAGAGGACTATCTTGTTATCACTCCTCACCAGAGGAAACTTGAGATGTCTGCTCTAACATATCAATTAGGCTACCAAGCAAAGAAATCTTCTACGGTAAAAAATGCCATTTCACAATGGTCCTCATATCAAGGTTAGTAAACATACTTTTTTTTCTATGTGATCAATTATCTAGTGACAAAGCTCCCAAATATATGAGGCAAGATTCATAAAGCTACAAGCAGATTCCCAAGTACATTCACATATCTCAGTGCCATGGTTAATACCGCTCTTAGAGTCACTGATGAAAAGGTAGATGGAAAATCGGTAAAAAACTAGAGCAGGGATCAGCCGGAAAGCTCAATCTATCCCTGTCCATCTCCCACCTGTCTCTGTAAATATTTTATTGAAGTACAAAGGAGTGGGCCCACTTAGGTAACATCTATGAGTGCTTTCACGTTGCCACTGAAGAGCTCGGGGGAAACTGGCTATGAGGTAAGCCAGCTTTTACTGAATGAAGAACAAACACATCAGAAAAGAAGCACCACTGAAACAGATCTTAACAGGAAATTTAAGAGACCAAAGTTTCTATAAATGCTTCTACCTTAAGATGAATAATTATAACAGAGGCACTGGGGCCCACAAAGCATGCAGTTTTTCTGTTTTAAATTTGGTCATATTAGCATGAGCAGTCTGAGGTACAGATACAGAACTATATCTTCAACACTAACACAATTCACAGTTCCAGTAAGCACACACAGAATACTTAGCTATATTCTAAACAGTAAGTTGGTCTCAGTTGATTCAATATTCATATTTATATGCACTGAGTTTCCCAATCACAGAAAAAAATTTAATAATCCATGCCAAAAATATTTTAAAGCTCTCCAAGCATTTGAAAACTAGTTTGTGGGCTTCTAAATAATTTAGAAGTCAAAGAAACACAAAGAAAAGCCAACAATTGTTTTATGCTGAATGTATATTTTCTTTAAGTATAGTTTATTCCAACTATATCAGGATGATTTAACATTCAAATGTTAATCAGATATCATATTGATAAACTAAAGAGAAAAGTTGTATTATCTCGATATACATGAAAGAAGTATTTAACAAAATCCAACTCCCACTCTTTTTTGTGGATTTATTTTTTTAATTTTCTTTTTTTAATTTATTTTTTATTAATTACAGTTTATTCACTTTGTAGACCAGCTGCAGCCCCCTCCCTCGTCCCCTCACAATCCCACCCTGCCTCCCTCATCTCCTCCCACGCCCCTCACCAAGTCCACTGATAGAGGAAGTCCTCCTCCCCTCCCATATGACCTAGCCTATCAGGTTTCATCAGGACTGGCTGCATTGTCTTCCTCTGTGGCCTGGTAAACCTGCACCCTGCTCAGGGGAAGATGATCAAAGAATCAGCCACTGAGTTCATGTCAGAGACAGTCCCTATTCCCATTTCTAGGGAACTTACTTGGATACTGGCCATGGCCTTCATCTGTACAGGGGTTCTAGGTTATCTCTATGTATGGTCCTTGATTGGAGTATCAGTCTCAGAAAAGACCCCTGTGCCCAGATTTTTTAGTTCTGTTCCCTCCAAGTCTTTCTATCTCCACCTTCATTCCCTGCACTCTACCCAAAGTTTGGCTATGAATCTCAGCATCTGCTTTGATAACCTGTTGCCAACTCCCACACATACATACACACACACACACACACACACACACATATATATATATATAATTTTTATTTTTATATTAATCACAGGTTATTTACTCTGTATCCCAGCCATAGCCCACTCCCTTATTCCCTCCCAATCCCACTGTCCCTCCTTCTTCTCCTCTCTGCCCCTTTTCAAGTCATCCTCCCCTTCCATCTGACCCTAGCTTATCAGGTATCTTCAGGACTGGCTGCAATGTCCTCCTCTGTGGCCTAGGAAAGCTGCTCCTCCCCCAGGGGGAGGGGGTCAAAGAGCCAGCCATTGAGTTCATGTCAGAAATAGTCCCTGTTCCCCTTACTAAGGGACCCTCTTGGATACCAAGCTACCATGGGCCACATCCAGCAGGGGTTCTAAGTTATATCCATACATGGTCCTATGAGACTGTTTCTCCAACTCCCACTCTTAATCCAAAACAAAAAACAAAAATTTTTAGTCAAATAGAGATGTAAAATCTTCAGCTACAATAGAGATTTATGAAAAACTTCCAGTTAGCAGCAGGCTTAACGGTGAATTGTCAAATGCCAAGCATCTAGGATTAGAAAATAAGATAAAATAATACCAAAGATGTAGAGGCAGAACTTCTATTGGCCGCTGCACTAAAAGTTTGAGCCAACATAATTAGGCAAGAAAAGAACGTTTTAAAAAAGGAACATGGAGGGCAGGGCACAGTGGTGCACACCTGTAACCCCAGCACTCAGGAGACAGAGGAAGCGATTCTCTTGTGAGGTCAAAGCCAGCCTGGTCTACAAAAGAAAAGAAAAAAAGAAAGAAAGAAACATTGTTTGAAAACAACACACAATTTTCTTAATTAAACATTGAACAATAATCTAGATAGTAATCTCCCCAAACCTACAGTACAAAATGATAAAAATAAATATATCAATCAACTAAGTATATATAATCATGGGCTGTCAAGCAGCTGGTAAAAGAAGAAATGAAATTTTCATCCCCTGTCTGCAACTACAGACTTACAGATGTATGGCTCCCGTGTGGAGAACAGGTTGTCCTGTCTAGATCAGAGGACAAGAGTTCTGCTGCTGCCATGACGATGGCACCCACTCTGCTGGGGTGCTCCTAAAGTATTATTCTTTAATTAACAAAGAAAAACATTCAAACACCCAAGATAGCTCTTCCTTGGTAACAGCTCTTTCCCCTCCCCCTCCCTTCACTTCCTATCCTCTCCCAAGTTTAAGAGCTTGTCTTCTCCGGTTTGCTCTTTCTCCATTTGGCTTCATCTAAATGCAGTGTCTCTCCTCCCCAATCACTATTGAAGTTACTGTTTAAACTTCAATGCCAACCAGTCTTTCTCTGGTTTATATTCTTTACTGGATCCCGTAGCCTGTGAGGCATCCACACTGTTCAACAAGGTACAAAATGCTAGTCTCGCCTTGCTCTCCAACTTCATTTCATATGGTGAAATTAGTTCCTACACTTAACATTCCAGCTAATTAAGTTTTCAGAATCCCTGGTCAGTTTTTGTTCTTGTCTTGAACTCAGCTGAAGTGATGTTTACTTTATAAACCTCTTTGGGCTTCCCCTATATGCTGATCTTGCTCTCCTTCTACAGCCTTCAACACAGCACCTTTTCTCTCTTAGAGTGTATTTTTTAATATTTATTTATTTTATTATGCATACAATAAATATTCTGCCTGCATATATACCCTAACACTAGAAGAGGACATCAGATCTCATTACAGATGGTTAGAAGCCACCATGTGGTTGCTAGGAATTGAACTCAGGACCTCTGGAAAAGCAAGCAGTGCTCTTAACCTCTGAGCCATCTCTCCAGCCCCCTCTTAGAGAGTATTTTATTTTCATCTTCTCTAAACTTCTTTACTAAGTTAAACTACATGCGTGCTGTTTAGTTTTTATCAACTTGACACAAACCAAAGCCCATGGGAAGAGGGAAACTTAAATGAAGAATTGCCTCCATCAGATTGGCCTATGAATATGTTTGGGGTCAATGGGGGGGTGGGGGTGGGCAGGCATTTTCTTGATTTCTAATTAATGTAGAAGGTCTCACCCGACTGTGCTTTCCAGGCAGGGAGTTCTGGAATGTTTAAGAAAGGTACCCAAGTAAGTTATAGGGAGCAAGCTGGTAAACAGTATTCCTCCATGGTCTCCACCTTACTCTCCTGCCTCCAGATTCCTCCCTTAGCTGCCCTCAATGTGTGACCTGGGGACAGGTAAGCCAAACAAACCCTTTCCTCCTGGAGTTTCTTTTGGTAATGATGTTTATTACAATAACAAAACCCAAAGTAGTTCAGTATGCCACTTTCCCCCTACCTCTTTCTTTCTTCATAGCTTGCAGCCTATCATACTTCTAAAACAAATATTGTAGGGAATAACTAGAAAACAATTCTGTTTCAGTAGAGTACTATACTGAAACGTCTACAAACTGAAAACACTACCTCTTTTAAAAACAAAAATGGAGGATGGTCCATTAGTCCTTTAACACCTCCCCTCAAACTCACAAAGAATCCGAAAAGGATTTAGGTAGGCCTGGAGAGATGGTTCAGACGTAAAGAGCACTCAATTCTCTTGCAGAGGACATAGGTTCAGTTCCCAGGATCCACATCATAACTAACAACCATCTGTAACTCCAGTTCACAGAATCTAATGCCCTCTTCTGGCGTACACAGGCACCAGAAATGTACATCATACATATATATGTGTGTATATATATATATATATATATATATATATATATATATATGCATATATATATGCACACACATACATGCAGGCGAAAACTCATCTCAACATAAATCTGAAAAGAAAGACTGAGTTTATTTTTCATGCTATCACCCTTCCCAAGTTATCCTAGAACACTCATATAATGTTGGCATTTCTCCCTTTGGGGAGGGGTGAGCAAGGCACTGGAGAGAGTTACAAATATAGTCAAACTTAGAGATTTCATCACATTTGAGATAGATCACCAATCCAGATAAATCACACTAGGACTACAATGGATCATTTTGGAAAGATTAGAAGATGTAGAGTCATATAATACATTAGCCATCTGAGATGAAAGCACCGCTTCCTTCATTAACAGTAGTGTTCAGTATCTGAATGTTCAATATCAAGGATTTTTCCAAAAGAGGAGAAAGATGAGAGAGGAAAAGTAAGTGCATCAGGAAGGAGAAAAGGGAGAAGAAAGAAAAGGAAGAGAAGAGTAAGGAAGAAGAGGAGGAGGAAAAAGAGTAGGAGGAAAGAAGACATTCAAGCTGAACTTATTAAAGTAACACTCTATAGACCCCCAAGAGATCCAATCATGAATAAAAGTTAATAATAAATTTAAACTGTTTGAAACGTATTCATGTCTGTACCTATTTTCAACTTTTAACAAGTTTTTTTGTGAGCCATGCACTAATTTCTAATAATCAGTGAATGCTAAATTGTAAATTTATTAAATTTATTGTAAAATTAAATCAATGGTACCATGGATTATAATCAAGGGACTTCCAATACATCTGCAACGATAATTCCCCACCATACATACATACATACCACATACACACACTCACACACATATACACACACAAACACACATATGCTCTTACAAGCATACACACATGAGAAGCAGATAATGTGGGACATTTTTGTTAAAAGAAAAGCCTCAAAGCAATTGTTCTGTTCATAGAGCCCTGTGTGAGTGCAAGTGTGGGTTTGAGGTTGTATTGTAGAATGCTGCTCTTATTAAATACCTCCTAATTCTGTGGGTTTTGTAAGAAAAAAAAAACTTAATGTGTGGCTCAGAAAAGCACCCCCATAGTTGTCTGTTTTAAATAAGAATACAGGAGTATTTGGTGCTTACCACTGAGTAAAAGCATCACCGTTCATCTCTGTATACCGTGAACATTATGATGTAGGGCTGGAGAGATGGCTGAGTGGTTAGGAAAAATTGCTGCTCTAGTATAAGACCCAAGCTCTGTTCTCAGCACCCAGATGGTGCTGCACCCTGCTAGGTGCAGGGGCCATAGAGTTTCCTATAACTCCAGTTCCAGGAGATGAAATGCCTTCCTCTGGTTTTAGCAGAAAACACACACAGAGCATACATACACACACAAACACACACATAAAGAAAAATAAGAGTGAAAAAAATTAACCTTTAAAAAATATTCTTGCTAGACCATGGTGGTACACAGCTTTTTAATCCGAGCAGTCAAGAGGCAGAGGCAGGAAGATCTCTGAGTTTGAGGCCAGCCTGGTCTCCAGAGTAAGTTCCAGGACAGCCAAGACTACACTGAGAAACCATGTCTCATTACCCTTCTTTATGAACATGATTTTAGTATCTGGAAACACACTCTAAAATTGCCTGTGTCTGAGTTAAGCTTTAGTGTTTTGTAAAGCATAAAATGCAGAGAATGGAAAATATCAACTCTCTCCAAGTCAGAACCACTCTAGAGTTACCTGAACTGGTACTAAGCCAGTAAATAGGAAGGGCATTGTAAGAACTGCCAGTCAACATCCTGCTTGCTATCTGCTGTGACAAGATCAGTCAGTTTGGTAAACTATGAATGGATTCAAAAGATAACTCTAAGCACTTACATTTTATAGCATAAATATGAAATATGCCAAATCAAGTCAGCTAAAGGCTATTGTAAAAAGAATTATGATAAAAACATATTCATATGTGTGTATATGTTTATGATATTTGTGTACAAATAAATATATATGTATATATTGAGAGTCTCAAATCCACTTCATTATAAACCCTGATGTGTTCTAGAAAAAGTGACAGAAAAAGATGACAGAAGCCCACAGAATCCACAGTATCATACAGGTAATCAAGCAAATAGTGAGTTTTCTGGGCTGGGCTTTTCATTTATATAATTAACACAGCATGCACCCACTTATTCTGAAGAGTCTCAGTCATCACAGAAGCAGGCATCATGATAAAGTTAGAAACCCAAGCATTTCACAGTACATTAGAGGTATGGGGGTAGGGAGTTAATAAGCCAACACTTGAGAAGGAAGAAAGGTTGTGGAAAAAGAAACTCAGACAGGGTACAGCACTGAGAACTCTGCCCATCCCAGTGCAGAATTGGAGCTTCAATAAGGGAGTTTCAATATGAAGAGGCTGGAGCTCTCTGTAGTATTCCTTCTGTGCTCAGTCATCTAACACCCCTGTTATACTTGGTGTCCCCTGGTTGCTGACTGGACTTCAAGATGGTCTGTTTGCTACACTGTTTATGGTGTAGCAAACACCTAAGTAGCATCATACTTCTGTGATTATCACATTTGCCAATCAAATTACAGTGGCCCTGGAAGCTTCCTTTCTCAGTAATAATAAACCAGTTTTTAAGAAGGGTTGGTAACAGTTGATGTAGAGTTGATGTAGTTTTGTGCATTCTAGGCAAACACCCTACCAATGAGCCTTTGATTGTCAAATATAATGTGTATTGTTTTAGCAACATGTCATATTAACAATTTAATATTACAGTTAATCTGAAAACTATATACAAGAGGGAAAAATACTTTAGGAAGAATCATCATGACTATCCTCAGTGGAACAAGAATTATTGTTGCTGTTGTTCTTTAAGACAGGGTCTCTCTGTGTAGCCCTGGCTGTCCTGGAACGCACTTTGTATACCACACTAGCCTTGAACTCACAGAGACCTGTCTGCCTCTGCCTCCAAACCTGGTTTAAAGTAGTGTGTGTGTGTGTGTGTGTGTGTGTGTGTGTGTGTGTGTGTGTGTGTAGAAAAAAAAAGAGATTTATTCAAATAGTCACATTGGGAAGAAAGACAAAAACATCCAACATCTCCCCAAAGTCATCTTCAGAGGTCCTATAAGGGTAGGATTTAAATAGAAAGCAAGAGCTACAGGTAACTATAGAAAGGGCAGCAGTGGTACCCTACCCACAATTGTGTGGTTCCAAGTATTTCTCCAGAAGGTTAAGTTTTACATCTTGGATGCCCCCATCCTCCAGGGCTTCAGCCATTTCCTTTCCTAGCAGGACATTCCTGGGCAAATTCTAACTTTTTTAACTCTATTTTTTTTTCAGCTGTCTGAGAACCAACTTGGAATTTTAAATGTCTCTTTAGTATATAGTCATTCTGACAAGGGTGGTGGTGTGTGCCTTTAATCTCAATACTCTGGAGACAGAGACAGGTGGATCTCTGTGGGTTCAGGACCAGCCCGGTCTACAGAGAGAGTTCTAGGACAGCCAGAACTATTACACAGGGAAACCCTGTCTTGAAACACGCACACACACACACACACACATATATGTGCATACATACATACATACATACATACATACATACATACACACATAGCTCCTTCTAGCTGTCCCAGCATCACTCAGCACCTGTGGCTTCTCCCAGCACTTCTCACTCAGCCCCCTACTCTAAGCATCTCCCTCCCAAGGGCTTCCCTTCCCCTCAGTCTCTGCATAACTCAGCCATTTTGGCTGTACCACTCTTATTCTCTTGGGCCAGGCTGCTTCTCTTGGCCAGTGGCCCCTCTCTTGCTTTCCTCCCTGCTCTCTCCTCTCATGGTCTGGTTTAGCCTGCTGGCCAATTTTATCCTGGTCGCTTCCTTTCTTTACCTCCTGCTTTTCTTCCTTATCTCTACAATAAAAATCTTCTCCATACTTTTAGGAGTAATCATATCCTGCTCTTTTTAATTTCATTTTTTTCCATTCAGATGCATTCCACAAGGAAGAGAAGGGAGTAAGTAATAACATTTACTGTTTTGTATAAATATCAAAGGGAAAAGTGTAAAAGAATGGTATCCACTCAGGACCCCTACGACCAAGTTCTCAGCACGAAGGAGATTTATTTGCCCCAGCGTGCCAAAGGGCAGGGACTATAAGACAAAGAGAGCAGACAGAGGACAATGGAGGTGGGGAAGAGAACAAGGAAGGGGAGCAGAGCTGTTTGCCCTGGAGTGGGACAAAGAACTGCCTGTGGCTAGAGAAGAGGCAGATGCTGACCATAGGAAAGCTGTAGTTTATCAAGGTAAAAAGGGAAACCCTGCGTTAGGATGAAGTGGGCATGCTAACTAAGTGAGCCAAAGGGGGCTTTTGATTGCCTGACTTCAATACTTTGATAGCTGCACCTTGGTAGTCAGCCTCAAGAAGAGGAAGTGGTCAAATAAGGGCTAGCTTTAGGAATGTAAGGCGGAGGGAATGGGGGAGAAGGGCAAAGCCTGCCAGGGCCGCGTCTGCCAGCTAGAACTGGCTGGAGCCCCCTCAGGGAAGGCAATAGAAAGTGGAAATAATGACAATGAGAACGAACAAAAATGTTGCTAGGAACCAGAAGAAGGCTACAAGGGAGATCTTCTGTAAAGATTCTGAAGGGAATATGCTCACTTGATATCAGGCTGGATTTTTCTCAGAATCACAACCTGAACTTAGAATTTGAATGCAAGTACTTTAATTTGGTGAAGATTCCAATAACATCTACAAAGGAATGCACAAGTGAGAATGTGGAAAGGAAGAAAGCAGGCTCAGAGCACCTTAATGAGTTCATTAGTCACTGTGACAAACTACCTCCCATCACCAACTTACAAGGGTACA
>CM053753.1:79237480-79261741 GCA_028658305.1 Pachyuromys duprasi | reverse complement strand
GACGGTTTCTACAATCAAGGACCATGTGTGGATGTGGACTGGAACCCCCGCACAGATGGGGCCCATGATAGCTCGGTGTAGGACTGAAGACCCTAGTGAGGGAAACAGGGACTGTTTCAGTCATGATCTTGATGGCTGACTCTTTGACCCTCCCCCATACAAGCTGGGGAGTGACAGACTGGCTAGATCCCAGGGGAGGACATTGCAGCCAGCCCTGAGGAGTCTGAATAAGCTGGGGTTGGATGGAAGGGAAGGAGGTCCTCCCCTGTTGGTGGACTTGGAGGGGGCGGGGAGGAGGGAGATGAGGGAGGGTGTGGGAGGGTTGGAGGGAATGAGGGAGGGGGCTACGCCTGGGATTCAAAGTACCTAACCTGTGATTGAGATAAAAATAAATAAATTTAAAAAAATTAAAAAAATAAAAGGGTTCCAGTCTCTGACTGCTTTGCCCTTATGAAGGCAGCATTACAGTGCAGCCCACCTGCTCATTTCATTGCAGCTGAAAAGCACAGAAGACTCTAGGCTGAAGATGCTGCTGCTATTGTTGGGAGCAGATAAAAGGAACTTGTCTTAAGTACTGCCATTTTTACTTCGTACTCCATTTTGCCTAAGTAAAAATAGTTCCCCAACACATACCTGTTACCAACCCCATTCCTAAGCAACAATAGTTACTCAAAATATAATGCTTATTCCTAATGTTACATTGTGCAGGCAATTTAACTGGTCTGCCCTTAGGTGACTTTAGGGTCCTGACAATGTCCCATGTCAGTACCTTCATCTAGGACCATCATCTGGACCAGTTGCTTCAGAAATAACAGGTTTGCTGCACCCCCCCCCCATCCATCCAATAAACTCTTTCATATCACATCTGTTGCATATGGCATTTTAAAATAAATACTAACACCTACTAATAACAGAAAGAAAAAATGAATTTAATTGGTTGGGCAAAAACACTTACATTCAATATCAGTTGGCAATGACGAACACTTGGGAAAGTCCCTAGTTATGAGTTCTGATTGGTAAAAAGTATAACTGTAGTTTGGCTCAGGTGATTGGGAGTTTTATGCTTTTAAACCCTGCTTCAGCCCCTGCTAAGGATGGCCAGAAGAAACAAGGTTCCCAAGTCCCTGTCTGGTGGACCTGATAGATCAGATACTCTATTTAGTAATAATAATAAGAAGAAGAATAAAAGATATTTCACGAGCCCACTCTGTCGTAGTGCACAAGAAATACCATCTAACACTACAAGAACACACTTTCCATGACCCGCTTTCTCCATCTTGTCCCCACCCCCTTCCTCCTAAGTATACCATCCAATCATGAATCTCTCAATATGGTAATCCACTGATTAGGTCACAGCCTTCATGATCCAGTCGTCACTCAGTATTTGGATCTGTCAACTGGGCTTCACATTTTCAACACATGAGGCTTTTAGGGGACAATTCATATCAAACTGTAACTGTGAGCATGTTATCATTTGGGAATTACGCTCCCTGGGGCCCTCTGGGAGACACAGAGCATGCTTCAGATTTGTTCTAGGCGGGGTCAATAATGGCCACATATCCCTCATTGAGAGCTTCTTCCATGGACAGTTACTCTGTAGAGATTTCAGTATGCCACCTATGCCCATCTATGCTACACAGCCTCCTGAAAACTAAGAAAATCCTCTCACTAACACTTTGGATGCTCCAAATTAGCAGTTATTACCATGTGTGGTTTCCTTACCCTACTTTCTGCTGCTATGTCATCCAGTGAATCCCCTAAACTCAACACTGCCTAGTTCTCATTACTGTAGCTTGTAGTTTGAGGACTGAAAGTCCGAGATTGAATATTCTCTATTATCAATTATTAGTATTTAGACAGCCTGCATCTGGGTTGCCTAGTAACCTATATTGTCATCATGTGTCTCCCACCAGGTAGACGTACCAAGAAGGCTCAGTTCAGCTGGGCAGGAGCTATAAATGGACTCCTGCCTCTTACCTCCCTCCCTTGCTGTTTCCTGCATTCTCCCCTTTCTCTGTTGAGGCACCCTCTCCCCTCCCCCATCTTCTCTCTCTCTTTTTCCTTCTTTCTCTCTCCATCTGCACCCAGTAAACCGCTTTTATATGGTATCTGTTGTATGCATCATTTCATCAGTACCTCAAGTAACTGCCTATATAGACAGATGACATCACACTGATGTGAGTGCATGTGAAAGTGGTTATGTGGTAAGACAGGAAATTAGGGACACTTAGAGACTAGCTTCAGTCTCTACAAGAATCTACTCTCAGTGAGGATGGGGGCACATGCCTTTCTTTAGTCCCAGCACTTGGGTTGCAAAGAAAGGCAGATCTCTGTGAGCTTAAATCCAGTCTGGTCTATAAAGCAAGTTACAAGCCAGCCAGGGATACACAATGAGATCCTGTCTCCAAAAAAAAAAAAAAAAAATCTCACAAGAACCAATGAGGATCCCAAAGGAACTACATTAATCTCTTCTAAGAATGCCTCCATGACCACCTTCACTAGACTCTATCTCTTAAATATTATCATGCTAGGACCAAGCCTGTAAGACGTGGACATTAGAGGCAAACACTCAAACCATATCCAATCTACAGCATATGTGAAATTTGCACAGGTGATGTGGCCCAAATTACTGAAACACACCAACCCTTGCAAAACACAGACCTATTATTCATGCTACAATAAATCCTTAGTCTAGTCACTATTCTTAATTGCAGTAAAATAGAATGAAAAAGAGTTACCACAATAGGAAAATAAGGTGACCAATTGTAGTTGGCTGCACAATGAAAACGTGCTGAGGGGCTAGAGACAGTTCTGTGGCTTTTCAAATCTTATGTGTAGCCTTCCTTCGGATTGCTTCTCTATCGACACAGGTCTTGTTCTGCCTGGAGCCTCACCCCCAGGGAGGCTCCCCTCTGCCTGTTCCTTCAGGACCACATCTGACTGAGCTCAGTGGAGCAGCAGCTTGTGTTTAGCTCCCTGTAGCATGTTGAGTCATTTTATCTTTACGATCAGGCATACAGGAAGACCTTAGATCTCCACTGCACCGGAGGTCTTTAACTGTCATGCAATCACCTGCCTCTTGGAGAACCAGAAAAAAAAAAGAAAAGAAAGAAGCTACAGGGGACTTGAAACACTTAGTACTATATATACATCAAGTCTTTGGACTACTGCTGAGCCAATGCTTAATGGAAACATTATAGATTGAATATATTTATCAGAAAGCTTGAACAATAAAAAAAAAACAGGCTGAGTTTAATCCAAGAAGCTAGAAAAAGAAGAATAGAGTAAATGTGTATATGTGATAGAAGAGAAGAAAAATTGGGGAAAAGCTGTGAAAATGAAGAAGAAGAGGAGGAGGAGGAAGAAGAAATCAAATAGAAAACAACAATGAAAAGTAAGTAAAACCAAGTGATAAAAGTGGAAACCAACAAAGCAAAGCTGATTCATTGGAAAGATAACAAAGACTGGCAAATAAATAAGCTATTTCCTTGTGCAGCCCAAGACAATCTCGTTTATGGCATTCTTTGTGAGAGTGTGAAGCTGTGGGGACAGCTCACTTGTTCAGCACTGAGGTAAGACACAGGGAAAATCTCATGACATTTATTACAGAATTTTTGAAGTAGAAAAAACAAAAAAATAAACAAAAACCATGAGCTAGAAACAATCTCAAGACACCTCTTACAAACATGCTAAGAAACAAAATTGGTGTAGTATCACCTGGGTAAATTAAAAATATCTGAGAGCCCTGAAACACTCAGTATTTTATACTTTTCAGTTATACTCTGGGGGGTGGGGGGGGACTAGAAAAAAATGCAAGAGGATCTGAAGAACAGAGAAATAAAATTGAGTGAGAAAAACAAACAAGAGAAGGGCTCTGAATAAACCTGAGGACAAGACCCATCTGTTCTGCCATGCTTCCTGCCATGATGATAATGGACTAAACCTTTGAAACTGTAAGCCAGCTCCAAGTAAAAGTTAGTCTTTTTAAGAGTGCTCTTAGTCATGGTATCTCTTCATAGCAGTAAAACCTTAACTAAAACAGCCAGAGGCATCTGGAAGAGTCCAGAGTGAACTATGCCATGGGGCCAGGGAGTGAGAGAAAATGAAAATAGAGAGAAGGCCAAGAAGACCAAGAGAGCACTTAGGAGTGAAGAGCAAGCATACCCCAAATGTCTGAGTTATATAGGAATCATAAGTTGTAAGACAGGAGGGGAGGGGAGGGAAGAGAAAGGAAAGGAAGGGAGAGGAGGGGAGGAGAAGGAAGTTCAGGGGCTGGATAGTTTTAGGGCAGGGTATGTCAGCAGTGCTCACTCTATAACAGACACTTGTGTGCAGAAACAAGTAGAGGCTAGCATAGACCTTGAGAGCAAATGGGCACCACAGGCAGAGGTTAATGGAGGAGCTATATGATCTCTTTTGCCAGAGCCAAGGAGAATGAAGGAACTTTTTTTTTTATTTGTTTGTTTGTTTGTTTGTTTGTTTGAGACAGGGTTTCTCTGTTTATCCCAGGCTATCCTGGAACTTGCTTTGTAGACCAGAGTGGTCTCAAACTCCGAGTTCCACCTGCCTCTGAGTGCTGGGATTAAAGGCATGCACCACCACCTCCTGGCTAGGAACTATCTTCTTAAGTCCTTGAGGGAATGCTGTCTTTTGTCTAAATGCCAGACTTTGGGATAAGAAATATTTTGGAAACTTAACAAGTTTTGTACCAAAACAAACAGAGTTAAGTTTTTTTATTAATTTTTGAATAAAGATTGAACAAAATACAGAATAAGGTTTTCTGTTAGAAAAAGATCGTTTTTCCAAAGAGATCTTGGCTCTAGAAGGTAACCAACCACCTTCTGGATGGATTCAATGCCACCTGTACAACAAGTAATTTCCCACTTGGTACTGTAAATCTCCTCAAAAGCCTATGTCTGGGGCTGGAGCGCCAGTGGGAAGCCATTACTGTTGAACTAGTAAACGGACAGGATGTACTTGTCAAACAGAGTCTTAAACCTCTCTGTTTATGCCCATAGAGCACTGCTGCCGTCCACTTTCTTAGAAGGGCTTCCTTTTGCAGTGATCAGCAGCAACTGTGGAAACTCACAATTAGACAAAGTCCCAAAAATAAGTGATTATTGAATGTCCAGCCATCAATGGGACATTTATCCCTGCTTCCAAGGCTCAAAAAACATCATGGAAGTGGCAGAAAGGATGTAGGAGCTGGAGGAAAACAGCAGAGAGGTAGAGAATACAAATTCCCTGGCAGGGATGACCCATATAGTATTTTTTTTTTTTGAGGCAAGGTTTCTCTGTGTAGCCATGGCTGTCCTGGACTAGCTTTGTAGACCAGGCTGGCCTCACAGAGACCCACCTGCCTCTGTCTTCCCTAGTGCTGGCATTACAGGCCTGTACCACCATGCCTGGATGGGCCCTTATGTCCTTGAACTCACAGCAGCTATGATTATCTGCACAATATTGTTCATTGACATCCATAGAAAGAAAAGGACCCCAGGGACCCTACTCCTCCCTGAGGATGGACATGTAGTTGATGGTTGCTGGGAAAAGAAGAGACATTTTCCCCAGTGATATAGACACTGGTAAGATGCCCACTCTCCCATAAACAAGCATGGTGAAAACCCACGATTCTGTAAATGTGGGGTTCTCTGCCATCAGCACAGCCAGCAGAGTAATGACAGGGGTTGAGGTGAGGTTCAGTTAGACATGACTAAGTAGCCAGTGTTGATTTAAACTTCACGAGTTTGACCCTGAGTAGTGTATGTGGAATTTTTTTTTAAAGATTTACTTATTATGAATACAGTGTTCTGCCTGCATGTATGCCTGCACGCCAGAAGAGGGCGCCAGATCTCATTATGGTTGCTGAGACTTGAACTCAGGACCTCCGGAAGAGCAGCCAGTGTTCCTAACCTCTGAGCCATTCTCCAGCCCCCTATATGTGTCATATTTAAGCACAAAACAATTTGGTGTACACTTTCCTGATGATAATCAGCCTAATCTCATGTGCACAATAAAGTTTAAGACATGACTACCTTGATACTTTTTTGCAAAGTACAAGTGACATCTTCTGTAGATTGACTACAACTGACACCTTCCCTAAAGGTACAAACAAGCTCAGGACAAGAGCCTGGGGGAGGATAGCACAAAAAGATCACCAGACCATTAACCTCATCTGCTCTCCTGGGCAGATAACAGGTTACGCATTCCTTTCTTTGAAGGAACAACTCTGTGTGTTTACCATTCCCGGTTTCCTATTACTTATGTGAACACAGGGACCTCTGTGTTTCCCACATGTAAACTCTAAAGAAATTCATTCTGTCACTCAAAAAAAAAAAAAAAGTGGGAGGGGGAGGGTTGGTGGAGAGAACAAAGGGAATCAGGGTGAAGAGGGATGGGGAGAGTGAACATAGTCTAATCATGACATACTTTATACATATCTGAAAGTGCCATGATGACCACAATGGGGCCTGTTATTATGTACACTCTATTAAGTTAATACGTACTGATAAATAATACTTGAAAAAGTATGCGGTGTTTTAAAATTATGTGGTCTTTTTAAAATTACATCCTCTTTTTAAAAAATTGCTTAATAGATCATTTGTGTTACAAATGTAACTTTGTTCACAACTTTGCACGAATGAATGGACAGCATGCACGATCAGCGTGTCTTTTTAAAAATCCTTCACTGCTCTTTTTTTGTGTGGAACAGTACCTGCCAGCATGGTTTAAAAAGACGAAGGCGGGGCCTGGAAGACAGTGCACTTGAAGCCGCAGAGAGCTTGGTTTCCTGTGTTCTTTATTTTCCTTGGAATGTTTTACTTCTCTGGTTCATTACCCGTCCAGAGGTGAAGTGCTGCGTCCTTGAGGGTAGAAACCTGCTGACTTTTTGCATAGTAGGACTGCAGATTGCATAGCTGATAGATACACACCCGGAGAGTGGGGAGGGCGGGGAGGGCGGGGCATACGTCTCACGGGGTGGCAGAGGTCACTACTCAAACTAGTTTCACTTTCAGTCGCCCTCTGCAACAGTCTGGTTTTCAACCTCTCTGGCGGCTGACACCGAGCGCACAGTTTTACATTTCTTTCATCCTTAACAAAGAACTAGCGTTTTTCATGAAGCCCCTTGTAACACAGCCAGCCAGCAAAGGCTCATGCTAACTCGTGTTTACTTCGCTTGGGCTGGTGACCGAGCGGTAATTAACAACGCTGTAATTAACAATGTCAGTCTTGTTACCAGCATCTCAGGGGAACACTCAGACATGGTTTGTTGTGGCTGCAGAGAAGAGGTGTAGTAACTTTCCTAGAGTATGTTTGGTGTGTGTTCCTTGCATGATGTGTGCATGATGCCTCAGCGCTCCTGATGTGGAACCCTATGAACTTACCTTTCTGATTTGAGGGCTCTGAGTCCACAGGACAGAAGCTGTTATGGAGGCAGTGTTTCCAACCTCGGTGCCTAGCTGAAATAGAACAGGCACGCAGTATCGTGATATGAACAGCAAGAAAGGTAGATTGAGACTTGAACCAGGAAGAAATTTGTTCTAATGGACAATCTTCCCATCTAAGAGTCACAGTTATTAGCAAATCACTTTATGGCCTATGCATTTTATATATATGTTTATTAACCTTACAAAAATAAAGATTATTAATTTTTAAAGTCAATTTAGTACCCAGTATAAGTAACTTCCATCAGGCAAAACAAGGGCAGTGTAAATAAGCTAGGGTCGGATGGAAGGGGAGGAGGTCCTCCCCCATCAGTGGACTTTGAGGGGGGCAGGGAGGAGATGACGGAGGGATGGGGAGAGTGGGAGGAAATGAGGGAGAGGGCTATGACTGGGATAAAAAATAAATAAATTACATTTAATTTAAAAAAAGTGTATTCCCAGAATTCTACAGGCAAAATAAAGCCTCAGCCATAAGAAGCACCTCCTAGGGGTCTCTTAGCTTCAGACTCTTGCTATCCATAAGGACATAACCCATCCCTCCAAGAATCAACCCAGTTAAGCAACAAATTTTTGTTCTGTTTGTTTTGTTTTGTGTTTTGAGGCAGACCTTGCTGACCTTGAACTCTTGCTACTCCCCTCTCCATGTCTTGATAAAACAGCAGTTCTGAACTTTCCTAATGCTGGGACCCTTCAGTACAGTTGCTCATGGTGAGGTGACCTCCAACCTTAAAGTTATTTTTGTTGCTACTTCATAACTGTAATTTTGCTGCTGTTATGAACAGTAATGTAAATATATACTGGAAGTAGAAGTTCACCAAAGGGGTCGAGACCCACAGGTTGAGAAACTCTTGGTATGAGCTACTACACTTGGCTAACAACTGGATTGTTTTTTATCTCACAATTTCATGGATAACAGAAATGAGCAAGTCTGAGGGAAGAGAACCTATTGCTTCCTAGAGAGCAAATAAGGGCAGTTTAGTGTTTATAGCTGGTGGTGGGATCATCTGGGAGTCGTCTAACATTTTCCCTTCCCAAGATTCATATTTTCACGGGGAACTAAAAAGGCTGAGTCAACGCCAAGCTATGACAAGGGCAGCAGCATGCAGCCCTTCCAACATGACAGCTAAATTTTCTAGACAGCAACGTAGAGCTCTGCAAAAAGGGTCTTTAAGAAATGGGAACTGTAGTAGCAGAAAGACACACATGGTCTATACTCACTCATAAGCGAATATTAGACATATAATATAGGACAAACATACTAAAATCTGTACAGCTAACCTAAAGAAGCTAAGCAACAAGGAAGACCCTGGATAAGATGATTAATCCTCACACAGAAAGGCAAACAGGACAGACATCAGAAGAGGGAGAAAATAGGAAACAGGACAGGAGCCTACCACAGAGGGACTCTGGGAGACTCTATTCAGCAGTGTATCAAAGCGGATGCTGAGGCTCATATCCAAACTTTGGGCAGAGTGCAGAGAATCTTATGACAGAAGGGGGAGATGGTAAGACCTGGAGGGGACAGGAGCTCCACAAGGAGACAAACAGAACCAAACTATGTGGGCCCAGAGGTCTTTTCTGAGACTGATACTCCAACCCAGGACATGCATGGAAATAACCTAGAACCCCTGCACAGATGTAGCCCATGGCAGCTCAGTTTCCAAGTGGGTTCCCTAGTAATAGGAAGAGGGACAGTCTCTGACATGAACTCAGTGGCTGCAGCCTTGCCAGGCCACAGAGGTAGACAATGCAGCCAGTCCTGATGAGACCTGATAAACTAGGGTCAGATGGAAGGGGAGAAGGACCTCCCCTATCAGTGGACTTGGAGAAGGGTATGAGAGGAAATGAGGGAGGGGAAGGTGGAATTGGAAGGGAATGAAAGAAGGGGCTACATCTGGGATACAAAGTGAATAAACTGTAATTAACATTAAAAATTAAAAAAAAAAGAAATGGGAACTGGAAGCTGTCTTTTTCTTTAGGCCTTCTGGAAACAGGATAGCAGCACACAGCACTGTTTCTGCTATGATCAACTGGGCTCTGTTCTTGAAAGAAAAGGTTGTGTGAATTGCCATTGTGTGTGTGTGCATGCGTGTGTGTGTGATGGAGAGACAGAGAGAGAGGTGAGAGAAAAGAGACAGATGAGGGAGAGGGAGAAATAGACACAGAGAGAGAGACACACAGAGATAGAGATGATACATAGATAGGTAGATAATTAGATAGATAGATAGATAGATAGATAGATAGATAGATAGATAGATAGATAGGTAGGTAGGTAGGTAGGTAGGTAGGTAGGTAGGTAGATGGTAGATACCCAGTGACTTTCATTAGAATTGCTAATAGAAACATAGATAGTGCTTACTTACAGGAGCATGGGCACCCTACCAGTGGCTACAGTAATGAAGAAAATGTTCCTCACTCCCCTAGCAAACACTAGCTGCACATAAATCCTCAAAGAGGGGTAGAGTGCCGTGAACTACTCTTCTTGCTATGACAAGGATTTGAAGGCACAATCCTGAATAGATCTTGTGACTGTTAAGAGTGCCCAGAACTGAACGTTCCCTACCGACATCACCCTCCACATCTCCTTCAGCCTTTGTATTCTTTCTGCCCCTTCTTCCATGATGTTCCCTGAACCTTTGAGGGAATGATAGAGAAATCTCATTTGTGACTGAACACTGAACAGTTATTCTCCTCATTTCAACCAGTCACAAATCTATTCAGTTACCACTGCCCACTGGCAGGGGTTGGGAGAAGCTTCTCCAACCAAATCTAGTAGAAGCACTAGTGTATATGCATAAACTCAGTTATTTGCAAGACAGTTTAACAGTAATAACGCATCCATTTAGCCACTCAGCAGAACAAAAGTGCTAGTTTCTCCCTCCACAACCTACGACCTAGCACAAGCTTTTGAATAACTTTACAGTACAGAGCATGATATGGCTGGTGACATTATACTGACAGTCATAATGCCGAGTCAGAGATATGACTTCCTCAGAGATATGCTCATATGACTTCCTCTGTCTTTCTTTTTTATCCAGTTCAAGACCCTAGCTAATCAGATAATGCCATCCACATTGAAGGTGGTCATTCTCCCTCAGTTAAACCTCACTAAAAACATCACACAAAAACCTGGAGGTGGGTCTCCTAGGTAATTCCAGATTCAGTCAAGTGAACGATACAGATCACCATCAGAGATGGATTTGGACACATTCTGACCATTCGGTATATTGCCTTTTGCATCATTTTCTTGGTAAATTTCTTTAATGATTTATCTGTTCCATTGAATTTTTTTTCTGGATTTTATGTCTATCAGTGGTTGTGGTGGTTTGCCAAGAATGGTCCCCACGGAATCATGTATTTGAATGCTTGACCATAGGGACTGACACTGTTAGATGGTTTTGTTGCAGTAGGTGTGGCCTTGTTGGAGGAAGTGTGTCACTTTGAGGTCTCCTCTGTTAAAGCTATACCCAGCGTGGCACAGTTTCTTTCTGCTGCCTGCAGATCAAGTTGTAGAACTCTTGACTCCTTCTCCAGCATCATGTCTGCCTGGTCACTGCCATGCTTACCACCATGATGATAATGAACCAAACCTCTGTAACTGAAAACTAGCCTCAGTTAAGTGTTATCCTTTGCAAGAGTTGCTGTCATCATAGCGTCTCTTCACAGCACTTTTGTATTAGATGTTATTGGCCAATTCTTGGTGGATTTTATTGTTTTTTTTTCATTTGTAAATTTGTTTTATAGAAAGACTTAATAGTTAACTGAAGCTGCATATAAGAGTTATAATCTTTAGAACATTATAGCACATTTTAAAGCTTTGCTTCCTTTTAAATTTTCTCCATTATCTCATTCCAATTTTTAGAATAATAGTACCATCAAGAATTTTACAAAGCTAAGTAGTGGAAGCATATGCCTTTAATCCCAGAACTCAGGGAGGCAGAGAAAGGAGAATCACTGTGAGTTCAAGGCCAGCCTGGTCTACAGAGTGAGTTCCAGGACATCCAAGGCTACACAGAGAAATCCAGTTTTGGAAAACAACAACAAAAAATTTACAAATGCCTTTTTTAAGTTTGTAAGCAATTTATGTCATCAATATTAAGATTAATATACATATTTATATGCTGTTCTTCCTTGTATATTGCATTTTTATATCTATCTAAATTTTTCCTCCTAAGAAATCTTTTACAAAAGATTTTTTTTACTTTCTTATGTTTTACTTATTATTATCTGTGCTTTTGTGCATATGATCGCAGAATCTGAAGAGGTCAGAAGAGGCTGTTGGATACCTTAGAGCTGGAGTCACAGCATTCTAAAAACCAAATCCAGGTCCTCTGGGAAGCACTACATGTTCCTATCCGCTGAGCCATCTTTTTAATAATTACTCAGAAAATTTTTGTAGGTGATAATTCTTGAGACTTTGCAAAGCAGAATAATTTTTATTTTCATTTCACACATACATTCTTGCTTCAATAAGTATACCCATGTAGTCTCAAACTAAAACATCCTCAGGATTGCTAGGCAATGCTTCAACAGTACCCCTCTTTAAGAGACATTTTCTTTGTCTCCCTTGACTCATTCCTTTTTAGTGATGTCAGCCTGTCCAGTTCCCTTACTGGGAAAAGACTGTTTAGCCAAAGTGGGAGCCTCTATTCCCTTTACTCCACCCATTCGCCTGACCCCAAGCTTGCCAGCATCCTCTCCGCTCCTTCTCCTAGCTACCCTACCTACCAGTTGTGACACTTTGCTTCCTTTACCAGCCTCTCAAGTGGATTCCAAAGTCGGGGATGTCCAAAACCCCTCTGTCACTAGGCACCATTCCCCTGTGGTCATTCAGCTATAGGTTCCCGCCCTATATATCACCCAAGCTCAATACCCACTTCCTCTCAAGAGCCTCAGGGGACTTAAGGCTATTATCGCTGACCTTCTAAGAAAAAAACTCCTTCGTCCCACGTCCTTTCCTTTTAACACCCCCTACACCTGCGGTTAAAAAGCTCAATGGAACCTATTGCCTAGTTCAAGACCTGTGGCTTCTCAGTTCTGCAGTTGTCCCCTCCACCCTGCTGTAGCTAACCCCTATACACTCCTCTTCACTATTCCCTCGGGTACCTCTCATTTCTCAGTTCTGGATCTCAAGGATGCATTTTTCTCTACCCCCCTGGATGCCCAGTCACAAAATATCTTTGCCTTCACCTGGACTGACCATGACACCCTTGCTTCTACTCAGCTTACCTGGACTGTCCTACCCCAGGGATTCCGGGACAGCCCACACCTGTTTGGGCATGACCTAGCCTCTGATCCGCTCTCTTTATCTCTACCTAAATCTAAGCTTATACAGTATGTAGATGACCTTCTCCTCTGCCGCCCATCCCTACGAGTTAGCCAAACTAACACTTCTGCTCTTCTAAATTTCCTATCCAGCAGGAGCTACCAGGTCTAACTCTCCAAGATCCAATTGTCCACCTCTGAGGTCCCTTACCTGGGACTAACAATAACCCCAACCCACAAGGGCATCACCCTAGATAGAAAGACCTAATACAGTCTCTGGCAGTTCCCTCTACTAAAGAAGAAATTTTATCATTTCTGGGAATGGCTGATTTCTTACAGTTCTGGGTCCCTTCCTTTTCCCTTTTTGCTCACCCCCTTATATGAGGCAGCCTTAGGCCCCTTACATGAACCCCTTATTAAGCCCATTACTAAGCCTTTTTGGAGGCTCCAACAAGCTCTTCTTGAGGCCCCAGCCCTACATCTCCCAGACTTAACCTGTCCCTTCTCCTTCTATGTAACAGAAAAAGAGGGATGTGCCCTTGGAGCCCTGGGTCACCAACTGGCATCCTCCTATTAAAAAAAAATTAAATTTTTATATTTTATATATTAATTGCAGTTTATTCGTGTTGTATGCCAGCTGTAGCCCCCTTTCTCATTCCCTCCCCATCTCACCCTCCCTCCCTCAGCTCCTTCCATGCCCCTCTCCAAGTCCACTAATAGGGGAGGTCCTCCTCCCCTTCCATCTGACCCTAGCTTATCAGGTCTGATCACGACTAGTTGCATTGCCCTTCTCTGTGACCTGGAAAGGTTGCTCCCCCATCAGGGGAAGGATCAAAGAGCCAGCCACTGAGTTCACGGGGGACTCTCCTTTGCACCTGTAGCATATGTATCAAAAAGATTAGACCTGACAATCCACGGATGGGCATGGATTGTGACTTAGAGGCTGCGGAGCATCTTATTTGAGAGTCCAAAAAACTATCTTTTGGGTCACCTCTTCTCTTCTCACAATCTGTCTCACCTTTTAATGTATAAAGGCTTACAAACTCTACCTCCCTCCAGGGTTCTTTCCCTCCAAGTGGCACTAATAGAAGACTCTACTCTTACTCTCCAACCATGCCCACCACTTAATATTTCAAAGCTTCTTCCTTGATCTAACTCTGACTACTCCCCATCTCATTCTCGCACTGAAACTTTAGAGGAACTATTGCCCCACCCCTCACACATACAGGAGGGCATATTACCTCAGGCCATCTATACCTGGGGTACAGATGGCAGCTCCTTTATACCTGAGGGAGCTCAAAAAGCAGGCTATGCCATAGTGTCAGATACCGAGGTGGTTGAGAAACAAGCTCTCCCTGCCCATCCCACTAATCGATAGGCCCAAGTAATAGCTCTTACCCATGCCTTCCAGTTGGCCCAGGACAATCACTTAACATCTACACAGACTCTAAATACACCTTTCATATTCTTCTCTCCCATGATGCCATCTGGAGAAAGCATGGATTACAAACAGCAAAGAGAGGATCTATAACCAATGCCAACCAAATTATGGGCATTCTAGAAGCCTCCCACCTTCCCACAGCCATCAGAATAGTTTACTGCCAGTCCCACCAGATGGATAATTCCATCGTTTTCAAAAGAAATAACCAGCTGATGAGACAGCTAAGACTGCAGCCCTTAAAGGCCCAGACTCGTCCCATCTACCAAAGGACACCCTTACACTATAACCCACATCTTCCCTGTCATCTCCTGACACTCCTCAGATTCTGTCCTATCTACACCAGCTCTTTCATCCTAACAGCTGAGCCTTGTCTAATTTTATCAAGACTCACCTGCAGCCCACCCCTGAAGACTTGCATTTCATAAAGACTATTACTGCCTCTTGTAAGATTTGTCAGACCTCAGATCCTAACTCAGGATATCGTACACCCCCTTTCCCTACCCACCAGGCTAGAGGCTCTCTCCCCAGAACTGACTGGAAACTTCATTTTATCAATATGCCAGCAGTCAAATATGTCTGGTACCTCCTGGTCTTGGTGGACACATTCTCAGGATGGGTGGAGGTATTCCCTACTACTAACAAAAGAGCTCAGAGAGTTTCTCTGTCAGATTATCCCACATTTTGGAGTCCCTACCTCCCTCCGGTCAGACAATAGTCCTGAGTTCACTTCTCAGGTTTCCCAGACTTTACCTAAAGCCCTTGATATTCCTTGGTATTTTCATATCCCATACCATCCCAAGTCCTCAGGAAAGAACTAACTGATCCTTAAAAATACTCTTGTTAAACTATCATAAAAGCTTCACCTTGATTAAGCAAAACTCTTCCCCTGGCCCTTTTTAGGCTACAAGCTCTCCCCTAAAAACTTCTATCTATCTTGCCCTTTGTGCTCATGTATGGAAGACCATTCCTAACTCCCGGTCTTTCAGCTATATCCTCGCCTCTCCCTGACCACCTACTTACTCCCCTACTCTGTCATCTCCGTTCTTTTCTATGGTACTTTACTGACCACTGTTTAACATGACCATACACTAACCCCTGTCCATCTCCTATGAACATTGGGGACCACGTCCTTCTCTCCCCTCCACACCAAAGCCCCCCATCTCTTTCTCTTAAATGGCAGGGCTCTTTCAAGGTGATTCTTGTGACCCCCCAAAACTGCTAAGCTTGAGGGCTACCCTCACTGGATCCATCTATCTCACCTCAAACATTTCACCCCCGCCCTCCTCAAGATAACACCTCCTCCTACATATCAACTCCAACAGGACCCTGCTCCCTCAAGCTCCGGAAGACTCCAAGATCAACTACCTTGTCTTAAGTTCCAGAGAAATGAGGCCTTAATATAGTAGCTATATTCAACCCTACTGGATAGGATATGTATTTTTCCTCCTCTCCCTCTTGCCTATTTCTGTCCAAGGTAATCCCTATGTATGGAGATTCAAGGTTCAAGAAACCATCATTAATAATAAACAGTCTCTCCAAATAGGGTCAGGAAATTGCTCTACGGGAGGCTGCCAGGAGCCGATTGAAATAGCCATCACCCCCACATCTATCCCTCCTCTCTTACTTGATAGAATTTTTGTTTGCTTCTTCTTTGATCAAACAAATGATTATTGCAAAAAATGGCTGGACAGATATGGAGGCCGCCCATGTTGGTCTTGCCGAATCCACACACCATCACAGAAGAAGCTCCTTCACCTGTATAAAAAGACTCTCGACTTATACATCCGAGACCCTAGATGGGAAACAGACCCTAGATGGGATCCGAGATGGGAAACAGGCATCATCGCTGGAAATTCTACTGCCGCTACACACCCGATTTACTGATAAATACCATCCATATCCAGAGAAAATACATCCCAATTACCCAATCCCTAGGGATGGGAGAAGTAGAGAAGGTAATTAAACACTCTTCTAAGGTCATTGCCTCTCTGACATCCCCCCTCCTAAAGAATACAAACCTGTCCTTTCATCTCCTACTTCAGACTCTGACCTCAGCCTACGAGCTCCTTAATGTGACCCAACCAGGCCATTTTAAAGCTTGCTGGATATGTGTCCCACCTGGGACCAACTCAGAACTACTGCTGACAGCTTCTCTGGTGACTCTGTCAAGTAACCTTACTTCACCATTCACTAACTGCCCTGACTCTGATGTTGCCATAACCCCCTACCTTTTTCATATCACCATTTTGGGCGTGGCAAGCTATTTCAAGGCACCTGGAACACACTCTGTAGGAATGCTAAGTTTCTTAGACTATAATAAAACTATAATCCTGATACCTCATCTCAACACCAATGCCCTACTGCTAATAATACTTTAGTGATTCTTTGTGGCACTCAGATCTACCATCATCTGCCTGCTGGTTGTTCAGGAATTTGCATGCTGGTACTCTCTTCCCTGAGCTGGGGGTGATAAGTGGAAAGGAGCCCCTATCAGTCCCAGTCATGGACTCAGTAGCTGCCCAGCAGCAGGATAAGAGAGCAATTCAAATCTTGACCCTCTTGGCTGTTGCAGGAATTACAGCAGCTGTTGGGAGCGGGACAGCAGGACTAGCCACTTCAACTCACTTTATATTATCAGCTTTCTTCCCAGTTCATCCAGACCTCCAGCAAGTGGCTCAAACAATACTAACTCTCCAAGGACAGATCGACTCACTGGCAGCAGTAGTACTTCAAAACTGATGAGGATTGGATCTCCTCACAGCTAAAGAAGGTGGCCTTCGCATCTTCCTTCAGGAGGAATGCTGTTTTTATGTCAACCAGTTGAGTATAGTAAAAGACAAAATCCAATAACTCCAGACAAATCTACAAAAGTGAAGGGAACTGTTCCAGCCCTTTAGCTCTTGGGCCTTCGAGAACCCCATATTGAAATGTATTCTGCCGTTCCTCACACCTCTTCTGCTCATCTTTCTGTTTCTGCTTTTTGCACCCTGCTCTATTAACTTCATTTCTTCATTCCTCCAACAACAAATGCAAAAATTCTCTAACCAAACCATTAATCAGTTACTCTTACAGGATTATCAACCTCTGCCCACAGAACCAGATGACAATGACCTTCCAATCAACCCTGCTGGTGGGGACTAGCTATTCCCTGAGAATGACAATGCCCCTAATCAGCAGGAAATAGCTTGAAGAACAAAGGTCGCCCCTATGCCCTCCTCATCCCCACCCTCATCCCCTTCCTAGCTCCTCACTTTTTAATAAAACAAAAAGGTAGGAATGTTGGGATAAGTAAGCAGGCATCTCTATGGCCAGCCCCTAGAGACCTGACAAACGGGATATCCGGCATCTGTGAGATGATCTTTGAACCACCTGAAACCACCTGAACATGCTCTGGGTCACCTTATAAGAGAACTCGCACCCCCCTCCCACCCTGCCCAGAGACAGTCTCTGTGACTCCCTCTCCCTTCCCTTAATACACCTTCTACCTGAAACCAGTCGTGTGGAGTGATTAATGAACCCACTGTGTAATTTTGCTGTACAATCCCAACAATGAGCTTATTCGGCAGTTAAGTCTCAGAGGCTGAAAACATTTTAGACCTAGATAAGTTGTATGGAAGCTAGAAGCTTCCAGGACTAGACATAGTTTAGCAGATAGAGGTGATAGGCCTGTGAGACAATTACAACAGGAGAGTAAAAGTTGTTTTTACAGTTTTAGTTGCTCTTTTATTGCTGTGAAAAGACACCAAGACCAAGGTGACTTATAAATGGAAGTACTTAATTGGGGCCTTGCTTACTGTTTCAAGGCTGAGCCCATTATGGGCAGAAGTATGGCGATGAGCAGACTGTCATAGTACCAGAGCTGTAGCTGAGAATATAAGTCACCAAGCAGCAGGCAGAGGAAGCAACACTGGGCCTGTCATGGCTTTTGAAACTTCAAAGCACACCCCCAGTGAGACACACTTCTTCCAAGAAGACCCCACCTCCTTCCTAAACAGTCACCTACTAGAGACTGAACATCCAAGCATATGAGCCTACGGTGGCCAGACTCATTGAAACCACCACTGGTACCTTGAATTCTTCAGCCTCGTGTGCATTCTCTCTGTCTGTGGCATTGCAGATGTACTTTATACCACTTTCTTTCATGACCCCAGAGCAAAAGTTTCTTCAGAAATCCTTCTTTGAAAGGCAGTTATATGGGCTTCAGTTCTGGCTGTTTCATCTCATAGTACATCTTCTTGATTTGTTGGGTCTTCGGCATGTTCTTCAAGATACATCTGGAGTCTGAGGATAAGATCTGGTTTTATTACATTGGTTTCTAAAACACTAGGAACACATTCTTGCTTTAGTTCAGCAAGTTTCAGCTAGTGGAGCTCTACCATCTCCTTTGACATTTTGCTACATCTATGGGAAACTTTTTTATTTTTCTGTTAGTCAGTGAGTTAAACAGTTATGACAAATTCAATTGTGTCCCTACAAAAGATATGTCAGAACCAGTGAATAGGACTTTATTTTGAAATGTAGATGATCCCAAACCTTCAGTAACTTGACTTATATTATCAAGCTTTTGATTTCATTTTTATGATTGTATAAAAGAATATATATTTAATAGGAAAAATACATCAGACTTGGGTTTTTTTCCTGGGTTTTCTCATATGGCATTTTCTTGGCCTACTGGGTAGCAGTGGGTAGGAATCCATCGTTAACAGTTAGCCACGTGAGCATGAAGATAAACATCTGATATTATAAGCACACTGTGCTGCAAAGTGGTGAGATTCAATAGTTAAGTATATTAGCTGCATTTGTAAAACTTCTGATAGTTTCCATTTACAATGGAGTGAATCAGGAGATAATTCATCACCACCTAAGAAGCATCTCTAGAACAAAATGCAGACTTAATTAAGTTGAGAAAGTATTAAATTGTTCCTAGTTCACCATGGATGGCTTTCTTACAAGCATAGGGAAATGTAGATACATACACAATGAAAGAATTCCATAAAACAACAGAGATTCCAGGCTGCAACTGTCAGTCAAGGAGTATCAAAAATTCGTGGCAAACCACAGAAGTTAGCAAGAGGCAGGAAGAATTTTCCCTTACTGATTTCAAGAGTAGAGTCCTGATGAGTTCCCAGTCTCCACCCTGCCCCCTTAAGTCTCTCTCCCACCCCCACTCTCCCCAGGTCCTGTATGACAGGGAAGTGCTTTATCAGCCAGGTACATCAATTAGCCACCTGCCAACACCTTGAATGTAAGTTTGAAAACTTCTAAATTGTGAGAGAACACATTTGTGCTGTTTTTAGTTACCCAGTCTGTGGTTACCTGCTACAAGAATTGCTGGGAAGTGGACAGAGCTGAATTTCCTGGTTTTGGGGCCAACTCTGTGAACCATCTTCCTACCAGTTTCCCTTGCAAGGAGACCCTGGTAAGTGAAGTGACACTTGAGTTTTAAGGAGGTAAGGGACAAAAGTCTAAGTTTTGCTCGCAGCCTCCCCCCTTCTTCCAGATGAAGGAAGATCACACTTGAATGAATGGGCTTTTGTCATGGCCCATTCACATTTGGGAGAAGAATCCTTATTCAGTCTATAGTTCAAGTATGAATTTTCTCCCAAAGCACCCTCACAGTCACCTCGGGAATAGTAACAAATTTCCATGTGCCCCTCGGCCAATTCAGCCCACTCATTAAACCATCACAGGTCCACCTGTCATTAACGTGGTAGTTAGTGTGTCTACTTAATCCATACTTGATATCTAAATAAGGACAATATCAAGGTGTAGTGCCACATAACACCTATGCTGGGCAAACAGAAAATATAGTCACCTCTTTCCTAGAACTGAGGGCAACAAGCCATGAGTTCTCTCATCTTCTTGCTAGCCTGTGACTTAGATACTGCTATGCAAATTAATAATATTTACGTTTTTTTCACTATCAGTTTGACACATCTTTACCTCTCAAATAAGAGAGAAAAATTGTTTCACGTATACATGTCTTTATACAAACTTAAATTTGTGTGAATATCTAATGCAAAATCCTATTTATAACAAAACAAAGATATGGCATAATTATAGATGTTTTTTCCTGTAACTATACACATGGTTGGAATTGGAATTTGCTGTGGTTTGTATCGAAGGTGGATTTCTTATTCGGTCTCTGAGTAGGACATATTTCATGCCTTTTTTCTCACTTTAGGTGGTATGAGGCTTCATGTTTCTTGTGCTTGGTTGGATCATTTCAGTCTCTACCTTCCCATCCTTGTGATATGATGTGTTTATATTGGTGCCAGACATATTAAATTAGGGGCCTACCCTACATCAGTATGGCTTATCCTGTGCCATCACTAACAAGCTTATTTATGCATAAGTTCGTGTCCTGTAGAAATGGTTAGAAAGATTTCAGGATGTGAAGATCTAACTCAATTTCTGCTCTTAGAAGGTCACCCTGTTCTCTCTGATGCTATAGAAATGGAAAACATTTAGGAAAGTTGTTCTTAAAACTGACTATGGCATTCTGTAAAGATTGTGGTTTATCTCTATATTCCCAAGGATGGCTTGAAACTTTAAAAAAAAATAAAAAAAATTTAAATTACATTTATGCTTTGTGTGTTTGTGTCAGGGTGTAGAATCCCCTGGAACTGGAGTTAAAGACAGTTGTGAGCTACCATGTGGGTTCTGGGAATTGAACCCAGGTCCTCTGAAGAACAGCCAGTGCTCCTAACTGCTGAGCCATCTCTCCAGCCCTCGCTGTTTAGTTCTTATGTATGAACAAATATTCAATGCTTCCAAGTTACTTACACGTTTCCAATAACTAAGGCACAGTTCAATAATTGAAGTACACAGTTCTAAATAGATGGACATGGAAGAACAAAGACAATGTAAAACAAAGAACACTATCTCTTTTATTTACTTTGTTCTTACAATTTGTTTTTGAGATAGGACCTCATATAACCGAGGCTGATCCCAAATCCACCTTATATTGCTGAAGATGACACTGAACTTCTCTGTTTTTGTTTCTGTTTTATTAATAGCCACAGGAATATAAAATACTGCAATCATAAACTTAAAATAGGATGTTATTAAAAGCAAATGTTCAGAAAACAGCATAGATGTCTTAGAGATCTAAAGCAGAATAAGACTATAGGAAGCTATTAGATTATGAATACTATGATCTAAGATAACACTCACATAATCATTTTAATAGATATCTCTTTTCTATGTCTTCTTTATTTTTACTTTAATCAAAACTTGTTTTTCTAAGTCAGTTTGGTTGTTTATGATTTTGTGTTTTGTGGCATTAAGTATGTATAATACAATGTATATAAAGATGATATAAATCAATATTATACCATGAAGAAACAGGAAAAACACCAAACTTCCTATTCTAACACATAGGCTATAGGAGGATTGAATAGGGCAGTTATTCTGTTTATAAAATAATGCCATGCCTCACACCAAAAGGAAATTATTTTCAACCTACTTAGTCAAACTTTCAGTTAATTGTGAGGTAATAATGAAGCTATTTTTAAACCTGCAAGGTATTAAGAACCGTACCTTCTGCTGGTCTAACTGGATATCTAAATGTAGAAAAATGCAAACAAATCCATATTTATCACCCTCCATAAAACTAAAATCCAAATGGATCAAAGACCTCAACATAAAATCAGACACACTAAATCTGTTAGAAGAAAAAGTGGGGAAGAGCCTTGAATTCATTGGCACAGGATATAACTTCCTGAATAGAACACCAATAGCACAGGCTCTAAGATTAAAAATCAATAAATGGGACCTCATGGAACTGAAAAGCTTCTGTAAAGCAAAGGACACTATCATCAGAACAAAATGACAACCTACAGACTGGGAAAAGACCCTCACCAACCCTATATCTGACAGAGGGCTAATATCCAGAATATATAAAGAACTTAAGAAGTTAAAAAGCAAAACATCAAGTAATCCAATTAAAAAATGGGATACAGAGCTAAACAGAGAATTCTCAATAGAGGGATATCAAATGGCAGAGAAACAGTTAAAGAAATGTTCAATGTCCTCAGTCATCAAAGAAAAGCAAATCAAAACAACCCTGAGATTTCACCTTACACCCATCAGAATGGTTAAGATCAAAAACTCAAGTGACAATACATGCTGGAGGTGATGTGGAGAAAGGGGAACCCTCCTCCATTGCTGGTGAGAATGTAAGCTTCCTTAACTACTTTGGAAATCAATCTGGCGCCTTCTCAGACAATTAGGAATAGTGCTTCCTCAACATTCAGCTATACCACTCCTAGGCATCTATCCAAAATATGCCCAAGTATACAACAAGGACATTTGCTCAATTATGCTCATAGCAGCTTTTTTTTTTTTTTTTAAGGTTTATTTTTTATGTATACAGGGTTCTGCCTGCATGTATGCCTACAGGCCAGAAGAGGGCACCAGACCTCATAATAGATGGTTATGGGCCACCATGTGGTTGTTAGGAATTGAAATCAGGACCCCTGGAAGGGCAGGCAGTGTTTTTAACCTCTGAGCCATCTTTCCAGCTCCTCTTTGTAGCAGCTTTATTCGTAATAGCCAGAACCTGGAAACAACCCAGATGTCCCTCAGTTGAGGAATGGTACGGAAATTGTGGTACATTTACACAATGGAATACTACTCAGTAATTAAAAAGAAGGAAATCATAAAATTTGCAGGCTAATGGTGGGATCTAGAAAAGATCATCCTGAATGAGATATTCCATAAGCAGAAACACACACACAATATATACTCACTTATAAGTGGATATTAGACATATAATATAGGATAAACATACTAAAATCTGTACACCTAAAGAAGCTAAGCAAAAGGGGGAACCCTGGGTAAGATGATCAATCCTCACTCAGAAAGGCAAATGGGATGGTCATTGGAAGTAGGAGAAAATAGGAAACAGGACAGGAGCCTACCACAGAGGGACTCTGAAAGACTCTACCCAGCAGTGTATCAAAGCAGATGCAGAGACTCATAACCAAACTTTGGGCAGAGTGCAGGGAATCTTATGAAAGAAGGGGGAGATAGAAAGACCTGGAGAGGACAGGAGCTCCACAAGCAGCGTAACAGAACCAAAAAAATCTCCAACCAAGGACCATTCATGGATATAACCTGTACCCCTGCTCAGATGTAGCCCATGGCAGCTCAGTGTCCAAGTGGGTACACTATTAATAGGAAGAGGGACTGTCTCTGACGTGAACTCAGTGGCTGGCTCTTTGACCACCTCCCCCTGAGGGGGGAGCAGCCTTGCCAGGCCGCAGAGGAGTACAATGCTGCCAGTCCTGATGAGACCTGATAAGCTTTGGTCAGATGGAAGGGGAGAAGGACCTCCCGTATCAGTGGACTTGGAGAGGGACTTGGGAGGAGATGAGGGAGGGTAGGATTGGGAGAGGATGAGGGAGGGGGCTCCAGCTGGGATACAAGGTGAATAAACTGTAATTAATATAAACATAAAATAAAAAAAGATCCACATGGCTGGGAGTTTACTCTGAGCATTCATGATGGAGAGCAGCAGCCCAAATGAGAAACATGTGCAAGTATTTGTGGGTTGTTTGATGGAAAGTAGCCCAGCTAGGAATTATTAGAGCAATTGGTATAGGATGTGGGGTTGGGAGGTAAAAGATAGCTTAGGTAGAGTCTAGTTTCTGCCCAGTCCAGTGTATAGGCACATTAAAAATCTAACAGGTGTCTGTCTTTTATTGATATGGTAGCAGGTCAAATAATTAACCACTGTAATAATGTAATGGATTAATAATAAACATTAATAACAAATTTTCAACAATGTAGAATGACAGATTTCTAAAAGATAGATGCCTGCAGATGTTCAATTTTCATGGCTTTTAAATAACACAATACTACTCAGCAATTAAAAAGGAGGAAATCATGAAATTCACAGGCAAATGGTGGGACCTGGAAACGATCGTTCTAAGTGAGGTATCCCAAAAGCAGAAAGAAACATATGGTTTCACCATATGTGAAACACACGTACTCACCTATATAGACCTATAAGATAGGAAGGTCATGCTGAAATCTATACACCTAGGGAAGATATACAAGAAGGAGGACCCAGGTTGGTATGATCAATGCTCGTTTTAGATGAACAAA
>CM053753.1:79185865-79237380 GCA_028658305.1 Pachyuromys duprasi | reverse complement strand
ACATTGCAGCCAGCCCTGAGGAGACAAGATGATCTGGGGTTGGATGGAAGGGGAGGAGGTCCTCCCCTGTAGGTGGACTTGGAGGGGGCAGGGAGGAGATGAGGGAGGGATGGGGAGAGTGGGAGGGAATGAAGGAGGGGGCTGCGCCTGGGATGCGAAGTACCTAACCTGTGATTGATATCAAAATAAATAAATTACATTAAAAAATAAATAACACAAGTCTTTTGAGGATCCAGACAAAAACTTGTCTAGTAGCAAGTCTCATTATACATGCTTATAGTTGCCTAGAAAAAAAGGTGAATTTTCTTGTAGCAAGCCCTTGCACTTGGGTCCTAAGGGGAGACATTTCTGTATGCCACCACATACGGAACCAGGCACATTGCATACAAGTTTTTTTTCTTTGTTTTTCGTTTTTGTCTTTATAGACAGTGTTTTTGTGTGGCTCTGGCTGTCATGCAACTCTGTAGAGCAGGCTGGCCTCAAACTTGGAGATTCGACTGCCTCTGCCTCCTGAGTACAGGGATTAAATGTGTGTGCCACCACCACCAGGTTTTGGTTTACTTTTAATAAGATGAGATTCTTTAGAAAACCTGAGGACAGTTCTCGAACATAAAACTGAATAGTATGGGTTGATTTCTAAAGATCTTTACCATTTTGGTTTCAGAAAAAAACAAAATACAGAACTATTTCATTGTTCTCTTTGTTACAGATGTGAATACAGGCCAGGAGCATGTCAAAACTTGTAAAATTATTAAAAGACAATTTTATCCTAGTTGACGAGTCTCAAAAACATACAAGATACTAAGGATACGAATACACACAGACACACACGTACACATTTTGAAATGCAGTCCTGCCTGTGGTCATGACCTTGAAGATTTATGTATGTGAACTTATAAGCACTTGCATGTAGGTGCCTGAGAAAGCCAAAAGTGTGTTGGGCCCCCTGGAGCTGGAGTTATAGGCTGTTCTTAGTCAATCAGTGTGGGTGCTGGGACCCCTGCATAAGAGCAATGAGTCCTCTTCAACCTCTGAGCCATATCTCAGACCCCTCATTAACACTTGTAAAGTAAAATGTCCCCATTAAAATGTTGACAGAACTTAGCCATTGCCTGTAGTATTTTGGGACAGGGCAGTTTGAAGCTATGATGTTACTTTGGCTTAAGAAAAGGTTAATACTACAAATAGGAGAAATGAGTGGTAAAGAATCAAAGTTTAGTAGGCAAAATGAAATGTTTGTCACTGGCTCACAAAACATGATTTCAAAAACTTTAGAAACTTTTTGAAATTTATTTCTAAATGTCACAAACTTTTAAAAAGCAACACATTCATACTAAAACACGTGCATGAGCAAAAGTAAAAAATAAGCACAGGAATACGAAAATTAACATAGTAAAATTTTAATACAGTATTCTGGATACAAGTAGAATAGCACTAGGTAAAGGACTGTAGTTACCTCAGCAATCTGTGAGTATGGGTTGAGATCAACCAAGGTTTAGGATAGCCACTTCACATTTTCATCAATGCTGACCAAAGCCAAAGCAATCCATCATGGAAACTATAGAACTAGCCCTCCATGCAAATCAATTACTTTAAGGTGATCCATCCTCATTGAATAGCAGTTGAGGTTAAGTCAAACACAGAGAGCCCTTACAAAGACTAAGAATCAATGAAAACTTGCTTCTAGCCTTTGTTTTAGGTCACCTTAAATTTAATTTGCTTTTATGTAGTTGTTAACTTTCATGTACAAATTCTTTCAGGTTGAAGTTTTAGCTTGGGAATCTTGCCAACTATACTTCCAACTTCAGAACATTCCCAAGCAGACATTCAACTGTATAAAACAGTAAGATGTAAAACTTGTTAGAAGTTTTCTGGTCCCTTAAAATTCAGTAGGGCCACAGGCATTAACTGGAAGTAGCATTTACTAAATAATATTTGAAAGCCTTAATCAAAGATAATGGATAAAATAACTATATAGCTCTCATACACAATCTAATTTCTCACTCTGTAAAAAAATGATTACAATATCTTTCAGGCTTGCTATATGCCACAGATAATGAAAAAGAAACTAACAGAAATTCAACAAGCTAGAACTATTTACTGTCAAGATATAGTGAGGTTCTGGAAGACATACTACGGTAAGAAAACATTAACAGGTAAGCATGTGTTGAAGGTAGTTTATAAATGAAACATTACAATAATAGCTTGTGATAATGCATCCAACTTATAAAAAAAAGAGCTGCTATTGGTCCAACAGTATAGCATCATACTACCACTATATAATGAAGATTGAAAGCTTCTGTACACAAGGTTCACTTTGCCTCTCTCAAGTAGCTCACGCCTTAGACAGTCTGTTATCCAACATGCCAATCAGTTTTGGAAACCTTTACCAGTTTGAGCAGGCTACTACAACCACTGTTATTATTTATGAGACGAATTTAACCAGTTCCAAGAAACAAACTTTCATAATCAGTGAAGAAGCATTTATACTAATTTCCCCCCAAGGGGTTGGGTAACTCATTCTAAGGACATGATACAACCTAACAGAATGAACTATGTCCCTAGAGAAGCGAAGTGGAAGAATAGTTGCAAGCCCAGAAAAACAGTTCTATAGGAACTAAGTGACTGTGAAATCAGTAATAACTGCAAGAAAGGCAAAAGTAAATTATTTTTCCTAGTACATTAAGCATGTTACTAGACTAGACGTTGTTCTGCCAATGTTTACTGATAGTGCATAGTCCCAGACAGTAGGGAATAGTCCAAATCACATGGAATCCTGAAAAATAGAATGATTGTTTGTATTCTTAAAATAGTGGTACAAAACTCAATTTCATTAGTTGCTTTGATTTTCTATCATCTTAGGCAATTTAAACATGGTTGCCTGCAAATTCTATTTGAGGAAATAGAAGCAATCACTGGTTACACTTTGCTGCTGGTCTCTGTGTGCTTTACCAACTGCAATCAGTAAACAACTAGTCTAGGCATTTATCCGCTACATGAATATAGCCAAACATGAGAAAATAGAAACTGCAATTTTTGAGGACTGATTTTTTTTTTCTTCCATAGCAGGCTTTTAAAATAAAAACAAAGCAAGCAGTCACTTTGATGACCAGAATTGAGAATGTTAAATCTACAAAAGATCCTTAAGACAAGCTGTTCTTAAAAACACAAATTATTGCTGATTGCTGGGCGTGGTGGTACACGCCTTTAATCCCAGCATTCAGGAGGGAAAGAGGCAGGTGGAGCTCGAATGAGTTCCAGGACAGCCAGGGCTGTGTAGAAACACCCTGTTTCAAAAAAACCAGAAACAAAACCCCACAGATTATATTATTTCTTTAAAATTAACTTTGGCTTTTTGTTTAATGGAAATTTGTGGCACAATGACCTCAAAAGATAACTCCAAGTCAATCGGGGCATCTTGCCACTGATTTACAATAGAAATATAACTTCAATGTTTTCAACTATTTGATTTTTTTATATTAAAGCTCTAAGTCTTCAATTACTAAACTTTTAAAAAATATAATTCGGATCTGATGACAGGGCTTATCCGAGCTAATTTACTTTTAAAAAGCTTACAGAAGAGGTTCAGAGACCCTAAACATGGTTGACCTTTAACAGAACTGATTATTTCCTGACTCAAACAGCTAAGCAGCATCCTGCTTTATTTCTACTATAGAATTCTTGCCTCATTTTTCTAGACAACTGTTTAGCATCCAAGTTTTAAAACCTGCATCACCAAAGGCAAAGCAGTAAAAGTGAAATTAAAACTCATTTCTAGTCTATTTAATAAACTCTTATAAAATCTTATGGAAAAATTAATGTATAGAAAGCAATTTTATTTGTTGTCAGCCAAAAAGTAACTATTAAGTCCCTGTAAAAACAGAAAACGGAACCACAGTGTATTTAAATGAAAAGATCAGTCCTGTAGTCTTTCAGTATCAAGACATAAAAAGTTTGCAAATCCAAGATGGTATTTAACATGAAAACTATGGTTCAAAAATTTGTGTTCATAGTTTGAGACTAAAATCTCATCACTGCAAAATCTCCCATGGCTTTTGACAAAGATATCAAGAGAGATTTTAGTCTTTTGGTCACTTGAAGCTGCTACTAAATACATCTTTAAAAAGGAGAGACTGTGAGGAAGTGAAGGTTAGGCAATTATTTCACATACAAATAAAATGTAGTTTGAACAGTCATTTCTCCTGGAGCTCTCAAGCTCTAACATTTCAGGCCTTATGGAAAGACCTTGAACTTAAGTTCCTGTGAAGGGTATAGCCTGGCAGCAGCTTCAATTTTCTAGGATAGTTCTCAATCCAAATTAACTAAGTAACCTCACAAGAAATAATCATACATGGCAACAAGGCTACACTGCAGGGAAGTTCTTCCATGCACAAACACTTCTGGAGAAAACCCATCAGTTTTCACGATAACCACCAGGTTTCAGATAGCCTAAAACACTCTATAGCTAGGTTTTGCTTTATAGCATCGGTGACTAAAATTAGCAATAAGTTTTGCAGTGAGGTTTTTCTCTTGCCTGCAACTATATACACATTGCAAAACTATTCTGTATCACATGATTTTAAATGAAATAAATATAAAAATGAACCACACAATCAACACATTAACTTTAATACTCCACATTATTTATCTTGATCACAATGGTCATAACTGCCTTGTCAACAATCTTGTGAGTTGAGGAGCTGATTTTCATTCTCATATCCATCAGGCAGATATGCTCTCCTCAGCTGGTCTGACTTAGGTATGGATCCTCCGTTCTTCACATGTCGAGACAGGAACGCTCGGACTGCGGGATGATCAGCCTTCTCCAGGGGTATGTTGGCTTCCAGGCACATTTTCACAAAGTCCTGGATAACACTGCCTTTCTCTGTCTGCGCAGTACTGTTGCACTGAAGGGATGCGGTCAGGGGCCTCTGCTTCTTTCTCACATTCTGCTCTTCAAACTCTGCCTTCCTCTTTGTGTGAGTCTTTGACTTGAGGTGGTCACTGATGGCAGACTTGCGAACATGATTCAGCACCACATTGCAAGAAGTGCAGAAGAGTTTTCCTCCATCTTCGTGAAGCTCACCACCAAACTCCGTGACTCGATCCAGAGGGGTCACATACAAAGCAGTCTTAGAACGATTCCGAGCAGGTGGTGCTGTCACAACGAATCGTTCCATATTGACTCTGAATGAGGTTCTTCTAAGACAAGAGAAAGATGTAAGCATTATGGCAATAGTTCATCCTAGAATTAGTTAATAAAATACAGGGTTTTCAATGCTTTTTGAACAGTAAAATTTTAAAGCCTCACTCCAATCACTCCCCACAAGACCGACCAAACTTAATTCAATGATCCCCAGTGTCCCCCAAAAGTCCTTTATTCAATTTGCAGGGTGTATGTCTTTTCTCTGAAAACTCCAGAAAGATGCTTTATCCCTGAGACTAAAATGATTTTGATGTGTTATTAGGTATACTGCCATAAATTGATTGCATAATAGTTTAAATGAAGGCTTGATACAATTAAAATTCTTCGAAAATGTTCTGTAATTGTAGATTACTGAAGTGTGGACATCGCGGGTTAGTGTTCCATTTAATTTAGCTTGTAGGTAGCATAATTACAGCATTTTTGTTGTTAACAAGCCCGCTGACATCATGCAGAAACAAAGCAAGTCCTTTTCTTTCTCTGCAAACAAGTTGAGGATTTTCTTTTTTAGTTAAATTCCCATGGTTTAAGGATTACCTGTGAGCTCAGTTGAACTGAAGATCATTCTTAAGAGGTCTTTATATAACATGCATTATAAATGTGAAAACTGGGAAGTGGTTCACAATTTAATTTCTAGATAGTCTTGTTTTCTTTTTGTTGTTGTTTTTCTGTTTCCTGAAAATTCCATTATTTAATTTTACCATGAAGGTTTTTTCACATTTATATTAATTTTTTTAAAAAATCTTATCTGAAATATTCAAGGAAGACAAAACTGAAGAAACCATCAAAAAGTAGCTTAACATTCCTTAACTTTTGTGTGCATGTGGTAAATGCCTATGTGTATATCTGTTTCTGAATAGCATCTCTAATAAAACCGAGAACTGGGATTATAGACACATACTGCTGAGACCAGCTTTTATGTGGATACTGGGAGTCTGAACTCAAGTCCACATACTTGCACAGGAAACACCTGACCTGCTAGTCCAACTTCCCAATACCTTGATTTTTATGACAAATAAATTAGATTTATGAAGAAATAACTCAAATTATTCTGTATCTATCTTGTAGAAAATCACAATCACAGCAAACATTCAAGTATTAATAATACTAATCTTGGCCAAGTTAGACATGACTTCAAGTTAAAGAACTTCTTGTTGGGGAAGCTTTCGAGAACTTAACCTTGTATAAACTCAGTAGAAAAACTTGTTTTCTAAAGAAATAAACAAGTAAAAACTAACAAAAAGCATAAAGCGAATGCAACTATTTAAAACAGCATTAATGCTTGAGGCCTATATATAGTTGAAAAGAAGTATGTACTTATTTAAGACAGGATCTCACTGCCAGGTGGTATATGCCTTTAAATCCCACCACTTGAGAGGCAGACGCAGGCCTATTCTACAGAGTTCCAGCACAGCGGGGTTACAGAGAATCCCTGTCTTGAAAAAATAAAACAAAGACAGGGTCTCACTATGTAGATATATAGATTGACCTATCTTTGCTACCTGAGTGGTGGGATTAAAAGTACATGACACCATGCCTGGCAAAAATAAGTTATTTTTAATACACATATATCTCTAAGATTTTTTAAAAAGTGAGATTCACAATAAACCAGTATGTTCTTAAACACTTGGTTTCCTATTTTCACTGGAGACTAATTTTCATTTCTCTTGACATGTGTCCAGTATGTGAGAGGGAGTCAATCAAAATTTGATGTTTGAAAAAGTAAATGAATGACTGGGTGTACATTAGTGGCAAAGCAACTGCCTAGCATGAGCCAAGTTCTGGGTTTGACCCCAGCAAACAAAACAAAACAAAAAAAGAAACCAAACAAAAATAACACAAAACAGAAAAAAGCCAAAAATCAAATAATGAAACAAAAACCTAAGTAACTATTTATCCAAATAAATAATTTAGAAACAGCTTAATACTCAATTTAGCCTAACAACAAGCTTCAAAAAATCAAAACCAACCCAGAAAAAAAAGCCCATTGTCCAGGCTGGCTTTCATGTGAAATTTTCCTAAGTGTCCTGAGTTGTCACGATCACAGGCATGTGCTACGGACACCTGGCTGCTTTTTTACTTCTTACATTTATGTGTATGCATGTATGTATGAATGTGTGTGTGAACACCCGTGCCATGGCACATGTATGGAGCTCAGAGGACAGCTAGAGGCAGCTGGATCTCCCTTTGTACCTTCACTCTTGAGTTATCTCACCAGTCAAACAAACTTCTTAAAATCTGTCATGGGACCATCAGCTTTATAAACTTACAAGCACTAAAAACCCAAGATGATGGATGCACTTTTATTGCCTTACTCCCCTGGGACCATGCCTCTGAGGTAACTTCTTATAATAATCAAGACTTAAGATACTAATTGAATGCTACATTTCAAAAGAAATAATTTTGTTACTAAAGAAGTATCTCTAAATATGTCTGAAGAATTAGTTTTTATGAGTAAAATATCAAACCATGGAGTATCCCACTCCATCTGTCTACCTGTTTGGAAATACCAAGATTCTTTCAACTTTTGTCAGTTATGTTAAGAAAACTCTATGGACCCAAAGTAAAGGACCTAGCAATTCTGTTAAGATACAGTAAGTATAGAATTTAATGTTTATTTCCTGTGGACTTCCACCCCATTACATCTTTGGCACAAAAGTCTTTCTTGTCACAGTTGTGTTAGGGTATAGGTTTTCCACAACAGAAAAGACAGACAAGATGATGAACCTTGTCCAATACTCCAAGAATTACCATTACCAAGGCCTGAAACTTCCGTAAGTATTTTCTACCTATGAAACAAACCTGTTCTAGCAACCAGTAGCAGCTAGAAGACAGTTATGAAAACCCTGAGGCTTGTTCTGGGGTACAGCTTAGAATCTTTTATGTGCAAGTACACTGAAATACTTGGACCGCAAACTTAGCAAGTGCAAGCGAGGCTTGCACTTTTCCGGTCTTTTAACTTGAAAGGTTTGTTATTGATACTGCCGTTGCAAATAATCACCTCTAGAGAGGCGAGGATCTTGGTTACATGTATTTTCAGAAGTCAGAACTACTTTAAACAAAAGAGGAAGTTAAAACGTTAAGCGTCAAGAGCAAACAAAAGCGAAGCAGCATTCACTAGAGCAAAACTAAACTGCTCATAAGTTTTCAAGTCGAAATGTTTACCAGCTTAATTTCCAATTTTTTTCCTTGATATTAAATAGTGAAGGTTTTCCGGTGCAAAACTACAGACGCATCCAATCCTAGCAACTTTCCGTTTGTTCAGACCCGGAGACGCCTTCGATTCAGTTTTTCAACAGGTGGCGGTGGGGAAACAGTTTCTGGGCTTGCACCCTATTTTCCCTGCGGCGCCGGGAAGTCATGCCTTTACTGTAAAACACAGAAACAAACAGAAAAGAAAGATGGTGGAGGGGCGGGAAAGGTGGGGCGCGGGCCCGCAGCCGAGCGCCCGGGGCCGCTCACCGCACAGGTGTCTCGGTCCCCGGTGCCCGGTTCCTAAGCTCAAGGGTCCAGCCAGCTCTGCCGGCAGGGCCCCGGCGGGCGCCCCGCGGCCCGCGAGCTCCGCAGGCCCGAGACTCCCGTGGGGGCGGGGAAGGCGGGCGCGGGCCGCCCGACGTCTAGACAGCCTCCTCCCGCCGCGCCGGCCGGGGTGGCGCCCCGGCGCCGCGATCCCGCCTGCGGGCCGGGGCCGCGTCCCGGCTGCCCTCCGAGCCCGAGAACTCGGCGGCCCACCCGGCCGGCTGTGCCCGGGGAGGGGGCGGCGAGCGCCGGCCGCGGCCGTTGCTGTCAGGCGGCCCGTCCCCTCCCTCCCTCCCCCTCCGCCGGCCCCGCCCCCGGCTCCCCGCGTCCCCACCGCCGCCCGCAGGCCCCGGCCCGCCGCCCGCACCAACGGCCAAGCCCACCTTCCGCCTGCCCAGCTCTTCGGGACCGTAGGAGCGGGCCGCCGTCAGGGGAAGTGCACCGGCCCTCGCCGGGAACGGAGAGGGGAGCGGGGAAAGGCAGAGCAACGGGATGAAGGGGGTCCCGCTGCGGCCGCCGCTGCTCCCGCTGCTCCCGCCGCCGCCGTCGCCGCCGCCGCCACCGCCGTCGCCGCCCGAGCGAAACCCGCCGCGGCCGCCGTGTCCCCCGCCGCGCCCCGTCCTCCGGCGCGCCCTATGGCAGAGCTCGTAGGCGGGCCTCCGCAACCGCCGAGCCGCGCTGGCCAACGGACGGCGGGGCTGTGAGACGGACGGCCATCCCAGCCAATAGGAGCGTGGGGCGGGCACTCCTATGATTGGCGGTTTCCCTTCTCCAGTGAAAACTGGGGGCGTGGGTGGGCGGAGCCGGAAGTGGAGCCCGGCGGCGAGGCCCTGTCCGGCTGGGGCGGAGGGAAAGGAGGAGGGGACTAGAGGAGGAGGAGGAGGTTAGCCGAGGCAGCGGCGGCGGCGGCGGCGGCGGCGGCGCAGGGGCTGGGTACGCGCTGGGTGGCGAGAGCCTCATGGCGGAGGAAGAGAGCGACCAAGAGGCCGAGCGCCTCGGGGAAGAGCTCGTGGCCATTGTGGAGTCTCCGCCGGGCCCCGTGGGGCTGCGAGCCGCGGGCGACGGCGGAGGGGCCGCCGGCAGCAGCGGCGGCGGCGGCGGCGGCGTCGGGATCAGCAGCCGGGATTACTGCCGACGTTTCTGTCAGGTGAGGCGCCCGTCGGCCGCTCCGACTTGTCACCGGGCTCCTGGGCCTGTGCGCGGCCCCTGGCCTCCTGGCCCACGGATCCGGGCTGTGTCCGGGCGGAGAGGGCGTCCGGGAAGCCCCGGTGCCCACTCTGCCGCCCTCCGGCTCGGCGATGGGGGGACGGGGAGCGGGCTGGGGGCGACTTGCGGACTTCGGGGGCGAGGGAGAAAGTGAGTTTGTGCTGGCGGAGGGGCCGGGCGCGGGACGGTCCGCGGGGAAGAACCGCGTCCGGACATGCCTGAGCCTCACGCAGACCGCCTTCGTGCCCGAGGGGTCCCGCCTTCCCCTCGTTCCTCACCCCGGCTCCTCTCACTTCTGCTGGGCTCCCCTGCCTTTCCGTTGAGACCCAGGTCCCCCGCATTCTCCTTTTCGGAGACGCCGAGCACGCTGTCGGCCCGCTGCCGGCCCTCCTGTCACCGCCACCCCTCCCCCCCGCGAGGGTCTCCTGTCATTCCCTCACTAGGTCCTTCTGGACCAGCTCTTCAGTTGGCTTCACTGGCCAACCGTTAGCTACTCCGCTCCCCACCCCCACCCCCGAGGTGTGTGTGTGTGTGTGTGTGTGGTGGGGGGCGTGTTTTGGGTGTGGGACGTTGTTGGAGTGATTGTCATCTTTCTCTTTTTTTTTTTTTGATCTCCTTCTCTGACAAATACACTGTTTCCTAATTAACTGCACACAGAGAAAGACGTTTTCCTGAAACTATTGCTCTGTTACCCCTCCCCCATCCTTAAAATTATGTGTTTTTTGGTTAGTCTGTTAAATTCAGTATCGGAAAAATGACAGTAAATTATTTCCTTTATCCTGCGTACTGCTTTTAGGATAGAATGTAGTTTTGTATTTAATTTCGAGCAAATATAGAAACAACCTACGTGTTTAGGGATGAAGTTTGTGTAATCTGCATTCTCATCCGCATACATTTGTAATTCAAGTTTTTTTTTAAACATTTGCAACCCTGGCTTCTTTTAAAAAAGATTCCTTTTTCGTACTACCTTTAAAAACGCTTCTTATTGTGCACATGGGGTTCAAGTTCTGGCTCTACTGTTTCTTAGCTGTTTGCCTGTACAAGTTACTTAACCACTATGCCTCAGTTTCCTTTTTTGTCAATTGGGATACCTCTAACTGGTTAAGTACATGAAAGGTTTGGGTCAGGTAGCCGTTAATTTCACTCTGGTCACAGGTCTCAATAAAGTGAACAAGAGGAAGGGCATTAACTTTGTTGACATTTCATTTTATGCCCTGCCAAGCATTTAAGGGTGGGGGAGAGATATAAGTTGATATTTTTGGATAAGTTCCTAATGATTAAAAAAATTTCTTTTGTCAAGTTTTCTGACAATATCATAGATAAATTAATTTGAAGGTCGAAACAGTCTGGATATATAGACAGTGTTTATCTCAACATTTTTCTCTATGTATTCCCTTTTTTTTTTTCTTTTTTTTTTTCCTTCGAGACAGGGTTTCTCTATATAGCTTTGGTTGTCCTGGACTCACTTTGTAGAAGAGGCTGGCCTAGAACGCATAGAAATCAGCCTGCCTCTGCTTCCCCAAGAGCTGGGATCAAAGGCATGCACCACCAGAACTGACTGACTTACTTAGTGACTTTCTCAAAAAGGTGTTTTCACCATTGATGTTCACTGAAGTTCAGTGTCTTGATTTTTAGAGTGTCTATCTTCTAACTACATGTTTAATGTTTAGCAACCCTTATGTTTGTAGACCTAGGAACTTCAAAGTAAGAAAAATTAGCATGTGCTTGGTATTTTAAATATATTCTGAAACAAATGTTGTTTCAGGGCACACATCTATTGTTTAAAAAGAACAAGTTAGTTCTCTGTTCCTGCTTCACTGTAGCCCCTACCCTGTGTGTGTGTGTGTGTGTGTGTATGTGTGTATGTCTGTGTGTGTGTGGGGGGGGGGGTATGTGGGTATGCACACTGGACATTGGATCTACGGCTAGATTTCCCAGTGAGTTCTACCCCCAGCCTGGTAGTGTTAATTTACTTGCTCAAATGATTCCTTATTGCTGAAAATTTTGAGTGTCAGAGCATTTGGAGACCCTTACCTACTCTTAAATTTCTTTTTGAAGTTAATTTTTTAAGAACAAATGAGCAGATTTAGTTTATGAAAAGCTCTGACTGCACCTGTGGTTGGGACAGGAGGAGCACAAGATCAAGGACTGCATGGGTTATATGGTGAAAGCCTGAATCAGTAAACAGAACAAATCAGATTCTGATCGTTGACTTTAAAATGTTTTAAGAACAAATGAAGTTAGCTATTTTTTTTTAATTTTAAGATTTGAATAGCCAAGACCAAAACCAAACAGGAAAAATGCAGTAAACTTTCATTTTATATAGCTAAATTATGAATATTGTATCAGCATACTTTCATATTACCATTTTTCCTGATATTACCATTTTTATCATCTCTTTCAGAGCTATTTAGATCTATTATAGAGCTCATTCTTTGTTCCTGTTCTGTTTCTATTTGCAAGAGAGCTTTATATATTATATATATTTATGTTTTTTACATATTTTAAGTGGAATGAAAGAATCACATATAATAAGTTATGTTTCTTCTACTACTTAATAAAATATGAGTATGTTAATTGTTTGATTTGCCAGTAAGAAAAACTGGCTTATATAACTGGATTTACAAAGGTCAGTACTTTTAAAATTAGGATTCTATTGTTTACTAATAGTAATATTAAATAATTTTCATTTTTAGCAGATTACTTAATCACAAGTACCTTTTAAAAAGACAATTTAATATTTAATTAAATTCATAATTAAAGTAATAATGTAGAATAAATAATCGTAGTGGCAATAAGCTAAATATATGAATTATGTATACAGTTTAGTGATATTGAGAAGATTTACAGTTTACCTCTTTCCTTTTTGAGGGAAAAACGAAGAAAAATTCCTTAGCAGTAGTTGTGGTTACAGGAGAAAGAAATGAACTGTCCTTTTTCTTTTTTTAAGATTTTATTTATTTTACATATATGAGTACTCTATCTGTATGCCAGCAGAGGGCATCCAGCTTCCAGTATAGATGGTTGTGGGCTACCTTGTGATTTCTGGAAATTGAACTCAGGACACCTCTGGAAGAGCAGATAGTGCTCTTAACCACTGAGTCATCTCTCCAGAACAGTTCTTTTAAGGAAAAGAAAAATAAAAACTCCATGGACTAATTTCTTCTAATTACCTCCTCCCTTGGCTTTTGTTATCTGCTCAGAAATGCTTCAGTAGAATGGGTGCTTATCCTATACGTAATGTGCTTTGATATGAAAGGGAGGGGAAGGTAACGTTTACTGAGAGCCTATTAATACTTAACTTTTAGATAACGAGTTCCATAGCAGAATTTGAAGCCTAAACAATTTAATTTTTCTTAGATTCCAAAGGAAGAACAAGCTGGGATTTGTATTCAGACTTTGATATCTACTGAAAGGCAAATTGAAATGATCAAACACATATGTTGAATTGTTTGGTGTGGATGGGATAGAGTGGTGAAAAGTTAATGACAGGCCGGGGCAAAAAAATCCTGAAAGTACACAAGAAAGCACATATGCAACATTTAAAAAGGAAATGAGGCATGGTGGTGCAGCTTTTAATCCATGCCTGGACTCAGGAGGCAGAGGCAGTTGGAGGTCACCCTGGTCCACATAATGGCATCTAGGACAGCCAGGGCTGGGTAGAGAGACTATTTCAAAGCAGTTATAAACAAAACAAAACAAAAATCCACTTTAAAAAATTTGAAAGATACTTTGTTATGCCATAGTAGTAAAAGTTATTTGAAGAAACATCATTATTTTCTCCCTTGACTTGTTAGGTGTGGGAAGCATTCACTCAATTCCTAAAACCTATAATAATTTGACTTTGGTCATATTTTATAAATTAAGCTAAAATATGTCATTTTTAGTTTTAGTACTAGAGTGATTAAAATGAGACACATATCTAGAAATAATCTGATAGACTGTAAAAGTAAACTGTAACATTATTTTGTATTACGGTGGACTGGACAGTCACCCCTAGAAGATGACAAGCTATAAAATGAGAGAATGGACATAGTGAACATAAAGCCCTTATGTTCGTCTATATAGGTAGGCATAAACAGACAAGTTATTAATATTTCTGTGATGCAAAATCCTCTGGGGGTTTAAGAGGAGCATTTTAGATAACCTAATTTTTGGACAGTTGATAGCTTACTCTCATAATGATCTACAGAGAATATTTTAAAATGTTACCATTTTTGCATTTTAGTCTGTTTGTAAATAAGATGCTCCTGATGAATGAAGCAGTGATTTGTAAAGCAACTACATTTTCTCTCTGGTTTTGAGGAATTTTGTTACTTCACGGCATTCAAAAGTCTCAGAATAGATTGTCCTGATCTGCAGCTAGTAGGTGGGGCTGGAAATCCTGCCCAACCTCCAACACATAGTGTAGGCTTCTTCCAGCTTGTTTAGACATTCCTGTCCACAAATAATGTTAGAACTTAAACAAGAAAATATTAATTCATGCTTATGATTCTACTTAGTAAGTAAGAACGAAAACAAGTTTGAGTACTGAGTTATGGAAATCTTATTTGGGGGCCGGGTGAGGGGGCACATTTTTATTTTTTCTCTGTGTCGCCTTGGCTGTCCTGGACTCACTCTTTGCAGACCAAGCTGGTCTCAAACTCTCAGAGATCCACCTGCCTCTGCCTCCCAGAGTTATGGGATTACAAGGATTGGTTACTGTTCAAGACAAGTTTTCTAAAAATACTGTTTTCTCCTTTTTTTTTTTTTCAGAGCTAGTCACTTGCAACTTACACACACACACATACCACACCACTCTTACCTACTTATGATTTCTCCCTTTTAATTTTAGGTATGATCAGTTGGCCTAATTGAGGGAGGAAGTGGCAGTGAACCCTACGTTCCTGTTATTGAGTACATCCAGTATGAACCTTTATACTCATTTTCTTCATACATTCTTTTCTCCATTGTTTTTGAGTCTCTTACATTTCTCTCCAAAGAAAGAATGAAGGGTTACGTTATATTTTTGTCTGGGGAAGGAGATCTGGGGGAGATTATTATGCCAGTTTCTGTGTGTGTGTGTGATTTTTGACTCCCCTTTCACTTCTAATTATACAAGTATAAAGTACCTCACATCCCTGCAATCTTCATTTATTTATTTATTTATTTATTTATTTATTTATTTATTTATTTATTTATTTATTTATTTATTATTTCCTCTCTATCTTGGGGTTCTATAGTCCTTAAAGCACTGCTTAGCTTATTCCTGAACTTCCTCCACTGATGTTTGGAGTTAAGCTTCTTAGGTCTCAAGCTAGGAACAACTTCCTCTAGCTACTTCCTAGTTACCTAACTGTAGTCAAGAATCTCCATTTTGACTTCTTTGTGTGTATGTTTGTGTGTGTTTAGGTCTTTTAAAACAAAAACACTTAAACACTTAGTTGAGTTTGCAAGTGAGAACAGAAGTATATGTGTGTTTATTCTGTTACATTTAAGTAAATGTTGAAAATTAGCTCAGTAAAGAATAAATAATCCTTACCAGGCAAAAGAGGAAGACTATGAGAGACAGTCCTGATGAGACCTGATAGTCTAGGCTGAGATGGAAGGGGAGGAGGACCTCCCCTAGTAGTGGACTGGAGAAGGGAGGAGGAAGGAGATGAGGAAGGGAGGGTGGGATGGGTGGGGAGGAGATGAGGGTAGGGGCTACAGCTGGGATACAAAGTGAATAATTTGTAATAAATAAAAAATTATATTAAAAAAGAATAAATATAACGCTGAGTGAGCATGATGGTGCACATCCTTAGTCCCAGCACTTGTGAGGCAGAGGCAGACATACCTCTGAGTTAGGGGCCAGCCTGGTCTACAGAATGAGCCTGGTCTACAACCAGGGCTACACAGAAAAACCCTGTCTCTAAAAAACAAACACCAAAAACAAAAGAATAAATGTAAAAGGTGAAGACAGACATTGACAGTAATTTGCACTGGTTTCCTTACTTTTGCCAAGGACCCTCTTTGGTCTGTTGTATTGTGAGTGTCCAGAGCTACACATCAATATATTGCATCACTTTACTACATATGTTCCTTAAAAACGTGGGCTTTAAAAAAATGCTTTTCAGAAACTTGAGTATTAGAGGCACAGCATTCATAAAAGGTGAATTTCATGGAAGGCTTTTACTTATTTATTATTAACTGGGGAAAACAAAACCAAACCAATTAATCTGCATGTTGTTGTTTTTTTAATACCTTTTTAGGTTGACTTAGTCTCAAAATGTAAATGTGCTATGGTGTGAAGCCAGTAAAAGTTATGTTTAGTATCTTATCTTTTTAAAAGAGGATAACATGGTTGATATTTTAAGTGTTAATAAATGATTAAAGTTTTTATCTGTCCATGTTATTTAGAATAATTTAGAAGTTCCTACCAATTCTAAATAAAATAGATATGCATTGTTCTTACTTTACTTTCTTTCAACTTAGCACCCTTTAAAAACTTGCCCATGATTGTCTGTGTTATAGACACTACAAGTTTCTAAAATTTGTACATGGTTTCTCATTGTCCTCTAAAGGAGCAAAATGCACCACAATCTTTGTACTACCATTAATTACTATACTTGCAAAATAATTGGACTTTTTTTTCCAACTCTCATTACCTAAAATAGTTTTATCCACAGAACTAATGTTTTAATAAATATGTAGCAATCTAGAAAAATAGAACTCAAAAAAAATCAAGTGAAATCATTCATTTGTAGTGGGATTACACAGTTTGATTCTAAGTCAGCTCATTCGTATGTGCTTACATCTGGACTTTAGGGGCAAAAGAATTGTTGTAAAGAATAGTCAGATAACATTTCACTAGAAGGAGATTTCTTGAAATCTTGCGACTTCTGAAACTTAAATGTTATAATTTCATTTCTGTATGAGCTAGTCTGAGCTTTTAAAATCAGATTGCTTTATTTAAAAAGGATTTAGCCCATTCATTCATTCATTCATTCATTCATTCATTCATTCATTCATTCATTCATTCATTCAATGTCCATTGGTGTTTTCCCTGAATGTATGTCTGGGAACTGAACCTGGGTCATCTGGAAGAGCAGTCAGTGCTCTTAACCTCTGAGCTCTCTCTCCAGCCCCCAAATCCAATTCTTCTAAGAACTTCATTAGTTGCCTTGCAAACAAATATATCCCAGCAGTAATCTAAACAACCCCAGCTGTGAACCTCTGCTGCTAATTGAGGCAGCTATACAGCTACTCTGCCTGTTTGCAAGTCAGCACTGGTGCAGTTTGCTCATACATTATCTCTTTTCTGTCATTGGTCTTCAAGGATATAGCAAGTGAGTAACTAGGATGGAGAGTGTACACAGCCCTTAAACTACTTACTGGTCCTTTAAGAAAAAAAAAATCAGTCTCTGTTCTAGATTCTTATTTATTATTTGCAACAATATTAAGCTTTTTATTCATTCGTTTTTTGTTGTTGTTGTTGTTTTGAGACAGGGTTTCTCAATGTAGTACTGATTGTACTGTTCAGCCTACTCAATGTAGGGCTGAACTCATTCCATAGACCAGGCTGGCCTATGCCTCCCTAGTGCTGGGATCAAGGTGTAGCCACCCCCCACATTAAACACTATTTTTAATCTTCATTTTATGAGCAATCCGCTGAGGTTCAGAGAGGTGTATTCTTTGTCTTGTTTTGAGACATAGTTTCTATTTCTTTATTATCCATGGCTGTCCTGAAACTCACTATGTAGACCAGGCTGACCTCAAACTCATAGAGATCTGCCTGCCTCTCCTTTTTCTGTTCTGAGATTAAGGAGTGTGCCATAGTGCTCTAATAAGAATCTAGCCTTACGACACCTAAGTAAATACAGAAGTATAGCAAGATGTTAGTTTTGGTTATAGGTGGGCCAATTAATGATAGATGATTTTTCTCAAATGTTCAAATTAATTAAAGCATTATGTATAACTTGTAATGAAGATAGGAACAAGGTGTAAAAATTAAGTAGACAACAATTATGAAAATATTAAAAGCTGTTCTTTTTTTTTAAGTATTACATTGGTGTCCTGTGTGCCATCCTGTGTTTATAAAAATAGTACATGTGCATTCATAATTTTGCATTCCAGAAACTAACTTGTAACTGGAGCAAGAGTCTAGTCACCCATGCTTTTTGGGAAAAGATGTCCATATTCTAATGTTGAAACTAGTGTGAATAGGGTCTTGCTAATCAAAGAATTCAGTCAAGGACTAAAAAGCTTAAGAACAATTTAATTAGAATTTGAGAGGAAGAAAACACAGACAAGCTACAAATCTCTGGAAGCAGGGAGGCAGAGAGCAGGAAGAGGGAAAGCCAAGCTGCTTGAGTTAGAGTTTGAAAGCGGGCATGTTCAGCAGTGCAGGTTGGGGGGTAAGCAGCTGCCTGGCAGAAAGGGAGAAAAATCACCGGCAGTGAAAAAGCCTAGAGAGTTAGGGTCAACATATCTAAGGATTGGCCACTAGCTGAAAGATAAAGGAGATAGAAGAAAAGGAAACAGGTTTGCTTTTTTCTCCCCTCTTAGCATTTTTTCAGGTAAATCAAATTTCCTGTGGCATGGACTCCTGGCCAGGTGAGTTGACAGGTTTAGCTGGGTTACCTCTTAAAGAAGGTATATAGGTATATAATGCTCTGATCTTTAGAACAGATCAGATTGTCATCTCCACGCTGGGCCAGTGGTTTTTTTTTTTTTTTTTTTTTTTGTATCTTGACCAGGAGGCCCAAAAGTGCAAAGGTGATATGTTTACCTTTTTAGAGTTATCAGGGAAGCAGGTAGTACAGTCCAAAGCTGACTTTCAGGGAGGGGTCCATCCTCAATGGACCCTAAGACTTAACATAAGCCTGGAAAGGTGGCTTCATCTAGATCTTGGCTTACGAGTTTGAATTTTATGAAACAGTATGTATAGAGATGAAAACAAAGCTGTATTTTTGTGAATCTTAAATGCTTTAAGATATATAAGGGAAGGTAATGTATGAAAGCCTAAGTAAAAAAGGATGCCATTGTTGACTAGCTAGAAAATGAATGATTGAGGGCCTGACAGACTAGTAGTTACACAGCGGGTTCACAGATGATGCCACATGACTGGTTGCATATGGGAGGTTTTATTAAGGGAAGGGGGAGGGGGTTACAGAGACCGTCTCTGGGCAGGGTAGGAGAGAGAGAGGGGAGAGAGGGAGAGAGCAAAAGCAAACAGGTAGTATAGGGTTCTCTTATAAAGTGACCCAGAACATGTGCAGGTGGTCCGTAGGTGGCCTCATAGATGCCTTATATCCCGTTTGTCAGAAACCTTTAGGCTGGCTGTAGAGATGTCTGCTTACAGATTCCAACACTAATGATAGTGAAAATAGAGTAAGGTGAGAGGACAGTTACTAGAAATGTTTAGGAAGTAAAGTATTTAGCATTTTGTGAATGAGGTTTAAATGCCCAAAAGAATTTTTTTAAATTACACAAGGTTCTAATCTGAGTATATGGAGATATGCGTTAATGAAAAGCAGATGAAACAGTTACGAAATCCAATGAGCAGGATGATTTGCTGTCTCAAAGAGTTAATATATTAGTATTTCAATTATTAGTGTATTCCCTTTAAAAAGGACAAATTACTTATCATCTAGCTGTAATGTATTATGGAGCTACAGTATACATAGTTATAATTTGAGGACATTATTCCTGGTATAAGAACAATGCCTTTTAAAGCAGCTGATGAGTTTATTGAAATACAGAACTTGTTTCCTTTCTTTCAGTAGTGCTTCAGTGTAAGATCTTAGTAGAGGCTATGTGGATAACGTATGCCTAGTAAATTTTGTTGCATTTTCCTTTTGGTTGCAGTCTTTGTTCCTGTGTAGTGCTATATTCAAACCCAGGCCCAGCATTTATTGAGGCCTTTGTTCCAGCAATACACTAATCACTGTCCACCATGATTGTGTTTTAAGTTTAACTTTTTTTTTTTAAGATTTATTTATTATTTATACAGTGTTCTGCCTGCATGTGTGCCTACACATTAGAGGAGGGCACCAGATCTCATTACAGATGGTTGTGAGCCAACATGTGGTTACTGGGAATTGAACTCAGGACCTTTGGAAGAACAGCCAGTGCTCTTAACCTCTGAGCCATCTCTCCAACCCCTAAGTTTAACTTTTTAAACCAAAATTTCTAACCTAAATTCTTTTTGGTTTTAATTTGGGTGTTGAATGGCTTTGATATAGATGTTTAAATGTATCAAATTTAACCTACTGATTAATAATGTATCAATTTGTTCATTTGAATTGTCTCCTGTTACCAGAGATTTTAGACCATGATTGGCTAGCTGCATGCTTTGGGCCTGAAATGAGGCCAGATTGGTAGAACAGAGCTGCTCAATACATGGTAGCCAGGAAGCAGAACAGGTGGGAGGAGGTTATTGGAGGCACATTCCTCCACTTAGGCCTCATCTCTGAAAGTTCCATCACCTCCAATAATGCCTTCAAATTATGAAACTACTGGTGGATTAATCCATTTATTAGGTCAAGACTCTGATTTCAAAACATATGAGGATTTTGGAACTAGTCTATGTTCAAATCATAACATATCAAAACTATATAAAGTGAATTTGCTTCTAGCCTTATCAGTCATTATCATCAATTACTTGATTTCATAATGTTTATGTACTTATTGGTATGTATGTGCATATACATGTGGGGGACATAGACCAGCTTATCTCTCTGTAGCCTATACTGACTTCAGAACTCACAGAGATCTGTCTGCCGCTGCCTCATAAAGTTGTGCACCATTATGCCTAGCTCCACCATTTTTTTTTTTTTTTTTTACTTTATGGAAAATTTATTGCAACATTCCAACAGTGTATTACTTTTTCTTTTCAACATCTTGCTCTGCAGCTTCCTTTGTCCTTTTTACTCAATGCCAAAGATCCGGGCATTGGCCCGGGCCATGTGAAGACTGGCAAAAACCTTGAAGTTTTTTTCTTCTGTGATGACTCTGGCTTTCTCCTTTTTGTAGACATTCCAGATGGCCATCACAGGTCCTATTAGCTGGGTGGCCAATTTCAGCTCTTCAGCAGAACTATTTCCCTTCTTGGGGAAAAGTATGAGCTTGAGTGGTACTCCTTCAGGCTCTGCACATTGGCCTTTAGGGACTCAGTGGACTTGTTTCGCCTCCTTTGGTCCACAGAGATGCCGATGGTGCAAGCCATTTTCTTATGGATACCAGCCACCAGGAGCTCTTCCAGGCTGAACCTCCTGCTGGCTCGGACCTTGGTGTGGTATCAAACTGTAGGGCACCTCACTATAGGCCTGTTGGGACCAGATGCGCGACGAGGTCTTAATTGATGTTTCCTATATTAGAAGTTCTGTGTGGTCCTGGTACTCTGCTAGAGTTAGCATGGAGTCTGTGTAGTAGCACAGCATGCAATGTGTGAAGAACCCCAAGTGAAGCTGTAGTCTTCCAGTTTTCATAGGCCAGTGTTCTGTTCTATTGTTACCTATTTTCAACTTTGTGCTCACTTTCAGCACTTTGTTACCCCTGACATTTTAAACTTAATAAGTAAATCATAAAAACACTTCTGCTCCATGTTCACACCACATATATAATAACCAAGAAATAAACTTCTTTTACATGTTTAATATATATATAGTCTTTGGAAACCAGTGAAGGCTTCTTTAAAAACCAAACAGAAAAAGATTTGCTTTTAATTGTATCTTTTTGTGGGCATGTGCATGTAGGTGCAATTGCCCATAGAAGTCAGAGGAAGCTGTAAGATCTCCTGGAGCTGGAGTTAGAGGTTTGAGCTACCCAATGTAGGTTCTGGAACAGTGGCCTGAGCCTTCTCTCAAGCTGAAGAGTACCTCATCTGTTATATATTCCTTTTGATCTTTTTACTTTGCTTTTAATTGTCCTATGTCCTACAGAGTTTAACTTTATTGGCAGGATAAACATTTTGTTCGGTCACATTTCTTTGAGCAGTAATGAGGTATAGGAAGCTTTACTTTCAATAAACATAACTGAGTTATTTTGTTTACTTTTTAGACGACTTGTGAATTGGTCCTCCTGCCTTCTTTTTCTTTCTCTCTGATTTTTGCTCCTTCCAGCTTAATGATGCTATGAGACATCAGTTTAAATCAAGCTGTCTTCAGCATCAAACAAAATTTACCCACTCTTACCTTCTTCACTTAAGAAAATCTTATTAGCCCAAAGCAGACAAACCACCTACTTCTTTATTATTGCTTTTCTTCTCCCTAGATCATTCCTTTATAGCAATGTGCTGATCATATAATTGCCATTTCTATTAATTATAAACTCAAAATATGCTTGAAATACTTCAGATATTTTAAAATAGTCTCTTTTTTTGCTTACCTACTAAATCTACAAATTTTATGCTACTTTGTATAGATTTCTCAGTGTTCAAGGCAAAGTTTTATATATTCTTTTATTAATTCTCCATCAGTTTTTAAAAGACCATTTACTATAGTTGGATTTCCACTCTGGCTCAGTTTTGAGATTTCCAATAGCTAGCATTTTTTTCCTCAGTTAAGTACCATTGAAAGTATCAGTGATTCTTTTTCTAATGGGTAGCAACTAGTGCTTTCTTCTTTCCTAATTACATCTTTGGGAATAATTCTGGTGTGTCTCTCTCTCTCTCCAATTTTAAGAGTGTGCTTTCTAAGGAAGTCCAGGCTTTCCCCACATCTTAATCAGCATGTCTTTTTAGTTAGTTTTCTTTCATTCACTCACTATGAATATAAGTGTTTTATCTCTTTTAAAATTATTTTTGGTGATGAAGCATACCTTTAATCTCAGCATTGGGAGGCAGAGGCAGGGAGATCTCTGAGGTTGTGGCTAGCCTTGTCTACAGAGTGAGTTCCAAAGCTACAAGGAGAAACCTTGTCTTGAAAAACAATATAAAACAAAACAATATCCAAACAAAATTTAATTCATTTGGATACGGAGCAAACCTGGTATCAGAAGTTAGAATTTCTTTAACTTTCATTTTAATTTAATCTTTATATTTATATTCTTTTGTCCAGGCATCAATATGAGAATTTATGAAACAAAAAGTGTGTTACTCCTATAGTTTTGGTAACAAATGAAAATTGACATCACAATTTATGTAAAGTCTTTATTGTTTATAATAAGAAAGCCACATCTTTATGCTGACCTCCATGCTGCCATGAAGGTCTCACATGTAATGAATGTAGAGAACTTGAGGAGGAATATAGAACAAAACCTGTACAATTAACCTTGGCCTACAGTTAGTAGGATCTCACTAATCATTGCAAACATTCACCCATGAACTAACTGATTTTGAGGGTGGGGCAGAGGCAGAAATTTGTCCTCACTGTGGTATGTTTTGAGTATGACTAAGTTAATATTTTATAAACAAAAATGTAGAGAAAAAGTGTCATGCTGTCCAGAGTTTGGAAAGAGAACAAAAATTGAGTAAGAATTTTCTGACTGATGTTTTGGTGTCTACCCTTTGTTTTCAATTACCTGTTTCCTCTACAGAAGAGGAAAAGAAGAAAGTTGGTCCTTATTTTATAGATTAAAAACAACAACAACAATACCTCTTAAAAGTCCTTCATATTATATAAATATCAATGTAAGGGGCAATGAGTTGATCAAGGAACATGCTTTATTAATCATCCAAAAATAATGAGTTTTAAGTTGTTTGCAGATTCAACTTAAATTGGCTGTCTACCTTTCTAGAGTCTACTTTTAAATCATTTTGGTGTTTTGAAAAATTTAACTTCAATTTTCAGATTTTTTATTACAAAGTTATTCTAGGTAGAAAAGCTCAAAATGATGACTGACTCCTTATCTATATGAGCATGGGTGTCTGATTGGTGTGTGTGTGTGTGTGCGCGCGCACAGGTTTTTGTAGCATAGTGGTGCATATACCTTTGTGCCTATATGTGCCCAGAGGAGCAGGTCATATCCACTTCTATCTTTTGCCTTCTTCTCTTGAAACAGGGCCGCTCACTGAGTCTGGAACTCAGGTAGCAGCCAGTGAGCTTCAAGAATCATAACGCCCTTTCCCCCCAAAAATGTAATAAATAAATATTCATAATCAGAGTCTTATGCTACTGTATCTTAAGAAACACTTGTTGACAGAATGCTCAGTGCTGTATAAATAGTGGTAATAATAAGCATGTGCATTTCTAGTTTTCCTTGTTTAGCTATTTTAATGTTCATGCTTTTGATGTTTAAACAAAAGCTGTATATGGAGGGTAAAAATTTGTTAACAAAAATTGGTAATAATTGCCAGTTGAACATATTCTAAAAGACACTTTTTCTTCTCAACCATGTACATGCATGTACAACTAATGTTTTTTTAAACACTTTAAGTTTTATCTGCATTTTAAAGTTGGCAACATTTTCCATAGTAATGTACTTTTTAAATCACTTCTCTTAAGGTGGTTGAAGATTATGCTGGACGATGGCAGGTCCCTTTGCCACAGCTTCAGGTTCTGCAGACTGCACTTTGCTGTTTCACATCAGCCAGCGCATCATTCCCAGATGAATGTGAGCATGTCCAGTATGTTCTGAGTAGTCTTGCTGTGTAAGTATTCTCTATTTCTTATCAACAAAGTTTGCTTTGATTTTTGGCTTTTGGTGTTTCTTCTGAGGAAGACAACTTTCCCAATGTCTCTCAAAAAGAAATTGCCATTTCTTCACTTAAAATTATTTTGTTTTAATTTTCAACATTTAAGAACAATTTTACTTTTACTGGGTTGCAATGGATTTGTGGTACACACACTTTCTGGTCACTACATTGTGTTTCTCTAAGTGCTCTTGGCAAATTTGAATGTTAAGTCTCAGAATATGTTAATTGAGGCCACGATAATTAGCGGAAGTGGGTCTTAACTTTCCAGATAACAGTGAATTAAAATTCACTGTTTTTCCTTTTTGCCCTCCTAGGAGCCCACTAAACTGATAAAAATAAAGAAGTAAAAGAAATACAGAGAAAAGAAAATAGGTAAGGATCAGCAGTGATAAAAAGACAGCCACGATTTTCTGGAGTTTAGACAGGATATAGAGCACAGGAGCGAGCGCAAACCCACCTACTGTTTCTGTTTGGCCTCAGTTTACACTCATGGCACTACACTGGGTTATGAAGTTATCCACTGCCTAATGCAAAGAAAGTACCATAGTATGTCTCTAAGGTTATGTATCTGTAATTCTTAGTTTTAAGTGTACATAGACTCAGTTATAGAGTGGGCTTTAAAATGTCACTGTGTAGTGATGACATCAAGTAGAAGGAAGTTTGTGGTCCTCGCCTGCCCACCAGTAGGCATAGAGTGTGAACATGCAAAGTGTGAATTATTCATGGGACCCAACATCATTTGGGAACATACTGGTGAAAGAGTTGCTGGTAGGCCTTTTTAGTCAAGGTATTTACTAGGCTTAAGGGTCATGGTATGTTTTTTCTAAAGAAGTTAAATGATGTTGGTACAGTGACCTTTATGTTCTCTCATTGAAAGATTCTTCCTGAAAGGGCTATCTATTTACTTAATTACTCTAACAAGTTCACAAATCAAGAAACACCTGCTCAGAAGGTTTGGAGTTTTCTGCTTGTAGTCTTATTTTTAGAAGTACTAATGGTTAGTAAAGAATCATCAGCCATTTCAAGATTACCTTCAGTGTGAAAAAAAATACAATAGAAGCAAACTGAAAAAAAGTTATGGAAGAATAGTGTTAATGTGAGAAACCAAAACTTTAAAATCTAAATGTATTGCATTTTCAAGAGGGAGCTGAGAACACAGATCTAACATTCAAACAACATTATGCTGTGTTAAAGGAAATACTGAGATACCAAAGGTAGGATTGAAATTCATAAGTATGGTTAAGGAGCTGGGGAGATGGCTCAGTGGTTAAGAGCACTGGCTGCTTTTACAGAGGACTCAGTTCAATTACCAGCACCCCTATGACAGCTCATAACTGTCTGAAACTCTAGTTCCAGGGAATCTGACACCCTTGTACCAATTCATATAAAAAACATATAAACAAACAAATAAATAAGAAATATGGTTAAAATGTGAATGGCTAGAAAGCCAGAGCGTATAAAGTTGAAGAAATTAACCAGATGTAAAACAAAACAAAAGAGAAAGTTTTAGATGGTAGCATGTACCTACAATCCTGTTACTCAGAAGACTAACACAGAAGAATCATGAGTTTGAAGCCAGCCTGGGTTACATTTCAGGAATCTGTCCTGAAAAAAACAAGAGGCAGACATATCTGTAACATACAGACTGAGAAGGTTGTACTTATGTATTTAGGAACATGTGTACACACTACTATACAGATACATATGCATATGTAACAACAATTAATGAAAAAAAAAAGATGCCATGATTTGGAAAGAGCAAGAAAAGGGGTATGTGGAAGTGTTTGGAGAGAGGAAAGGGAAAAGGGGAAATGATGCAATTATATATAAAAATTTAAAAGAAATAATTATCAAAAGAAGTAAAAATATTGTGCTCTTTAAAAATTGGTTATATATGCTTAAACTTGTGAAAAAATGTAAGATAACACGTTTTTAAATGTAAAAAGGGAAGTTTAAAAATTTCATTATTTAAAAATGTTTTATGATGCTTAATGGAATGAAAACTGTATTTTTGACTCTGTAACTACAAAAATTCTATCTCAAACTAGGCAAGTGAAAATAAGAGAGAAATGTAATTGTGTGTGTGTCTTTATTAGGTAACTCAACCATAAGAAAGCAAACACTGGAATAGGAACTAGTTTCAGGATCTTCTGAATAGAATCCTACCTACTGAGAACAGGTTTCCTTTTTCTTTTCTAGGCTTAATCTTTTGCTTTAATTCTTCTAGATTCTCTGACAATACTAGATTAAGCTCAGCTCATTAACTTAAACAAGCTCCCTACTCCCACCAAAAAAAAGGATGTTTGGAAGATCTCAAGCTCACTTTGGGTATGAGTCCACTTTTTGGGTTAATCATTAGTGGGGAAAAGGTGGTAAAATTTTTGGCTTATTCTAATGAAAGTGCCATGGCACCCATGTACTATATAAGCATCTCCATTGAATAATGGAAGCCCCAAAGAGATAAACACTTCTCTCAAGAGATGTATCAGGAAGTTGCAGATGAGTCTGGCTAGGTAGGCAAAAGTTGATGTCCACTATAAGGAATATTTTTATATTTTGATGACTTTCAAAACTTTCAGTATTCTCTACTGATTTTTCAGGAAAATAAAAGTATTAAATGACAAGTTATTTTTAAGTATAAGTATTATTCTTTTTTGTAAAATGATATGCCATCCTCCCTTCTTTCTGTAGTATCATTTTTAACAATACTGTTGTAATATAAAAGTTTTATAAGTTTTTGGAAGTATATTATCATTATCATCATCATCATCATTATTATTATTATTGTTTTGAGACAGTCTATATAGTCCTGGCTGTCCTGGAACTCACAGTATAGACCAGGATGGCCTCTGTTACACAAGTGCTGGGATCTTACTTTATTTTATTTTGGTTTTTCGAGACAGAGTTACTCTGTGTAGCCTTGGCTGTCCTGGACTCACCTTTTAGACCAGGATGGCTTCTAACTCACAAAGATCTGCCTGCCTCTGGCTCCCCAAGTGCTGGGATTACAGGCATGCCCCACTGCACCCTGCTATTGGGATTTTAATTTTGAGATTATAATATAGTTACATCATTTACCCCTTCCCTTTCTTCCCTCCATATCCTCCCATATACCCCTTCTTGATCTTCAAGTTCATGGCCTTTCTTCTCATTAAGTACTCTTGTATATGTATATACCTATGTGTTACTAAATATAACCTGTTCTATATGTATAATTCTACTTATGTATATGTATATTAAAATGTTGTTGGGAATTATGCTGGTTTAGTAGAGTGATGGTTATAGGTTCTTCAAGATCCAGGACTTCCTACCCTGAGTAGTTGGCTAGGTGTTCATGGTGCCTTCTTATTGATTTGTTTGTAAGTCCAATTTGAGAAGAGTTTGCACAAAGGTTTATGTGTTGCTGCTTTGCCCTTGGTGTTATCATGCCATGCTGGTCATTGATGTGGTTCATAGGTAGCATAGTTGGGTTAGGACTGTTGGTTGCTTTCCTCCTATGAAAGCTTGTATGGCACTTCTGGCACTGTGAAAGTTAGTCCTCAGGGAAGAAACACTGAAATTAGTTCAAGCTCAGGAACTTCTAAAAGCCATGTATCTGAAATACGTGGTATCTTCAGAACTAGAAACTTATCTTTCCCTTCTGGGAGCACCCAAGGGCAGTAAGCAATAGACTCTAATGTTTTGGGAGTGTCTTGGATAACCCTGACCAACAGCTCAAAAGAGAGCTTCTCAGTTCCTGGTATTGGGGTTTTTTTATTAGGTGGTCTTTGGCTCTTGGAGGGACCATTGTCAGCCCAGATGAGAACATTTCATTTAAACTATGTATTTATGTACATCTGTACACAGGCTTATATACATTATTGTGTCTTTTTAGGTAGGTAGTTGATTTAGTATGTTTTTTTTATGACTTTCAGGCATCCTTCCTGATATTATATCTTCCCTCATCCTGTATATATCTCACTCCCTATTTAGAACCCCTTTTCCATTATTTAAAATGTCATATAGTGATTTTGTTTTATTGTTTGATAGCTTTTTTTACTGCTGCTTATATAAAATACAATAGTCTAAGAATCAAGTCTTAAACTGTGTGCTGTGCCCTGTGTGTGATTATACTAATTTGTGATCCCAGCATGCATTTTGTGGAGGCAGGAGAATCAGAAGTTCACTGGCAATATAAGGAGTTGAGGCCAGCATAGGTTACAGGGAACCTTCTCTCAAAATACAAGAAGCTAATGTTATATAAGAAGGAAAATGCTGGGCGAAAGAATGAGTTTTTGAACTGCTTATTAAGTAGTATTTTTTTTTAATAAAAAGTTTGTATATTATTGGAACTTACTGTAATAGAAAAGAGAACTATTACCATACTAGGAGAAAAGTTTAAAAACTTTGTGGCGATAATATTTTATTTTTCTTGAATAACCAGAAAATTCTTCTAGAAGAACATAACTACTCACTGTAATTTATTTCTTATAAAGCTCTGTATCTTGTTCTTGGGAAAAAGTTGGAAACAAATAAGTCTCAAAACTCTTGCAGAATTTAGAGATACTAAATCACCAGTTATACTATTATGTAATTGAAATTTTGAGATAATTGCAATATGTAATGAGAGGGCATAACATGGTCTTTACTTGGTCTGGGATTTTAGAAACCCTCTGGTTGAATTACTGCTTACTGACTTCAGAATGAATGCTAGGAATAACTAGGTGAGCCAGCACAAGAACCCCCTGTAGCCACATTAAGGTACCTAGAATATTCACAGACTTCATTATATTTAGTTTCTATTTGAAGACTTCTTTTTCATAGTTTACATCATGTATGTATAACTTTTATCCAGTTGAAAAAAAAATATATATATATGAGCTGTCTGTTTAAGATTCTGTTTTTTATACATGTAATATATATTTATGCTACATATAAATATGTAAGCTCCTGTATTCTCTGGTACTAATTTACCTATGTCTACCCTTATAAAATTCTGTCTTTTTTGTAGTGTAGGGAGACAGACCATTTCTAGGCTGGGCAGTTGAACTGTAGCTTTTAAGGGGACCTTTACAGAGAATGGAAATTAATTCTGTTTTTATTCACCTGAGTATTTTTCAAATGTTTTGGAAATGAAGAGTCACGTAAAAAAATATTTAAAATCAGCGACCATATATGTCTGGCTTTACTTCCCTATAAGCTGTATTTTATTAAAAAATGAAAATTTTCTCTTTTTTATGAATATATATATATATATATACACACACACATATATATGTTTATATGTATTTAAAATAAAGTATACCTCAAATTTATTCTTGGTAGATAAGGAGAACTGAGGCTTGAGAAGCCTGGAGACCTGCAAGCTTCAGATAGCTAGTCATTCTCTTTTCTTGTAAATTGATTGAACACTAGTTAATTAATTCATTATTCTTTTCCTTCCTTCCTTTTTTTTCTTTCTAATTGAAAATAGATTCTTTTCTTATACAATACATCCTTACCACAGTATCCTCTCCCCCAACTCCTCCTAAGTCTAGGAAGTCTGTTCTTTTCTGGAGGAGGAAGTGGGGGATGGGGGACGAGGTATATTTGTCTTTCTTTTCAAATTACTCTGTGTGTGTGTTGTGTGTGTGTATACCCATAAGTACACTTGTATGGAGGTCAGATGGCACCCAAGGTAGTCTTTTCTCTCCTTCTCCCTGTGGATCCTGAGAATTAAACATCAGACTTGGTGGTAAGTTCAGGCCCGCAGTGTTTATTTTTCTATGAAGGAAGAGGGGAAAGTTCTAATCTGAGTTCCTTTTCTACAGCAACAGCACACTTAACTGCTTCTTTCAATTATATTGATCAACTCTTAATCAGTACCTTTTCCCATTTTGCCTGTATTCTCTTCTATAATCATATTTTAGAGAGAATTATACACTGTGTAGATTTCTATTTTCCTATTTCTGTTCCCCCTGAAGACAAAGAAATATTCTTGCTTTTGGGCGCAATTAGTAGCTTTAATTCTGTTTCCTTGCTAAACTCAATCTCACCCCTACCTAATCCCATTGGCACTAGTGCTGGGGATTAAACACAGGGCTTGTGCTTTCCAGACAAGTGCTCAACCACTGAGCTATGTCCCCAGCCCTCTACATTCTTTATTTACTATTGCATTAGAATATTTTCTCTTCAGTATTTGTTGTACCTAAAGACAATATTAAACAAACCTGTATATATTATCTTGTTCATGGTTAGAAATTTAGTGGTTCACTTGGTGCTAGTTATGGCTGGCAGTTTAATACCTGTAATTTTGACATTTATTACATGTTTTTTGTGTGTTATGTCAACCTGTTGACTATAGTCATTTTTTAGAGGTCTGTATTTTCTTCATGTAAAAGATCTTTTATTTGCTACATTAAACATATTTAAGTGTCTGTCCACTAAAAAGTTTCAATTTTTTAAAATTATTAATTACACTTTATTCACTTTGTATCCCCTTCCCCTGTAAACCCCGCCCTCCTCCCCTCGCAGTTCCACCCTCCCTCCCCCTTCTCCACGAATGCCCCTCCCCAAGTCCACTGATAGGGGAGGTCTTCCTTTCCTTCCTTCTAGTCAATCAGGTCTCATCAGGAGTAGCTGAATTGTCTTCCTCTGTGGCCTGGTAAGGCTGCTCCCCCCTCACAGGGAGGTGATCAAAGAGCAGGCCAATCAGTTCATGTCAGAAACAGTCCCTGGAGGCCACTTGGACACTGAACTGTCATGGGCTATGTCTGTGCAGGGGTTCTAGGTTATCTCCATCAATGGCCCTTGGTTGGAATATCAGTATCAGAAAAGACACCTGGGCCCAGATTTTTTTTTTTTTCCTTTTCTCTCCTAGTGGAGCTCCTGTACCCTCCATGTCTATCTATCTCCCTTCTCTTTCATAAGATTCCCTGCACTTTGCCCAATAGAGGTGGGTATTTCATTGTTAAATTCGGATTGGTAGATATGGAAAGTGATAAATGATGAAACACCCTATTTTCACCCACTGATGGCCATGAAAGAAAAACAAAACTCATGCTCAACTTAATTTTAAAAAATTATTCTTTTTAACCAGAGAATTTCATACAATATATTGTGATGATATTCATTCCCATGCCTTTTCTTGATTCCTTTTACATTCACCCCCACCTGCCTACCTCAGCTTAAATTCTAACTGGCTTAAGTATGCTCCAATAAAGGCACAGTTGCAAGAAAAGACAAGAATGTTTTCAAGCATAAATGATACTACTTTTTATACCGTCCCATAATATGAAACAAAGCTTTACAAATTTACTCATGTTTTTTAGAACGTGAGTTTTAGGGAAAAAAAAAAAATCACACTAACCATGTGTGGTGGTGCATGCTTGTAATCCTAGCACTCAGGAAGGCAGAGGCAAGTGGCTATCTGAATTCAAGGCCAGTCTGGTCTATAAAGCAAGAAAAAATCCAAATAAATAAATAAATTAAATAAATAAGGAATTTAAAAAAAATCATACTATCAAGAGTCAAAATAATCAGTAAAATCAGTACCTTTATCAGCAAAATATATAAGTGGGTAAGGTGGGCAGCATCCTTGAACAGACTGGAGATTTCAGCACAGAAATGGGCAATTTAAATATTCAAATATAGATGCTAGAAACTTAAGAACACAGTGTTATTCAGAATGACTAGTGCTTGTGATGAGGACATTAGTATATCTGTGCAAAGAAAAGGGGGTTAGAAATATAGGTTAAGCAAAGCCCTGTGTTTTGTGACTGGAACAAAAATTGAATGAATCTTGAATGTCTAATAATAGAAATTATTCAATTTAAAAGGCAAGGAATAAAAGACAAAACAACCTTTAGGAGCTTTGAGAAAATATAAAATTACCAGTATACAATCTCAACTTTCCTAATGCTGTGACCCTGTAATATAGTTCTTCATGTTATGGTGACCCCCAACTATAAAGTTACTTCCTTGCTAATTCATAACTGTAATTTTGTTACTGTTATGAATCATAATGTAAATATCTGATATGCAGGGCATTTGATATGCAACAACAGAGTGGTCATGGTCCATAGTTTGAGAACTGTTGTTTTAGAAGGAAGATCAAAAATAAACCAGAATAGTCAGCAGGAGTGGTAGCAGAGTGATCTTGGAGAGAAGTGAGGGTATATAGATTAGACTAGGGAGGAGTGGGTCGGGGTCAGAAGGACAGAGGGCTTGCAGAGAGAAGAGAAACTGTGGGCGGGGTATCTCTGAGACAAGCTGGAGACCTAGGACAGGTTAGGCTCTTGGGAGGATGTGGGAGTGACTCTATCTGAGACTCTTAATAGCATGGGTCGTGGAAACAGAAGAGGTCATCCTCTAACTAGACAGGACTTGTAGTTAGGGAGGGGACCCACCCACAAAAACTTTGACCCCAAATTTACTCTGCCTACAAGATGAGCATGGATAAAGATACAGCAGAGACTGAGGGACTGTCCAAGCAGTGCCTGTTCCAACCTGAGACCCATCCTCATGGGAGAGAACCAACCCCTAACTATTAATGTTACTCTGCTATGCTTGCAGACAGGAGACAGGCATAGCTGTCCTCTGAGAGGCTCCTCCCAACAGCCGATGGAAACAGTAGATCATGAGATTTACAGCCAAATACTGGGTGGAAGGCAGGGAGTCTTGTGGAAGAATGGGGGAAAGGATAGAAGGACCCAGAGGGGGCAGGAACTTCACAAGAAGACCCACAGAGCCAACTAACCTGGAGCACCAACCAAGGACCATTCATGGACTCGACCTAGGCCCCTTACACATACATGGATGATGGGTAGCTTGGCCAATATGTGGGTCCCCTAGAAAGGGGGGAGGGGTCTGTTTCTGATATGGACTTTGTTTCTTGCTTTTTGATCACTTCTCCCTGGAGGGGCTGCATTACCAAGCCACAGGGAAGGACGATGTGATAAGTTCTGCTGCCACATGAAGTGCAGGTGTGAGTTGGTAGTAGAAGATTTCTCTTATCTCAGGAGTAGGAGAGGGGAGAAAGGGGGAAGAGGGAGGGAGGATGGGAACAGGAGGAGAAGAGGGCCTATGATTGGGATGTAGAGTGAATACATAAATTAATTAGTTAATTAAAAAAATAAACCAGAAGGAATTTCTACAAAACACTGGCCAGAAATTTTCTAAAAATGAGAGAAATTAGTACACTGCTCCAGAAAGTGTAAAAATGATTTCTCATGCACACATGCATCCAGAGTTAGTGCCTCAACAGCACGACACTCAAAGAGTCATTACGACAAGAATATAAATGCTAAACAGTTAATACAAACACCTCTTTTGACACTATGTAAGACAGAACACAATGAAATGACATCCCAAAACAATTAAAGAAAAAGAAATCGCTCAACTGAAATGTATTTCTAAATTGGAAGAGAAATGTGTCTTCAGTTAAGCCAAAACTGAAATAGTGATAATAGTTCATTCCTAACAAATCTGAACTAGAAGAAGCAGGAAGAAAGGAAGAAAAACAGAAGTAGTACTGATATTGAGCAAACATTGGATGATAGTTATATTTTTACTGTTTTTGAAGTCATATGTATTTTAAAATATAATTTAAAGATATCAATATTTCTTCCTTGCTTCTGAGTTTGAGTCATAAAGATGTTTCTATAACTAGGTTATAAGGAATCTTTTTCTTGTATTTTCATTGATTAATTCTTTTGTGTTTGAATTTGATTTAGTTTGACCATTTCCTGTATTTGGAGCGTAGAGCGAATCATATCTGTGTTTTTAGCATTTGGCTATACAGTGATTTGATATGCTGCTACCTAACATTTGCCTACTGAGTTGAGATGCTCTTAATACTTAACTGATGCTTTTTATTTAAGAACTTTTTATTTTACCTTTGGTTTCATTAATCTATTTGTTTATATGCCAGTGTGATGTTGATTTAATTGTAGAGGCTGTATAGAATATTTAATTAACTAGTTCTTTAATATTTTTTGTTTCATAAGTTCTGTTCCTTTCCCCCTCCTTCTGTCCCCTTCCCCCTCCTTCTGTCCACTTCCCTCTGTTCCCCTTCTCTTCTCTCCCCTCTTGTCTTAGGGTTTTTATTTTTTTTTTGCTGCAGAGAAACACCATGACAAAACAAGTTGGAGAGGAAAGGGTTTATTTGGTTTATACTTCCATATTGCTGTTCATCACCACAGGAAGTCAGGACAGGAACTCACACAGGGCAAGAACCTCGAGGCAAAAGCCGATATAGAGGACATGGAGAAGTACTGCTTACTGACTTTGTTCCCATGGCTTGCTTAACCTGTTTTCTTATAGAACTCAGGACCACCATCCTGGGGATGGTATCACCTGCAATGGGCTGAGCTCTCCCCTATCAATCATTAGTTAAGAAAATAATTAAGAAAATACCTCTCATTCCCTTTTCCTCCTTCCCCTCACCCCCCTTCTCTTTCCTGTTCCTAAAACAGGCTCTCAGTAAGCTTTGCTTGGCCTGGAACTCACTATGTAGACCAGGTTGCCCTGGAACTCAGAGGAGATCCACCTCTCTGCTCCTCTGGAATGCTGGGATTAATGAAAGGTGTGTGCACCATGCCCAGATTCATAGCTGGTTTATTGTTTTGTTTTGTTTTTGTTTTAGATATTTAACTTTGTAATCAGCTTAGGTGTGTTTAATTTATGTAAGAGCACACAAGACTCTTAACTGTTTCCAGTTTTCTAAAGGCTCTTTATAAAAGAAAAGGTTGATATTAGCAGAGATTCATTTTGTTAGTTGTTAGAAAGGTAGCTTTGTCTATAACACAAAAGTACCAAGTGGAGGAGGAATGCTGATGCAGAAGCTAAAGAAGTTATCCAGAACATCTAGCTAAAAAAAATTTATGAACGTGTCAGTTAGCTAGTTTTCTTTCTGATAACAAAATACTTGAAAATGATCAGCTTATAGAGAGGGTTGGTTTATTTATTTTGTTTGTGGAGTGTATGCATGTGTGTGTGCAGGGTTGGACAGATTGCTGTCCACTTAAAATTTTAAGACAGGGTCTCTCCCTGAACCTGGAACTTACTGTTTGGGCTAGACTGCCTAGCCAGTGAGTCTCAGGGCTTCATCTGTCTCTACCCACTGCCACCCTAGTGCTGGAGTTGTAGGTGTATGTCACTGTCTTCGGCTTTTATATGAACACTGAGGGTCATAACTCCGGTTCTCATACTTGTAAAGGTAGCACTTTACCCACGGAACCATCTTTCCAGCCAACAAGGGTAGGAGGTTTATTTTAGTTCAGAGTTATGGAGGTTCGGTTTATGGTCATTATCACTGGGCCTTTAGCAATGTATCATGGCAGGAAAGTTCATAGATGAGAACACTGTATATCATGGCAGAAAGGAAAAAGAAGAGTGGAAGATACCAAAGACCCATGATCACCTTCATTGGTACACACAATGACATAAGAACTATTTTGGGACCTTCCCAACAGTGCCACAAGCTCGGTGACCAAGCTTTTATTTATGGCCGTTGGAAGGTTTTTCACATGCAGCCATTCTGTTTCGTGTAATAGATAAGCCAAACAGATTTTCAGTGTGGCTGGGCATTCTTGTATTAGAAGATAATGCCATCTAGAGGCTAGCTTCTGAAACCGTATTCTGTTATTACATACGGTTGGCAACTGAAAAGGTTGTGAAAAATTAGCTGACATTGAAGTTTGGAAACATACAATCACCAGAACTTAATTCAAGTTCAAGTATGTGATGGATTTAAGGTATGTCTGCTGGTACTGTTCACTTGTGTTATATCACACAACTTCACTTCAGTCTTGGTTCTGAACACACAGCTTGCATACTTGTACTGACTGTTGTCATGCCAAGCCGTACCAGCTAATGCTGTTTTAAAACACCTTGGCTCAGATTCAAAAATATTTGTTATAAATTGCAGTGTTTTCCTTACTGTCCATATAAAATTTTTTACTTAGAGGAACATAATGGTCTAATTTTGGAAAGCAAAGACTTAATAGTTTCCTACCATTCCTCCATATATAAGTACCAAATTAGCATATCTTTGTGTTGTATTATGTTAGAATGTTTGGCCGTAGAGGTTGCTGTTTGGGAGCTTACTTGAATCTTACAAAGAAACAATACATTTGGGTTTGGGATTAGGACAGGATTGTCAGCAATTGCTGAAAGGCCCCAAACATATGTGCAATTTTGTACTATGTGTTTATATGAAATAGCATTCTTCTTTTCATTTTCATTTTATTTTTTTCACAATTTATTCATTATATATCCCGATTGAACTCCCTGCAGTCCCACCTTCCTTTTCTTTTCTCTTCCCCATTGCCATCTGCCCATAGCTTGTTAAGTCTCATCAGGACTGCCTGGATCCTCTTCCTCTGTGGCTGCATCACCAGGGGCGAAGTGATCAAAGAGCAGTCAACTTGAGTTCATGATGGAGACAGCCCTTTTCCCCCTCATTTGGAGATCTACATGGAGACTGAACTGCCAGTTGGCCACATCTGACAGGGGTTCTAGGTCCTCTCCATACATAGTCCTCAGTTGGTGCATCAGTCTCTGCAGGACACCGTGGGCTCAGATCCTTTAGCTTTTTTGGTCTCCTTGTGGAGCTCCTGTCCCCTCCATGTCCCTCTATCCCCACCTTGCTCTTCTTTCATAAGACAACCTGTGCTCTGCTGAGTCTCAACACCTGCTTTGATCCCCTGTTGGGATCAGAGGACCCTCTCTGGTAGGCTGCCATCCTGTTTCCTGTCTTCCACAGCTTCTTGGTGTCTATCCTGTTTGCCATTCTGAATGAGATTTAAGCATCCTCCCTAGGGTCCTCCTTAGTGTTTAGCTTCTTTAGGTCTGTGGATGGCTATCCTATATTAATACTGCTAATATCTGTTTATAAGTGAGTGTTCAGGAGTAACCATGTTCTTGCCAAGGAGATTTCTCCCACCCCCCGGATTCCAGCTAACTACCTCCAGGAAAGAACATTTTTAACATTGATGATTATCAAGCCAGAATATCAGTCAACTCTGAAAAGCACAAACCAAATTCTATATCCTGTGTTACACAAAATTCACACAATATATAATGGTCTATGTAACAGTAAAGAACATATATGGAAATTTGTTTTCATCTTTTAGTGAGTGGTAAAATTAAATGTCTAGTGAAGAAGTATTTCAAAATAAATATTCTTACAATTATTATCAGTAAGTGTTTTGCATACATATATATCCATGATCATGTAAAAAAAAAATTCAAGTGAAAAGGAACAAAAAGAAAAAATAGTTTAAAGAAGTCTGTTGTAACTCTCAACCAAAGAAGTTTGTACCCAGCCAGACTGACTGTTGTTAACAGCTTACATGGCTGGTGACTTTATGTTGAACCTTGTCTACCATTTCTGAAAAACTAGAGTCTTTAAGGTTCCTACCAAGTAACTATCAAGCTTTACTCGTGGAACAGTGGCTGAATGGTGGCACATTTGTTTACAGCATGTTTTGCTGAGTCCAGTCTTGAAACCTACTGCTTAACGAGAAGGAGTCCTTTCAAAGTATACTGTTTGCTATTGATGCACCTGTTCACTCAAGGTTTATAGTCAGTAAAAGATTACAGTGAGATTAATGTTATTTTCATGCATATATATCTGTTTTTGCAATGATCAGTGACAAACTTTCATGTCTTATTATTCAAGAATTTTACTTTGTAAGGCAGTGCCTGTCTTAGGTAGTAATCTCCTGATGGATTTGGGAAATTTATAAACCTTGTAGAAATGGTTCATAAGTCAGATAGCAATGAAAACAAACACCTGTAGTTCATAGGAGGATTAAAAAAAAAAAAGAATATGTATGGGAATTTGAAGTAGATTCTAACCTGCATGGCTAACTTTAAAAGGTTCAAGAATTCAGTAGAGAAATTAACTATAGATAGAATAGAAAGATCAAATTAGAATTACACATGGAGTCTGGAGATATGACTGAATTGCTATAATCAATTTTAAAATAGGAAGAATTACATCTTATGAATAAGTATAGTGCTGACTTCAAACTTGGTATGTGACTGAGTGTGACATTGAACTTCTGGTCTTGTATTTATATGTAAAATATCTGATACTAGATAGATGTTACAACTTGGTAGTCTTTTAAAGTAGAACAAAACCACAAAATGAAAAAAAAATTTTTTTTCTTTTCAGGAGTTTCTTTGAGTTGCTCCTGTTCTTTGGAAGAGATGAGTTTTATGAAGAACCCTTAAAGGATATTCTTGGCTCATTCCAGGTAAAATAGTTCACTATTTTACATTTTATACACATATAAATTAGGAAAATAGTGTGTCACCACAGTGATAGTTTTAAAAGATTTCCTATATGGGCAAGTGAAGAAAGATCGTGAAATCAGTTTTAGTTGTATTCCTAAGCAGCGTCTGTCCGGGATTCTAGTGCAGCTACCATGCCTAAGGAACCTAAGTACATGTCTGAATATAGTAACTTTTTCCTGTCTAGAGCTGCCCCCTGGTAAAGAAACTGTCTTGGTGATATTAGAAGCAAGGTACTTTTCCTGCGCTGCTGTTTTCTTTGGTGATATGCTGATTTTCCTATTTCCTAGTAACCTCTGCAGGTTGTTGTACTTGTTTTGGCATCTAAGGTAAGGTAAGTGGGGTAGGGGTAGGAGTAGGAGACTAGATGAGAATGACCAAAGAAGTGAGATGGCTCAGTTGGTAAAATGTCTGCCCTCAAAAATATTAGGACCTGAGTTTGGCTGCCAGTGCCCATTAAAAAAAAACAAAACAAAACAAAAAACCCAAAAACTTTAGGGGCTGGATAGATGAGTTAGTGGGTAAAGGTGCTTGCTGTCAAACTTAATAATTACTTGAGTTCAATCTATGAATCCCACATGGTGGAAGGAGAAAACTGACTCCCAAGAGGTTCTCTAAAAGCCACATATATGGTGTGACATGCAGGTAGTGACACATGTACACAAAATAAATTATTATAGAAAAAGTGCCAGGCATAGCTGTACATTTCTGTAATTGAAGTGTTGAGGAGGTAGTATGGGCAGTTACTAGTCACTCAGTAGCTCTCCAGTCTAGCTGAGTTGAGAAACTCCAGGTTCATTAAAAGAGTGTCTCAAAAGTAAGGTGGAGAGCAATTGAGGAAGATATCTATCATCAATCTGTGACCTCCACACCTGAACAAAATAACTTGTTTACCTGTATATACTTGCATATATAAATATATACATACAATGTATAAACATAGATTGACGAAATTTCAAGTTTTTTTCTGTACGTGTAAAACATTTTGGTTCTTTCAGTCAATTATTTAGGAAACAGCACATAAAACTCTGGTTTCCCATGTGTTTTCACTATTACTAGCACTTCTCTGGTGTTAGAATAAATCACAGCACAGTTGAAGCACCTGCAGGAGCCGATCTGCAACTTGTCACATATAATATTACTATGGTCTTAATGGCTTCTGGCCAATCAGAAGTTTGGCTGTATTATGAAAATTATACTCAGCATTCAACTGTGTCCATTCTTTTTTTATTTATTTAACTTTATTCTTTGTGCATTGGTATGAAAGTGTCAGAATTCGTGGAACTGGAGTTACAGATACATATGAGCTGCGATGTGGTGCTGGGAATTGAACCTGGGTCCTTTGGAAGAGCAGACAGTGCTCTTAACCACATAGCTATCTTTCCAGCCCACTGTGTCCCATTCTTAATTCAACAAAGTTGATCAAAATGCCTGCTTTCTTGATATTGGCATGGGATTGGCAGAAGCAGGCAGCTTTCTGTGAATTAGAGGCCAGCTTAGTCTTCATAGTGATTTCCAGGTCAGCCAGAGCTACACAATAAAACTCTGTCTTACAAATACACAAATAGAAAATAAAAATCAAAGCAAGAGTGTTTGCATGAAATTCATAAACTACTTAGATCATATATTCAAATTTTCAATACTTAGTGATTTTCTGTTTCACTTTGTCTTTGAATCTTGTTCTTGGCAATGTACTTGTCTTAGTTGGGGTTTTATCCCTGTGAAGAGACACTATGATCACAGCCACTCTCATAAAACAAAGCATTTAATTGGGACTGGCTTACAGTTTCAGAGGTTTATAGTCCATAATTGTCATGATGGGAAACATGATGGCATGCAAGCAGACTTGGTGCTGGAGAAGTTGCCAAGAGTTCTACATCTTGATCTTCAGACAGCAGGAAGGGAACTAAAATGCACTTCCAGGCCACACCTCCTAGTAGTGGCACTCCCTGTGAGCCTGTGGGGGCCATTTTCTTTCAAACCACCAAAGTACTCTTGAATTTCTTTGCTCATCAGGTGTTCATTGAATCCCCACACTGTTCTCAGCACTAAGCTCTATGAAAGACAACAATAAGCAGAATAGTGAACTTCTGTCATTGTGGTAGAAAAACAGTAAATCAAGACTTTCAAAGTGAGTATTTTGGAAAGTATCAGCTGCTTCAGGCATAAACCAGACAGGAGCTAGAGAATGCTGGCACAATGGTCCTGGGTAAGGACACTTCAGTGTTAAAGGAGGTGCTGTCAGGTCTGTTATAGAAGTGTTACCTGGGCACTGATAATGGGAACCACATAGGGGTTTGGAGACGTGGAAAGATTTTTTTACAATATATTTTTAAAGTTTTGTTTTAAGTATATGGGTGGTTTTGTCTGCATGCATATTTTTCCAACTCCAATGAAGGTTATTTTCTGCTTAAATAGTATGTAAACATCTTGAATTTTTTTCTCTTGTGATCAAAATTTAATAAGTTATTGACAATCTCCTATAATATACCCCATCCCCACAAAAGCCCATAAGTGAAGCTGTGCCTTTTTGTGGTGTGTGTGTGCATGCTTGCGTGTGATTTTCTACTCTAATCCCTTCAGTATCTCTAATTCTGACTGATTTAGAAAGTCCTTTTCTGCCTCTGAAGTTTAGAAGTCTCTTCTTCCACCTAGGCGTGGTAGCACATGCCTTTAATCCCAGTACTTGGGAGGCAGAGGCAGGCAGATCTCTGTGAGTGAGTCCATTCTGACCTACAGAGCTAGTTCCAGGACAGCTAGGAATATTATACAGAGATATTCTGTCGTGAAAAACAAAAACGAAAAAAAGAAAAGAAAAAAGAAAAATTCTTCCATTTTTGTGATTATGGCTTCTTTCTAATTTGAATTTCTTTTAAACTTTTGGTTTGTTTTGCACTATGTAGTACTGGCTAGCCTAGATTTTACTGTGTAGACCAGGCTGACCTTGACTTTGGGGTAGCCCTTTTATCCCAGTTTTCCAGATACTAGGATTAGAGGTGTACATCACTACACACACTTTACTTGAACCTTCAAACTCATAGAAGCTTTAAAACCTTTGGCTTCCGTTTTAGCATTACCTGGAGAATCAAGTTTCGTTTTCTGATATGAGTTACTGGCTCATTCCCCAGGCTTCTTACTTTTGAGATCTAGCAACGATCGACATATATTCTTATTCTGTACACTTCTTTAAAAGCTTGTATTTGCAAAGCTTGGAAAGCTTCCAATTTTCTGACTGATTATGATAATATATTTATAATCCAGAGTAGCCGTTTGAGTTACTTTTGATACAGTGTCCTAGTAAAAATCCTATTTCCATGAGTATCTCACCTCTGTGCATCTTTTGTCAAGTCATACTATATATAGGTTGAAGGTTGTGTTCTTTCCCTTTTACATTAAATGGTATAAGCTCCGTGTTGCTAATACTTCAATGTATCTAAGTTTATCTGAGGAGCGTGTTAAAATTCAGATTATGATTTAGGAGTGTAAAATGGAACCTGATAGCCTGCTTTCTAACAGGCTCCTAGGTTATATTGATGGTTCTCATCCCTGGTTCTGGATTCGAATAAACTTTAGACTAGCCTATTACATGACAAATATCACTTCACCCTAGGTAGGGTATATACTACAGATTAAAGAAATGATTTCAAGTCTAGCTGGTTGAGTGTTGGGTTATTAATTACAGGAGCACGAGTGATGACTCACCACAGCTTCTTCACTAGTGTTCACTGTACAGTGTACAGGCAGTGCCACTGGAGTCTCCTCCTCCCAACAACTATTTACTGCTATATAACCTCCTTCCTTTTGGAGGGCAAGGTGCTAAATCCAGAGGAAAAAGCTACAGTCATCCATATGTAATTTCCCATATGACAAACTACAAATAGCCCAGTTCTACAGTTCGCCCTCCCTCATGCTAGACAAGCTATATATTTTATTTAATAGTTTCCTTACTTATAAAAGGGACAAATTGTGGGCAGTGAACTCCTCTATAGTAACAAATGACAGGATGATTTATTAATGATCATGGTTTATTTCAATGGTAAAAAGATTTAATAATACAGGGCTACAAGCCTTATAGTTTATGAGAATGGGTAACAGAAACAAATAATCCAAATACTTAGAAAACTAACTACATGTCTTTTATGCATACTGATCAAAATGAATACGCAGGTACAATCATTACAGAATATACCATATAGGACTAACTAATATAAGTCCTATAAAATTTAAAAACTTGTTATTATAGTTATTGTGAATATTCTGTAATGTCCAGTGATTCTGGGAAAATAAAACACAAGTTGAGAGGGTTACATACAATAATAAAGAACTGAAAGCTTGAGTTATGTTATTGAATGCATGGGGGTAAGGAACAGGAAGAATCAGTGTTTTAAGGAATCTAGGTTGAAGCAACTGCACAATATCCTCTGTGTGAGCAGTAATGATTGAGTGAAGAACATAATGTAGGAAGATGTAGCTCTTCTCTAGATATGATATTTTAAACACAGAACATGTAAGAGAGTTGTATTTTCCTGGGGGTATTTGGTCTTGTTTTTATTTTAAGGTCACTCTTCTTTACTGGTGCAGCAAGTACTTGTTTCTCCTAAAACCACAGACTTTCCATTAAAACCTCAAGGATTTGAGTGAGGAGCAGTATTGAGTTTTCTTATTATCTACTTAACTGGAAGTTCTCCTGATCTTTGCTCTACTCCATTTTAACTACGTATAATGACTTTTCCCTACATTTTTCCATCTCAAATACTAACACTTTGTTCTTTCCTTCAACTGTACTGTCACATCTAGTGGAAGATGACTCTTCTCCCCAATCCCCAACAAGTCACTTGTAAGCCATTAGTATTGCTAGGTTTACAAAAACAATTTAGGATAATTTCACAAGTCTAATCATGTCTTTTAGCTCTAAACTATTGAACTTTAATAAATTTAACCATTAAGTCTTGAGATGCTTAATACTGTCACGTTGACAGGATGTAGAATTACCTGGCAGACAAGCCCTTGGACATGTTTGTGAGGGGTTAGCCACTGGACATGCTTGTGAGGAGCTATTTGGATTAGGTTGTGGTGGAAAATCTACTTTAACTGTAGATGGCACCCTTACTTGGACTTAGGGTCCGGACTGAATAAAAATGAGAAGTAGGGCTAAGCACTGCTACTCATCGCCCTGCTTCCTGACTGGTTGCGGTGTGGCCAGCTGCCTCAGGTTCTGCCGTCTCTCGCATGTTGAGCTGTGCTCTTGAGCTGTGAGCCTGTGAGCCGCATTCAGCCTTCCTCCCTTAAATTGTTCCTTGTCAAGCATTTTGTCACAGCAGTGCCTGAAGTAACGCAGGTGCAGTTGATGAATCTGTTTACCTCAGCGTACTCCATAATATACAGCTAAGACTAGATAAATAAATGCTGTGTGGGATGAAACACCTCAAAAAGGAGTCTGCTTTTGACAGTGTTTATAAAAAGGGAAATTAAAATATGCCTAATTGTGAAAAACATAAAGAGGAGAAAATATTATCATCTATGAAGGAAACATTTGGCAAGTATAGCATACATCTAACATTGGGAATGGCAATAATTGATGTTAAAATTAAGTTTAGATTCTTAAACTGTTTTGTGAAAACTATATTCTTAGTTTTGTTGGAGGAGATAAAATGTTAGTAATTTTTCATTGATATTTATCTATTTAAAGTAGTTAACTACTTCATAATTCTTATATATCAGTCAGTTAAAACTGCTTTTGTAGTTTAAAAATAATCTTATGTTTGAAAACATCTTAATATACTGTTTAAGGAGAAATAAGATGCAGAATTATTTTGAGGTTTTTATTTTCTTTCCCTTTCTTCTATCTTGCTTTTTTTCTTTCTTCCTTTCCTTTTTTCCTTTAAAGATAGTGTCTCTCTACATAGCTTTGACTGTCGTGGAACTCACTAAGACTATACTGGCCTCAAGCTCACCTGTCTCTGACTCCTGAGTACCAGAACAAAGGCATGTACCACCAGCCTTGGCTGAAGCATACATTTTAAAATAAAATAACAGATTGCAACCCCAAGAACCCAGCTTCAAGCCTCTAAAAAATAGAAATGTTATCACTAATATATTATATATGACTTCTGTAAGACCAGTATCCTGACCATGGAATAGCAGTTATCTTCAGAAAGGCTACTAAATATTGTGCATTAATAGTTACTCCATATAGTATCAAATTTATTAATAAACAAAGATATTATATTATCTTCTGACCAACTTGGTATTTGCAGTTGTTAAGAGCAGGCATGTAAATAACAAAAATAAATGAATAGGATTAGCATTTTGAAAGTAGTTCTAAGAACACATTAAGGTCCTTCTTATTAAGGAGAAGGGGAGGGGGAGGGGACAGAGGATGGCGGGGAGGACAGGGAAGAGAGGAGGGAGGAGGTTGCTCTAGGGATTTAAAGTGAATTAAAAAAACATTAAGGTTGAGACATTCATTGTTCACAAATAAGCAAACTGTATAATGTATTAATACAGAATTAAAATTCTCAGCATATTAATGCTTGAGGCGGTCCATATTTTTAAAGAAAACATACAGAAAATTAACTCTGAGGAATAACAGAGAAAATTAAAGCCAGTCCTATTTTAAAATAAATAGTAAAACAAAGGACTAAACCCACTCATCCATCCATCCATCCATCCATCCATCTATCCATCCATCCAAACTTTGAGATTAGATAATCTGCCCTGTTAACGGCAGGCAGCACAGGGACAGCTGGATCTCTTCCTCTCCAGACTGTGAGCACGCGCTTTACTAAATTGAATTTTGTACATATATTTTTTATGTGGGATTCTGTGTTCAAATATATCTTACATACATATCTTAAGTCTTCAGGTCTTATATTATGGGTTAGAAAAATAAGAATAGCAAATTGGTAGCTGTATTAAATGCATTGTTTACTTAAAACATGTTGTATAAATTATGATGATCATTTGAATTCCTTATAGCAACTATAGAAAAGGTTTTGTTGAAGTCTGTTGACTTATAAATTTTTGTTAACTCCAACCATGTATTTGGTGATATGTTGTATATGTTTTGTAGTATGTTGTGTGTGGTGTATGTACTTGTGAGCGTGAGTTTGAGCATATGTGTGAAGGTGCATGTGGAGGCCAGAAGTCAACTTCAGGTCTTCTGCTCATTCATTCTTTGTCTTATTATTTAAAGCATTATCCCTCGGTGAACCCGAAGGTCATCAATTTGACTAGGTTGGCTAGCTAATAAGCTTCAGGGATTCTCTTGTCTCATTATGGTAGACTCCTCAGGCATTATCCTTATCTCTTTTGGTTTCTTTGTCTCAGAGCATGGTTGCCTCTGGGCCTTGACTTCTGCTGTCTTCTCTCATGTCAGGAAAGATAAGTTAGCAGTTAGGAGCACTTGCTGTTCTTCCAGAGGACCCAGCACCCACACAACAGCTCACAACCCCCTGTAATTCCATGTCCAAGGACTCTGATACTGTCTGTCAGCTTCCATGGACACTGTACATACATGGTCCACAAACCTACATGTAGGCAAAATATGCAAAATAATGCTGTGCTGTTTAAGGTTGAAGATCAGAAAGTAGGTCGGCGCGGGTGGGGGGGGTATGTGACACATACTTGGATTTTACAGGGATTCAAACTCAGTTCCTCATGAGTGGAAGGGACTTTAATGTATTGAGCCATTTCCCATCCCTACCTGCTGTTATATCTGAACCACTCATTACCTTCCATCTGTAGGAGATGGAGCTCAGGGCCTAAAAACATGGGGTAGAAACCCATTAAAGTACTCCGAGTTATAGACTTTTCAACAGTAAATTCTGCCTTTAAAACTTAAAGATAGCATGCCAGTGTTTATTAACAGCAACCATTTAATAATGGAAAGAACTTGCACATATTCACTGAAAACATTTTCTTCATTAAAAGTATGTTTTCTAAAACAATAATGTTTTCATGAATATTTGTTATATCTGAGCAAACATCGAATGTTTTAGTTTTCTTTTTATTAAATTTATTTATTTTTTTTATTATTTACAGGTTATTCACTTTGTATCCCAGTTGTAGCCCCCTTCCTTCATCCCCTCCCAATTTTACCCTCCCTCTCACTTCTTCTCCCATGCCCCTCTCCAAGTCCACTGATAGGGGAGGTACTCCTCCCCTTCCCTCTGACCCTAGCCTATCCAGTCTCATCAGGAGTGGCTGCATTTTCTTCCTCTGTGGCCTGGTAAGGCTGCTCCCATCCTCAGGGGGAGGTGGTCAAAGAGCCAGCCACTGAGTTCATGTCAGAAACTGTCTGTGTTCCTCTTACTAGGGTACCCACATGGGCACTGAGCTGCCATGGGCTACATTTGATCAGGGGTTCTGAGGTTATCTCCATGCAAGGTCCTGGGTTGGAATATCAGTCCCAGAAAAGACCCTTGTGCCCAGATTTTTTGGTTCTTTTGCTCTCCTTGTAGAGCTCCTGTCCCCTCCAAGTCTTTCTATCTCCCCCTTCTTTCATCAGATTCCCTGCACTCTGCCCAAAGTTTGGCTATGAGCCTTAGCATGTATTTTGATACCCTGCTATGAAGAGTTGTTCAGAGTCCCTTTATGGTAGGCTCCTGTCTATGGTAGGCTTCCCTGTTTTCTCCCTCTTCCGATGTCTGTCCTGTTTGCCCTTCTGAGTGAGGATTTATCATGTTACCCAGGGTTGTCCTCCTTGCTTAACTTCTTTAGATGTACAAATTTTAGTATGTTTATCCTATATTAAATGTCTAATATCCACTCATAAGTGAGTATATACTGGGTGTATGTCTTTCTGCTTCTGGGATACTCACTCAGGATGATCATTTCATGATTTCCTTCTTTTTAATTCCTGAATAGCATTCTACTGTGTGAATGTACCACAATTTCTGTATCCATTCCTCCATTAAGGGATATCTGGGTTGTTTCCAGGTTCTGGCTATTATGAATAAAGCTGCTATAAACATGGTTGAACAAATGTCCTTGTTGTATACTTGAGCTTATTTTGGATATATGGCTAGGAGTGGTATAATTGGATCTTGAGGAAGCACTGTTCTTAATTTTCTGAGAAAGCACCAGATTGATTTCCGAAATAGTTGTATAAGTTTACATTCTCACTAGCAATAGAGGAGGGTTCCCCTTATCCACATCCTCTCCAGCATATATTGTCACTTGAGTTTTTGATCTTAGCCATTCTGATGGGTATAAGGTGAAATCTCAGGGTCGTTTTGATTTGCATCTCCCTGGTGGCTAAGGACATTGAGATTTCTTTAAGGGTTTCTCTGCCATTTGATATTCCTCCTGAGAATTCTCTGTTTAGCTCTGGACCCCATCTTTTAGTTGGATTACTTGATTTTTTGCTTTTTAGCTTCTTGAGTTCTTTATATATTCTGGATATTAGCCCTCTGTCAGATATAGGGTTGGTGAAGGTCTTTTCTCAGTCTGTAGGCTGTTGTTCTGTTCTGTTCTGTCAACAGTGCCCTTTGCCGTACGGAAGCTTTTCAGTTTCATGAGGTACCATTTATTGATTGTTGCTCTCTGTTCAGGAAGTTGTCGCCTGTGGCAATGAGTTCAAGGCTCTTCCCCACTTTTTCTTCTAACACATTTAGTGTGTCTGGTTTTATGTTGAGGTCTTTGATCCACTTGGACGTTAGTTTTGTGCAAGGTGATAAGTATGGATCTATTTGCATTTTTCTACATATAGACATCCAGTTAGACCAGCACCATGTGTTGAAGATGCTGTCTATTTTTCCACTGTATGGTTTTGGCTTTTTTTTCAAAAATCAAGTATTCATAGGTGTGTGAGGTTATTTCTGGGTCTTCTGTTCGATCACATTGATCCACCATTCTGTTTCTATGCCAGTGCCATACAGTTTTTATTACTATTGTTCTGTAGTACAGCTTGAAATCGGGAATGGAGATACCTCCATTGTATAGGATTGTTTCAGCAATTCTGTTGTTGTTTTTTTTTTCCAAATGAAATGGAGAATTGTTCTTTCAAGGTTTGTAAAGAATTGTGTTGGTATTTTCATGGGAATTGAGTTGAATCTGTAGATTGCTTTTCGCAGGATGGCCATTTTCACTATGTTAATCCTAACTGATCCATGAGCATTGAGTTAAGTTTGAATCCAACCACTTTGCTGGAGGTGTTTATCAGCTGAAGGAGTTCTCTGGTTGAATTTTTGGGGTCATTCATATATACTATCATATCATGTGCGAATAGTGATACTTTGACTTCTTCCTTTCCGATTTGTATCCCCTTGATCTCCTTTAGTTGTCTTATTGCTGTAGCTAAGACTTCAAGCACTATGTTGAAGAGATACGGAGAGCGTGGACAGCCTTACCTTGTCCCTGATTTCAGTGGGATTGATTTAAATTTCTCTCTGTTTAGTTTGGTGTTGGCAATAGGCTTGTTGTATATTGCCTTTATTATGGTTAGTTATGTGCCTTGTATCCCTGATCTCTCCAAGACTTTAAATGTGAATGGGTGTTGGATTTTGTCAAATGCTTTTTCGGCATCTAGGGAGATGATCATGTGGTTTTTCTCCTTGCGTTTGTTTATATGATGTATTACATTGATGGATTTTCGTATATTAAACCACCCCTGCATGCTTGTGATGAAGCCTTCTTGGTCGTGGTGGATGATATCTTTTTTGTGTCCTTGGATTCAATTTGCAAGTATTTGATTGAGTATATTTGTGTTAATGTTCATAAGAGAGATAGGTATGAAATTCTTTTTTTGTTGTTGGGGTCTTTGTATGGTTTAGATATCAGGTGACTGGTTTCATAGGATGAGTTTGGTTATGTTCCTTTTGTTTCTATTTTGTGGAATAAGTCAGCTTTTCTTCAGAGGTGTGGTAGAATTTTGCGCTGAAACCATCTTACCTTGAGCTTTTTTTTGGAAGGTAGACTTTTGATGACTGCTTGTATTTCCTTGGGGGATATAGGACTATTTAATCTATTTGCCTGATCTTGATTTAATTTTGGTAAATGGAATCTATCAAGAAAGTTGTCCATTTCATTTAGATTTTCAAACTTTGTGGCGTATAGGCTTTTGTAGTAAAACCTAATGATTGTTTGGATCTCCTCGATGTCTGTCGTTATTTCCCTGTTTTTGTTTCTGATTTTGCTGATTTGGGTAGTTGCTCCCTTAGTTTGGCTGAGGGTTTGTATATCTAGTTGATTTTCTTAAAGAACCAACTCTTGGTCTCATTGATTCTTTGCATTGTTTTCTTTGTTTCTGATTCATTGATTCTAGCTCCGAGTTTAATTATTTCTTATTGTCTACACTTCTTGGGTGTGTCTGCTTTTTCTTTTTTTTTTATATAGGGCTTTTAAGTGCACCATTAAGTTGCTTATATGAAATGTCTGACATCTTTCTGGAGGCACTTAATGCTATGACCTTTCCTCTTAGCACAGCTTTCTTTGTGTCTCATAAGTTTGGGTAAGTTGTGCCTTCATTTTCTTTGAATTTTAGTAAGTCTCTAATTTCCTTTTTCATTTTTTTCCCTGACCAAACTGTCATTGAGTAGAGTTGTTTAATTTCCATGTGTACGTAGGCTTTTTGTTATTTCTGTTGTTGTTGAGGTCTAGTTTTAGTTCACAGTGGTCTGATAGGTTACAAGGAATTATTTTGATCTTCTTGTGTTTGTTGAGCCTTGCTTTGTCCCCGACTATATGGTCAAGTTTTGAGAAGGTTCTATGAGGTGCTGAAAAGAAGGTATACTGTTTTGAGTTTGGGTGAAAATATCTGTAGACATCTATTAGGTCCATTTGATTTAGGACCTCTGTAAGTGTCATTATTTTCATATTTAGTTTCTGCCTAGATGATTTGTCCTTTGGTGAGGGTGGAGAGTTGAAGTCTTCCACTATTAAGGTGTTGGGATGGCTGTGTGATTTAAGCTTTAATAATGTTTCATTTACAAATGCAGGTGCTCTTCTATTTGGGGTATTGATGTTCAGGATTGTGATGTCTTCCTGGTGGATTTTTCCTTTTTTGATTAACTTTGGTGGAAAGTCTATTTTATTAGATATAAAGATAGCTACCCAAGCTTGTTTTCTGGGTCCATTTGCTTGAAAAGCATTTTTCCAGCCCTTGACTCTGAGGTCGTGTTTATCTTTGTTGCAGAGGTGTGTTTCTTAGATGCAGCAGTATGTTGGATCCTTTTTTTGCAACCAATCTGATTGTCTGTGTTTCTTTATTGGAAAGTTGAATCTGTTGATGTTGATAGATAATAGTGACCAATGAACGTTAGTTCCTTTCGTTGTGGAGTTGGTGGTGGGACTGTGTTTCAATGCTTGTTTTCTTTTAATTTTTTTGTTGTGGATTTTTCTATATCCTGTGTTTTCTTGGGTATAGTTGATTTCATTGGATTGGAAGTTTCCTTCTAGCATCTTCTGGCTAGGTTGCTGTGTCTATATTGTTTAAGGTTAGTTTTTTTTTTTTTTTTCATGGAATATTTTGTTTTTTCCACCTATGCTGATTCAAAGCTTTGCTTGGTGTAGTAGTCTGGGTTGGCATCTGTGGTCCTTTAGAGTCTGCATGACACCTGCCCAGGCCCTTCTGGCTTTCATAGTTTCTGTTGAGAAGTCTGATGTGATTCTGATATGTCTACCTTTATATGTTACTTGGCCTTTTTCCCTTTTAATATTTTTTAATATTTTTTCGTTGTTCTGTAGATTTAGTGTTTTGACTATTATGTGATGTGAGGTATTTCTTTC
>CM053753.1:79114783-79185365 GCA_028658305.1 Pachyuromys duprasi | reverse complement strand
CTTTTCTGGTCTAGTCTATTTGGTGTTCTGTGGGCTTCTTGTATGTTTATGGACATTTTTTTAAGTTGGGAAAGTTTTCTTCTTTGATTTTCTTAAAAATATTTTTCAGTCCTTGTTGCCTGGAGTCTTCTTTTTCATCTATTCCTATTATTCTTAGGTTTCGTCTTTTCATGGCATTCTTGATTTCTTGGATGTTTTGTGTTTGCGACTTTTCTGATTTTATTTTTTCTTTGAGTTAGGAATCAGTTTCAGCAAGTGTATCTTCAGTTCACGAGATTCTCTCTTCCATTTCTTGTATTCTATTGGTGATGCTTACCTTTGTGGTTCCTGGTCTTTTAAGTTCTTTAGTTCCAGGTTTTTCTCTGTTTGTGTTTTCTTTATAGAGTCTAATTCTGTTTTCATGGCTTTTACCATTTCCTTCATCTGATTGAATGTGGCTCCTATCTTTTTTTTTTTTTTTTTTTTGTATTTCTTTCAGGGCCTTGTTCATTTCCTCTTTTCGTTTTTCTAATAAGTGCATATGCATTGTTTTAACATTATTTTCCTTTGTTTCTGCTGAATTAAAATCTCCATTCATTTTGGGTGTTGCTGGTGGGACCGTGCTGTCCTGTTTTTTTGTTGGGTGAGTTCTTACATCGACCTTTGGCCATTTGTTTATATATAATCAAGGAGCTGTTTGTTTGTTGAGGCTGAACTTCAGACTGGAACTGTCAGTCTCTTGTTTCTGGAGTCTTCTTCAAGAAGATCAGGGTGTTCCAGTGGTTTGAGAGTGTGTGTTGCCTTAGTTGTACCTGTGGGAGGAAAGCTGCTTGTGCAGTTTCGTTGTTGGGGGAGGGTTAAGTGTGTGTGTGTCTGCATGGGCTAGGAAGTTGTCTTGAAGGGGAGTGCTAGGAAGTGTATATGCTTGGGCTATTGGCTTTGGGAGCAAGCGCAGGAGGGGATGTGGGTGCTAGCGCGTTTAGCAAGTGCAGATTGCAGGAGCCAAGCACCTGTGCTGTTTTCCAGAATTCCCAATGTTCTTCAATCTGTGGCGGGATTCGCAGGCTGGGCGCTGAGGTCAATGGGTGGCACTGCGGGTGGGACACATACTCTGTTGTGGGCTATGTGTGCCCGGCTCTGTGCTCTGTGCTAGAAGCTGTGAGCACCGCAGGCTGGTCGCCCCTCTGGTCTGGAGGCTTGGCACCTCACTCTGTGCCAGAGGTTGAGTGTCCCAGTTTGAAATGGTGGCTGTTGGTGCTGTTCTGGTCTGGAGCCTCCGTGTTTCGACCTGGGCTTGCTGCTAAGGACTCCCCTTTCATCTGGGAACTTCGCGACTCCTTCTGAGCCAGGGTCTGTGCACCCCAGTCTGGGATGGTATCTGGGGTTCCTCAGTCTGGACCGGATACTGTGTGTTTTGGTCTGGGATGGTGGCTGTCGGGGCCATGGGAGGCTGAGCACTCAGCTCAGGGCTGTGTGTAGCCGGTCACTCGGAGTTTTTCCAGTGATTAACTGGGTGTCCCTAGGACTTTACTACTTGATTTCCTCACCGTAGGAATTCTCCTCACCTGGCAATCACAAACGCTGGTGTTGTAGGTTCCAGAGTTGCGTCTGCTGGTCACTGTGCCGACACTGCTGTCCTACTCCTCAGTCACAGTGTCCTCCCGGGGCCGCCATCTTGGATTCTCCTGTTGGATGTGTTCTTAGCTAACCTAGCCATCTGCTTATCTGTAACCTTCACTGTTTGTTCCTGGAGTCTGTACTTCAGACTGAGTCTGACTGCCTCTGGTATCTGGAGTATTCTTCAGGAAAATGAGAAAGGTCCAGTGGTTTGAGAGTGGGTGTTGGTGTTTCAGCTGTAGCTAAGGGAGGAAGGTCGAAGGTGCATGTGTGTAATGTTGTGTGTGTGTGTGGAGGTGTGCCTTGAAGGATAGGGTGCTAGAAAGTGTAAATCCCTGGAAGGGTAGATTAAGTGCAAGAGTGGGTGCAGGTGCTATCGGTGGTACAGTGCACATGCGCAGGTGCCTCAGTGGCCTACAGGCCTGTCATACTGTCCTTCTGGTATTCAGAGATGTCTGGGCTCTAGGAATTGTTTGCCTGGACTACACTGTTAGACTCATAGATCAGGGCCTTCAGTGTTGAGAATGCTGTCCCATGGATCCCTGTGTTACCCACAGTGGGTAGTGGGAGTGGGAGGGATCTGATGTTTGGCTGTTAGCATAGAGGGACCCTGGATCTTGGGTTCTCCAATCACTCACTTGAAGGTGCACTCACTCACTCCCAGGCCTGATTGTAAAGCACAGGGTTTCCCCCTGTTCTCTACTCTCAGGTTTGCGCCTGCAGCGGCAAATGAGAGTGTAGGAGACCTGTCAGCTCAGTGGTGTCCGCTGTTTGACTGCTGGGCAGAGAGACTGGTACTTGGGGTAGCCGCCTCTGCTCTCATGGTCACTGAGCATGGAGGATCCTGCTTGGGCTAGCCGCCACCCTACCACAGCCACAGACATCAGTGCGTAGGCTGGTGTTTGGGCAACCACTGCTGCCTCTGCTGAGTAGGGAGACCCATGCTTGGGGCAGCAGCTGCTGCTGGCCACCTCCATGGAGCAGGGAGGCCCGTGCTTGGAACAAAGGGAAGTACAGGGTGGTTGAATATTTGCCACTCTCAGTCCCCGGAAAAGTCCATGGATGACCTGGATCCAAACTGCCCTAGCTTATGGGTTGTCCACTCTTGCTTAGGAAGCCTCAATGTCGATGTTCTGACTTCAGCTGCTCCTCCATTCACCAATTTCAGAGTTTCAGGTATGGTGCCCATCAGATACAGTGCACATTGTTTGCCCCGTCTTGGACTCCTGTTTTAGTTATTTTCAAATGCATCATAGAAAAGAATAAATTAATTTCTTTTAAAAATATGTAACAAAACCCCTGCTCAGATGTAGCCTGTAGACTCAGTCTCTAAGTGGGGTCCTTAGTAAGGGGAGCAAGGGCTGTTCCTGGCATGAACTCAGGGGTGGCCCCTCTGATCACCTTTCCATGTGGGGTAAAGCATTGTCAGGCCACAGAGGAAGACAATGCAGCCAGTCCTGATGACACATGATAGGCTAGGGTCAGATGGGAAGAGGAGGACCTTCCCTGTCAGTGCACTAAGGGAGCAGCCTAGGGGTAGAAGAGGGAAGGAGTGTGGGATTGGGAGGAGATGAGGGAGGGGGCCACAGCTGGAATACAAAGTGAATAAATTGTAATAAATAATAAAAACAAAAATTCATATAATAGATAAGAACTAGAGGCCTAATATGTGTGAGGTACCTTTCTAAGTACTAGAATTATTGGTGTTGAATAGAAGAAACAAAATAAAGATCCACATTAAACTCAAAAAAAAGTAACAAATTTAAATTTTTGCCTTGTGATAACCAATGAAATTGTAATAATAAAATTGGTGTAAGTAAATAATCTTTTAATTTTTTTCATTTCAAAGTACTTTAAAGATTTTTGTTTTGTTTTTTCTTTGTTTTTTTAAAGATGGTTTTATTATGCCAGCCCAGCTTCCAACTCTCTTAAGTAACCTGAGAGGTCCTTCAGCTTCTGAACTCTCATTGAACTAACTCCCAGTGCTGGGATTACAGGCACCAGTTTTATGTGGTGCTAAGGATTAAATTCTAGGCAAATATACCAAATCTTGCTTGTACTGATATATGTGTGTGTGTGTTTTAATAACCACAGTGAAGAACATCTACATTTTTTACTTCCAGTTGATATGGTAACTTACTTATGAAGAATTTGACATATGATTTTGTAAATAAAAAGATCAGGATGCCTTCATCTACACAGATGTCTGTGAACTCTATTTTGGTAAAAAAGTTTATCTTCAGAATATACTTTCTGTGTCTGGAGAGATGAGTTTGCAGTCAGGAGCACTTGCTGCGCTTCTAGTGGACCCAGTACCCACATGACAGCTTACAACCATCTGTAACTCCAAGTTCAAGGACTTTGATACTAACTACTGGCTTCCATGGACAGTATACACACATGGTGTGCACATACCTACATGAAGGCAAAACATCCAAAATAAAATACATTCTTAAAGAAAAAAAAGCTTTTGTGTGTTTATGCAAGCATGTTGTAAGGTGTGGTACTCACATTCATGCTCACATGCAAAGGACAGAGAGGAGGTTGCGTGTCCTTTATCATTCTTCATCTTATTTTTTGAGACAGGGTTTCTCACTGAACCTGAAGTTGACCATGTGAGCTAGTGTTTCTGGCCAGTGAGTTTCCTTAAGCTGCCTGTTTCTGCCTTCAAAAATGTGGTTATAGGCATGCCTGATTTCTGTATCAGTGCTTAGGATTCAAACCCAGAGTCTTCTGGTTACACAGCAAGTGTTGTTACCCATTGAGTTATTTCCCCAGTCTTGAATAAACTCTTGATAACCTAAATAACATAAGATACTAACATCCAATACCCTCTTCATAATGTGATAATTAAGAGTGGATTGGTTTTAATTTTTATTATTAAAAAGACAGTAATTAAATCTGTTATGTTTAAGGTAGATAATAAAGACTTCTTGAGAAATGGGAATGTATAAAGACAAAATATCAATCAGTCAATCAATCAATCAGATATTTGACTGTAAATAACACTGGCATTTGTAGAAAAAGATGACAGGAGCAAATGGCACAGGTAAAATACAAGCTGAATTTGGAATGTTGCAGACAAGGAAGGAGAAAAGGATGTGTCATAATAGTTATGTGGGTAGGTGGGGTATTAAATTTCTAAGCTGATGAAGCGGTCAAGCTTGTATGTAAAGATGCAAACACTGAATTACAGTTTGATAGACACATGTGGGATTTAAAATGGCAACCAATTGAAGAAGGAAAAAAAACTTAACTTTAAACATTACATATTACATACTACAATGGACACTAAAAGAAAAGTAAGTAGAGTTGTGTTTCCTTTATAGTCCTGGCAAAGGCACAAGGTTGAAAGGAAATAGCTAAAGGAATTGTAATAAGCCTACTGTAGTAAGCAGCAGTAGTAAGCAGTTAAGGTAATGGAGTGTGTTAATATACATCCATGGATTGTTTCAGAAACATTCTAAAAATATGTCTCATGCTTTAGGAGAGAAAATAATTCTTTGATGCTGTACATTTGTTTCTTCTTACTTACTTTAGAAGTGTTAGATTGAATATCATGCAAAAAAAAAGCAAAAAAGGGCAAAAAAAAAAAAGAGCCATTAATACTATTTAAAGACGGGACCTATTTTCATACTTATGTGTTCACTTTCGTTGTGTCTTTAAAAAATAGATGACAGTAAAATGTTTCAGTTCTGTTACCTATCTAGAGTTATTTTCCGTAAGAATATCCTCCAAAATTTAGTATAAAGAAACACAGATACAAACATACCAGAAAAATCAAATTGATGGATTACACATTAAATGAGGAAGGGATAGTTTAAGATATATTTTACCAGATGCAGAGCATGTATTGTAATCCTAGCCAGGGTGGAATCAAAGGTAGGTTTGTTTGCATAGATGTTTGGGAGCAGTTTGGGAAACATAGTAACACTTCTTTTTCTCTTCACACACACACATACACACACACACACACACACACACACACATACACACACAAGCGTACATATGCATGCACACATCTATCGACTTCCTAAACTTTCAGTCATCTAAGTCGGGGGCTTTGGAACTTCCCCCTTACTCCCTCTCTCTCCTCTCTCTGGAGTAAGGTTTAAATTAAATTTCTACTTGTTTCTTAGGAAACTGACAGTATACAACAACATAAGCCTGAGTCCGTTCTAAATTCTCCAGCCTAAGTGGCAACATGTTTGGTAAATCAGGTATTCTTACATATACTCCCCTCCCCGTATCTTTTAATAATAAATGTTCTTTTAGAGAAAGCATGATTTATAATGCTCAGTCCACTAGGTATTCTAAAATACATTATTTTACACACGCACACATGCTTTTTAAAAATTGATTAAAATACTGTAAGAAGTTAAAGCTAACATTTCATGAGTGCTTACTATGTGCAAGGTACTGTGCCAAGAACCTTTTACTGCTGTATGTTATTATTTAATCCTCACAACAGTCTTATGAAGTGGACTCTTTTTAGTAGCCATGTTGTCGACAAATTAACTGATAGAGCACAGAGAGTTTAAGTAACTTGCCTACTCTAGGATTTTTTAAATTGTTTTAATTTAGGGAGACCCTTAAATAACACTTAGGAGGCAACTTACTTTTTAATGTTTAAACTTAAAGATTCTTTGCAATAATTATATGTGTATGTATGTATGTATATATAAACATGCATATATATACACACACCTATGTGTGTATGTATGTGTGTGACTTTTTTGGTGTGGTGCACGCTTAGGTCCTGCTACCTGGGGAGCCTGAGGTGGGAGGACTTGTTAAGCTGAGCAGCTTGAGACCAATCTGGGGAACAGGAACATTCTACTTTTTAAATTTCTCCAATATTGTTTTATAATTAAATAAACTCTAAGGTGACTCATTAGCACAGTAGAAGTGCTAACTAGTGCTAACGACTTTCATAAAATAAACCCTCCTTATCTTTAACCACTAAGTGAAAATAATACTTAGAAAATACTTTTTAGTAAAAAATGTAATGTTCAAATGACATAAAACATTTTAATACATAGTATTAAAGAAACAGCCTCTGTGAATTTGTTAATTAATTATTCATCTAATAAGTACAAAACTTCATTACCTTTAAAAAATGCTGAAGCAGTCTGGAGAGATGGCTCAGAGGTTAAGAACACTTGTCAGTTCTTCCAGAGGTTCTGAGTTCAATCCCTAGCAAGAACATGGTGGCTCACAAACATCTATACAGAGATCTTATGCTGTCTTCTGGCATGCAGATGTACACACAGAGAGAGCACTCGCCCACATTGAATGAATGAATGAATGAATGAATGAATGAATGAATGAATGAATGAATGAATGAAGAAATCGTTAGCTGGGCATGGTGACACACTCCTGTAATCCCACCACTTGAAGAGGCAGAGGCCTCTGTGAGTTGGAGGAGAGCCAGGACTACACAGAGAACTACTCTGTCTCCAAAAACCAAAAATAAACAAATAAATGAATAAATAAGTAAATATGCTGAAATAATATTTATAAGATGCTAAGGTATATGTATTTCTGCAAGTATTTTGTAAGTATAGAAAAGACTTCTGGCAGTTGTGCTTTTATTGTGATACAGATAGTATTCAAATATATTCAGATAATGCCAGCTTCATTATCATCTTTTACTTTAGGGTTCATGCTCAGCGTACTTTTTAAAAGTAAATTTACTAAGTCTTAGTTCATGTTTCAAAATTCTAAGACTAAGTTTCCCAAACTTTTAAAACTTTTAAAACTCTTAGGGTATAATGAAGCAGAAAGACAGTCCAACAAGTAAGCAAATGATGCAAACAAATATCTAAGGCCAGTCTATTGAGCTCAAATAAGTAAACCAATGTCATTCCTTTACAAATGTCACAGTGTAATGAAAGCTGAGTTAAAAGCACTGTATATATCTAAAAACAGAAGATGGGGAGTATTAACTACTACTGATTTTATTAATACATCTTTATATACAACCTGACACAAACTGCTACTGTTGCAGGTTTGATTTCTTTCCTCAGCCTGTTTCTTTGTCTACTAATCACAAATCTAATTTCCAAACAAAGGAAAGTGAACTTTTCTGTTTTGAAACCTGTTACTGCAGCTTAGATTTGGCATAAGTTCCTGGCAGAGCAAAGGACTTGTGTTCCTGTGCTTAGAGTGTACATTCTGAGCAGCACCTCTCATTAGACTCTTGCTGCCATTGTTAACAGGAACCTTTTGAAATCTTTTGTAAATTTAACACACCATTTAATTTTTAGCTTTTTGCAACCTGGCTCTTTCCCTACAAATGATTGACCTGTAAGTTTTTCTCGTTGCTTACATTTTATCCCTGTTTTAATGGGATTTCTCTCAGCGCAGTCATACATATCTTTGTAACCTTTGGCATTAAGCCTGTTTGTTACTAATGGGGTTTTGCTGCCCTACTTAGGTTGCAATGGTACCCTTCTCTCTTTTATAATTGAGTAGCTGTCATGTGGCCATCAGCCACTTCATAAACAATGACGATCAAGTACTTTTTAATCCCTTTAAATTCACAAAGCCCAAATGATTTTTCTCTCCTAGGAATGCCAGAATCACCTCCGCAGATATGGAAATGTGAATCTGGAACTGGTGACTCGAATCATTAGAGATGGTGGCCCATGGGAAGATCCAGTGTTGCAAGCTGTTCTTAAAGCCCAACCGACATCTCAGGAGATAGGTACTTCAGGAGAGTCAACACCAAAACCATTTCTTTTCTAACTTGGCCCATAGTGCTTCATGATACCATCTTTGTTACATGTCTTTCTAGTAATGGTACTGTGGCTGTTTACATATTTACTGGGTATTACAGAGAGTTTGTTTTTGACACTTCAGTCATATTTTAAAATATTTAAGTAGGGACACTTTTTTTTTTTTTTAAGGCCCAACCCTAAACCTTTTTATTAAAATAACAGGCAGAAGTTGGTCACAGTATCGAGGACTTTTAATCCCAGCATTCTGGGAGGTAGAGGCAGGTGGATCTCTGGGAGGTAGAGGCCAGCCTGGTCTATAAAGTGAGTCTAGCATAGCCAAGGCTACACAGAGAAACCCTGTCTTGAAACAAACAAATGACCAAAAAAAAAAAAAAAGCCACACAGAATATCCACGCATATGAGTTCTCCTGTGAAGGTTGGAACTCTGAATTTATTATCCCCATTACTACAATAATACACTCTTGTGTCTATATTTTATAGTTAGTCCACTGCCCAGTATACAGTTACTGCTTGGTGCTGATTGAATGATCACATGAATTAATTAAATGAATAAGTAAATTTCAAATATAATAGAGCAGCATTTCCCAAACTAATAAAATTTTGTGTCTTCTTCTCATTACTTTCATCCTTCTTTGACATTAGCCCCTGTCATACAGGTCCACGGTAACTCTAGTGAGCCAAAATTTCTTATTGAAGGAGGAGGCTCTGTTCTCTACTCCTATCCGTTAATCCTTTAGTTTCCCATATTACTCAAATGTCCTGTGTTCTAGGACATGTGGATCACCAAAACTTAGGATGTAAGTTTAACAATAGTGTTTGAGCACCAAAATGTAGAATGTATTTTGAAGTGTTTATAAAGTGCACTTATAAGAACGCCAAAGAGAACAGACAAACTCTTCCAACTTGTGGACAGTTTAACTAGTATGTGTTGAACATGTTAGAATATTCCCATTTGTACCAGGTTAAGAGGTAGAGTGTATGGAGAAGAAAAGTATGATGCTGGCTTAAGTGCAAACCACCATTATACCCAGGGTGGAGAATCCACAGGAAACAGGGGGAGCTCTTGCTTTATGTGTGGGTTTTGGAAAGTGGACACAGTTGTAACTGAGAGACGTACTTATTGAGGAAAATTGTAGTAAAGATAAGAGTCATAATTATAGGAAACAAGGAAATGAGGTCAGGAAAGATAGGGTGTAGCATTAAGGAAGAGGATCCAGGCAGTCCTGATGAAACTTGATAAACTGTGGACAGATGGCAGGGGAAGATAACTCCCTCCTTTCAGTGGACCAGGGGAAGAGGATAGGGCAGAAGAGGGAGGGAGGGTGGGACTAGGAGGACCTGAGGGGGAGGGGGCTACAATTGAGATATACAATGAATAAATTGCAAAAAATTTTTTAATGCAAATAAAGAAAAAATACAAAAAAAAAGAAAGAAAAGAAAGAAAGCCACAAATGAAAGAAGGCAGGAGGTAGCTTGATGGCTCTATATAAGGTAAAGGTACTTACTGTACATGCGTGCTAATCTGAGTACCACATGAGGGCATGCATGTGACATACACAGACACGTGCACACACACACACACACACACACACCAGTATTTTTTATTTATTCATTTTTATTTTTTAAGGGGGCAGGAGAGAAGAAAGTTCATTAGGCTTCTAAAGGGCTGTTCAGGCTTCTCTGAGTAGGAGGAAGAACAGACATATTGTTAGTGGGGGTGAAGGTTGATGGCCTCTTCAGGCTGGGAATCACATTAAAATAATGAATATTCCCTTAATAACTACACTAGCATTCCTCACTTTGGACAAAGGTTCTCTAGAGCCTCATTAATATATTAGATGACTCTTCTCTAAGTAGTAGTCATTATGATAAAGCTCAGACTGAATTTTATTTTTGCATGAACTCCAAGCCAGTGTTTGCTTACCATACATTTTAAACAAGAAAATAAGAATAGTAAGAAAAAATGTTTAAGTCAAAATAAAATATAGTTCATCAGCACTTCCGTAGCTACCGATGAAATGTAAATACTTGAAAATTATTTGGATTTAAAATTCATAAAGGAAGGTTCCACTTTGGTCTCTGTAACTTATAATTTATCATTGGGCAAGTCATTTAATCTCTAAAACAAATAGCATAGTACTTATCATAAGGTTGTTGTTAGGCTCAAATAAACTTACACAGTTAAGTATGTTTATATATTATGAAAATGAAAGTAAGCATAAATTAGTAATTATCCTTGGTGCTAAATGAACACATTAATAGGCCTCTTTGGTACAACTTAGCATTAATTTTATCAAATATTTATTTATTCGTGATTCAGCTTTTTCATTAACTTAGCTAATATGTCTTTACAGTTAATCTGATGTAATGTGGTTTTCACATACTAATTTAGCATATGGTCTTTTGTAATAATGAAAATATTGGGCAACAGGAAGCAAAAGTATATATAATTTTAGACTAGAGAAATATTTTAGACTTGCTACATGAAATATTGTAATGTATTGATGAACTAAATGGACATTTGATTTTTTTCCCCTAATACAAGTTTTAATTCTAATTTTTACCCTTTTTTAGACCAAGAAGAAATCAACTAGAATTTCATAAGCACTGTTCAGAAGTTTTATTTTCCATTTATCAGCCATGTTACATGACTGTTCCTTTAAAATAAAAGTTTTATTGAACATGTTATTTAAATAATCTAATTAGATTAGATGTTTTAGTTGTAAAGTTTCAAACAAGACAGTTTGGAACTTTTTTGAGAGTAATAATATGTTTTCTTTTCTAATATAGTGAACAAATATTTAAGTTCTGAAAATCCACTGTTCTTTGAACTACGTGCCAGATACCTAATTGCCTGTGAACGCATACCTGAAGCAATGGCTCTTATAAAATCTTGTATAAATCATCCTGAAATCAGTAAAGACTTATACTTCCATCAAGCACTCTTCACCTGCCTGTTTATGTCACCTGTAGAAGATCAGCTATTCCGGGAGGTATTATTTGAGACTACTTTTTCCTATTACCACTTTAACCTTACTAAAACCGAAATAAAATAAAAGAAAAAACAGCACTATTACTGAATTTCTTTTGCAGTAATAACAGATTTAGAGATCACACTATTTAAATGTGTTCTCTTGTGACAATTCCTTAAGTTCATGTGAATTAGTCAGAATCTGATATTAACAAATAATTGAGTTAACAATATATAATTACTAGATTTTGGGCATGATACAGAAGTTAAATAAAAACTTAGAAACATTATGATTTTTGTCTCTTAAAGTGCTAAGAAGTTATATATGTTTCTTTTGCTTTTCATGGTAAACGAAGGAATTCTTTCCTAACTTGACTCTTACTTACCCATATACCTAGTGACCTTGCAAGTACTTGTGAAATACGGATGCCATACTCTAAATTATATAAGTATTTCAGAACCCTGTATAATTGTAAAACACAGTAGCAATATTTGCAAGTATTCAGTTAAATTAGATGTTTATATATTTTTAATGATTGGAACTGACTCTTCCTTTCCTCTTAATAGCATTTGTTGAAAACTGACTGTAAGAGTGGAATTGATATCATCTGTAACACTGAAAAAGAGGGCAAGACTTTGCTAGCCTTACAACTCTGTGAATCCTTTCTTATTCCACAGCTCCAGAATGGGGACATGTACTACATATGGTAAGTATTTCTGATGCATAAGTTGAAATGAAAAATGGTGAACAGAAGGAAGATTGGTTAATAGTTTGGACTTTATATTTTCCTTATAGTTGTGTGAAAGTGTTCAATTACTTAAAAAAATGGTTTATTTTTTATTTTTTATTTGTGTGCATATGCATGTGAATGCAAATGCCTTTGGGGTCCAGAAGAGGGCATCAGATCCTCTGGAGCTGGAGTTGACGGGGTGTTTGTGAGCTGTCCAATGCTAGAAACTGAACTAGGGTTTTCTATAAGAGCAGTACAAGCTCTAACCCAACGAACCATCTCTTCAGCCCCTTAAATTACTTTTATTTATTTTTTTAAAGTTATGTTAAAAACTTATTTTGGGACAGGTATATATTTTGCTTAAGAAGTCCCATCCCCAATTTTACAAAGAAAAGAGCGAATTTAAACATTTATGAGCTAAGATTAAACAAAACTTTTTGAGTGCAAAAAAGTTGTCCATTTTAAAATCTATTACTTTGGAACAAGTTGGGAAACATATATATACATACATTTGTAATATGTTCATTTGTAAAATATTAAATGAATTATCTACCTTATGGTTTTTAGCTATCGCTTTTTAAAAAATCTATTGCAAAGTTAGGCCATATGTTCTTCAATATAATTGGTCTATTTGCTTTCTTTATCTCTCTTTTATAAACACTCTCCGTATTAAAATGTTCACCATCATCTGTTACCTCACTTCATGTGTACACTTTATTTTTATAAATTCCTCAAGAGGCTTCAGCTTTAGGATTATCATGGCTACCAGATTATCTGGATGGGGCAATAGATCAGTTATAGAATTGTTGCCTGCCATCGGTGAAATGACAGTACAGACCAAAAATAAAATAAAATACCCTAGATTATCAGGTAACAAAATTTTGCTGAATAAATGTTATTTCTTGGTATCTTTTTTACTTTTTATTTTTTATATTAATTACAGTTTATTCACTTTGTATCCCAGCTGTAGCCCCTTCCCTCATCCCCTACCTATCCACCCTCCCTCCCTCATCTCTTCCCAAGCCTCGCTCCAAGTCCACTGATAGGGGAGGTCCTCCTCCCTTCATCTGACCCTAGCCTATCAGGTATCATCAGGACTGGCGGTATTGTCTTCTTCTGTGGCCTGGTAAGGTTGTTCTCCCCTCAGGAGGAGGTGATCAAAGAGATAGCCACTGAGTTCGTGGCAGAAAGAGCCTCTGTTCTCCTTACTAGGGAACCCACTTGGATACTGAGCTGCCATGGGCTACATCTGTGCAGGGGTTCTAGGTTATCTCCACACATGGTCCTTGGTTGGAATATCAGCCTCAGAAAAGACCCCTGGGCCCAGATTTCATCGGTCTGTTGCTCTCCTTATGGAGTTCCTGTCCTTTCAAGGATTTCTATCTTCACCTTCTAAAGATCCCTGCACTCTGCCCAAAGTTTGGTTATGAGCCTTAGCATCTGCTTTGATACACTGCTGGGTAGAATCTTTCAGAAGCCCTCTGTGGTTGGCTCCTGTCTTGTTCCCTTCCTCTTTCAATGTTCATACTATTTTCCTTCTGAGTGAGGGTTGATCATCTTACCCAGGGTCCTTCTTGCTTAGCTTGTTTGGGTGTACAGATTTTAGTATGTTTATTATATAGCTAATATCCACTTATAAGTGAGTATGTACCATGTGTCTTTCTGCTTCTGGGATACCTTACTCAGGATGATCTTTTCTAGATCCCACCTGCAAATTTCATGATTTCCTTGTTTTTAATTGCTGAATAGTATTCCACTGTGTAAATGTACCACAATTTCTATATCCCTTCCTTAGTTCAGGGAAATCTGGGTTGTTTCTAGGTTCTGGCTATTACAAATAAAGCTGCTACGAACATGGCTGGGCAAATACTTGAGCATCTTTTGGATATATGCCTAGGAGTGCTGTAGCTGCATCTTGAGGAAGCACTATTCCTGATTGTCTGAGAAAGTTTCAGATTGATTGGTTATACACATTTACATTCCTCAAGGCAATTCCCATCAAAATACCAATACAATTCTTTACAGACCTTGAAAGAACCATTGTCAACTTCATATGGAAAAACCAAAAGCACAGAATTACTATAACAATCCTGTACAACAACAGATCACCTGTAGGCATCTCTATCCCTGATCTCAAGCTGTACTCCAGGTACAGCTTGTAATAAAAACTGCATGGTACTGGCATAGAAACAGAATGGGGAAATCATTAGAATCTAAAAGAAGACCAAGAAATAAACCCACATACCTAAGGATACTTGATTTTCGACAAAGAAGCCAAAACCATACAGTGGAAAAATAGACAGCATCTTCAACACATGGTGCTGCTGTAAAACTTGATGTCTACATGTAGAAAAATGCAAATAGATCCATATTTATCTCCCTGCATAAAAATAAAGTACAAGTGGATCAGAGACCTCAACATAAACCAGACACACTAAATGTGTTAGAAGAAAAAGTGAGGAAGAACCTTGAACTCATTGCCACAGGAGACAACTTTCTAAACAGAACAGCAACAGCACTGGCTCTAAGAGCAACAATCAATAAATGGGACCTCATGAAACTGAAAAGCTGTAAAGCAGAGGACACTGTCATCGGAACAAAATGGCAACCTACAGACTGGGAAAGGATTTTCACCAACTCTATATCTGACAGAGGGCTAATATCCAGAATATATAAAGAACTCAAGAAGTTAAAAAGCAATAATTCAAGTAATCCAATTAAAAAATGGGGTACAGAGCTAAACAGAATTTTCAATAGAGGAATATTGAATGGCAGAGAAACACTTAAATGCTCAACATCCTTACTCATGAGGGAAATGCAAATCAAAACGACCGTGAGATTTTATCTTACACCCATCAGAATGGCTAAGATCAAAAAGTCAAGTGATAGTACTTGATGGATTGGATATGGAGAAAGGGGAACCCTCCTCCATTACTGGTGGGAATGTAAACATGTATTTCTTAGTATCTTAGAGGTTACATAGAATCTATGTAGGAAGGTAGTGACTTACTAAACTTTAGTACATACCTGGCAGTTCACTAGGGATATCTTTAAAGATAGTGAGTAAATGTCAGTCACTGTCTTCATCATTTATTGTGTTACTGAGGAGATTTTCATGCATTCATAGCTAGGAAATATGACTTATAAAATATATAAACAAGCCTAACCCTCAGGAAATAAGCACTTTAGGATATTTAAAACCAAATTACTGTGAGTAGCAAATACAATGCTATTTCCCAACTGGAGCCTGATAGTCATTTTTTAAAATCTCATAATGCAGAATGGTGGAGTCTTGAATTTTTTAACTGAATAATCTTGTTATTCTATATTGCCCTGAAATACTTTTTGATACTATATTTGCTACATCTCTCTCTAGTGGAGTTACATTTATGTGATATTAAAGGGTAGCACCCCCTTATGAAGAAAACCCAGTGTCCTGTGAGCCTAAATTTGCTTGCATGTGCTGGGCTTACAAGACATATACAGAAAATCTCTTTTGAAAAAAGATAAACTTTTCACCAACTCTTTTAGTACTTCTAAATTATAATGCTTTGTATAACTTCTAGGGCAGATTTTGTAGACTGCTAAGTTCCTAAAGTACAATATCTGTATATATAAGTTACATCCTTATGCTTTCATTTTACTTCAAAACCCACTGTCTATTTGTCTTTGATCACCCTTAGCCATGTATTAGAAAAGTATTTATCTGTGAAATACTTCAAGTACAGTTTTGTTCAAAAGTATTCATGTTAACAGAAAAGTAAATAATCTAAAGCTAATGTAAATGATACAATTTTAAAAGCACGATAATATGCTTACATTTTAAAATTAGTTTTAGTATCTTTACAAAATGAAAATATTCTAAAATACAGGTTTCTAAATTTGGAAATAGTATGTTCACTGCACTAGTTGTCAGTGGGATCCTGGGAAAATGAAGTCAAAAAAGGAGGTGGACTAAAATATCATGCAACAAATGGCCATCTTTATTTAGAGCACCAGGGTTAAGAGGAATCACATAAGTAAAGTATAGAATCGCAAAGGCAAGCCACAAGGGCAGATGTGGCAAAAACTTTTTTTTCCGTAGAGACATATAACCAAATAACAATAGCCATTTGTAATAAATAATTGTACATAAACTTACCCTGATCAACTATACCTGCCTTTGGTTGTACCACAACATTCCAAGAACAAGTCTGTGTTTTTGAAGAAACTGATGTCACAAGACTCTTGATTTTTTGGAGTTTCTTACAAGCGTTCAGAGTTCTCACATGACCTATTCTTGGATGGTATTCTGACAGTAGTATGCTAAAGGTCAAAGTGTGTGTTTTAAGGTTATGGCATCAGTATTAGTACATTAAAATAACTACTTCGATTCAACACTGTAGATTCTTAGGGATGCCATCATATTACTGGATGTCATTACTATCAATATAAAATTATGACATTTTTATTTTTCTCTTTTAACTTCTATTAATCTCAAAGGTAGCACAGATGGCATACACATTTATAACTACCTTATGTATATCCTAGCTAGGACAGTATAGGATTGGGGAAAAGAAACTAATATTTATACTTGAGTAAACTAGTTTTTGATATGTTTTTTTTTCTCATTTACAGGGAGTTGATTTTCATATGGAGTAAACTACAACTTAAATCTAATCCTTCAAAACAAGTGTTTGTAGATCAGTGTTATCAACTTTTAAGAACAGCAACTAATGTGAGAGTCATATTTCCTTTCATGAAAATCATTAAAGACGAGGTAAATATATTTATCATTTCAGTTTTTAGATTTTAAAGCTTCATTCTCTGTATGTCATACTCTTTTCTCTCCAGCTTCAAACATTCACCATAAAATAGAGGGAAAAGCCAGTCTATTGTCACTTAATTTGGGAAGAATTCCTTCCACATGAAACATAGTTCTTAAGACTATGCAACTTTATTATTTATACCACTCTAAATCTTATTTTTGGATATTAATGTACAAATGATGTGATCATACCTACTTACTGTCTCAGAAAGTCTTAGTTGATAGCAAAATTGTATGTAGTTAAGGGGGCTACCGGACTATAAGGGAGTAAGAGGACATGAGGCTTGCCAATGGTTACTCTTTCCTATAATCCATAACCTGCATAGGCAGTTTGACATGCAACATATGCACATTCCATTATGATTTCTTGCCCTGTTCAAATATATTGTTTATTCCAATTTTTTGTTTATTTTAGTGAATCACTAAAAAATTTTGCATTAAATGCTAATATGATTATCATTAACAGAAGTAAAGGTGGACTAATTTTTTCATACAGTTTCCATTAGGCTTATTCTTATACTTTATTGGGGTTGATGATATCCCCTTTCATATTTGAATAATGTAAAGTACTTGCCTGGTATCTATAATAATAACAATAATAATAATATCACTATACGTATGGCATCATTATTGTAAGTATGACAAAGTTTTTACGTATTTTAAGACATAATTTAATTACTTCTTGGCATCTATTTGAAATGATATGTGATAGCTCTTCTGTGAGAAAATAGGAATTATCCCTCTAGGGACCCTAGAGTTGAAAGAAATTCTAAACAAAGTTTGCAAACACTTTATACTGTAGTTATTGGGTTTTGTCAAACTTGGAAATTAAATATATATCCTTATCAGGTTATTCTCATTTAACAAAAGATATATGTTATATAAGAGTAGAACAAACATAATTATTGAAGTGACTTGCTTTGGAGATTCTGTCTACACTTAGAACACTGTTTCAGAATGTTTGGAGTTCAAAATGCAACAGCAGCTAGTATAATGATTTCTTAAGTTATATTTAGTAGGAATTTTGTTTTGTTTTTCCTAGGTTGAAGAAGAAGGCTTACAAATTTGTGTTGAGATATGTGGTTGTGCTCTCCAGCTTGATCTTCATGATGATCCTGAAACGAAATGTCTAATTTATAAAACAATTGCACACTTTTTGCCAAATGATCTAGAGATTGTCAGGGTTTGTGCTCTCTCAGTATTTTTTCTTGAGCGTTCCTTAGAGGCCTACCACACAGTTGAAGAGCTTTACAGACATCCAGATGAAGAGTATAGTGAAGGCACAAGTACTGTTCAAAATCGTGTCCGTTTTGAATTACTTCCAATTTTGAAAAAGGGATTGTTTTTTGATCCTGAGTTCTGGAACTTTGTAATGATTAAGAAAAACTGTGTGGCGTTACTTCATGATAAGTCAGCAGTGAGACTTCTAAATGAAAATACACTGGAAAATTCTGCAAGTAGTCTAAAAAAGACAATGGAACAGCAGAGTGTGGATGAAGGGCTTGACACACTCACAGATCAGGGCACTGGAGAGACTGACCCTGATGATGTGTCTGGAGTGCAGCCGAAAGGTCCTGTTAATGCGAAGAGAAGCCTCACTGCTCTTAACACCTCCAAAGCGGATCACAGTGTCCCAAGGCATCGGTGCATGTTGTGTAACAAAGAATTTCTTGGTGGCCACATTGTAAGGCATGCCCAGGCTCATCAGAAAAAAGGCAGTTTTTCATGTGTGATATGTGGTAGGAAATTTAGGAACAGAGGACTTATGCAGAAACATTTAAAAAATCATGTTAAGAAGATCCAGAGACAGCAGATTGCTACAGCACAACAGGATAATCCAGAACTTACCACCTTGGAAGAAATAAATGGTTCCAAATCTTCCATTTCCTTTGAAAATGGGAATTCAAATTCTACGGGCTTAGAAATAGAGACATTGTCTCCTTCCAGTGATGGAAACAAAGAGGTCATCTGTGAACACAGGGCTGAATTCATTAAAATTCCCGCTGGTATACCAGAAAATACTATTGAAAATGGCAGACCAGACACTTCTTTCAATAATATCTCAGAGTCTTTACCTCAGTGTGATGATGACTATGAGGAGGAAGAGAATGAAGATGATTATGAAGATGATTATGACCTGAATCAAGAAACATCAGTACTTCATAAAATCAATGGGACTGTGTGCCATCCAAAAGATGTATATGCTACAGACCAAGAAGGCAACTTCAAGTGCCCTGCTCTTGGCTGTGTAAGGATATTTAAAAGAATTGGATTTCTAAATATGCATGCAAGGACTGTGCATCCAACTGATTTAAATGTGCGGCAAACTGTAATGAAGTGGAGCAAAGGAAAATGCAAATTTTGCCAAAGGCAGTTTGAGGATTCTCAACATTTTATAGATCACCTTAATAGACACAGCTATCCAAATGTGTACTTTTGTTTGCATTTTAATTGCAATGAGTCATTTAAGCTGCCATTCCAGCTTGCCCAGCATACAAAAAGTCACAGGATATTTCAAGCTCAGTGTAGTTTTCCAGAATGCCACGAGCTTTTTGAAGATCTTCCTCTGTTATATGAACATGAAGCCCAGCATTACTTAAGCAAAACACCAGAGTCATCTGCTCAACCGATTGAAGCAGTTGCTAATCATCAGGAAATAGGCTTATCTAGTGATGAGAACTTAACAGTTTATCAGCCAATTTCTTCTAGTAAATCAAGGAAAGATTCTACAGAACCAAAGACATGTATAGACACTATGGAAAAGAAAACAGACAGTTTAGTTCAGAATGGAAATGAACATTCTGATGGTACTGTTTCAAATATAAGCTTGATAGACCAAAAGATGCCTGCCATAGAGCCAAATCCTGAAAATAGTCATAGTACCAGTAATTTAGTCAATGGACACAGTGAAATAGAGCAAACACCATTAGTTGCTTCAGATTCTACCCTGAAAATAGATTTAAACAGAAACAGGACAGAAAATGGCTCTATTTTACCCAGTGTTGTATCACAAGAACACAGTGCCCTGTCAGTATCTCAGGCACCATCCAAACCAAATCTTACAAGTGACCATACATCATATGGCTTAATTGTAACAAAGCCATATGTCAGACCTTTGCCTCCCAGTTACCTTGATGAACGATACCTTAGTATGCCAAAACGCAGAAAATTTCTGACTGATCGAGTAGATGCCTGTTCTGACCAAGATAACATGTGTAAAAAACCAGTGAAAAGATTACGATGTGGCAAATGCCTGACCACCTACTGTAATGCAGAAGCACTTGAGGCTCACCTTGCACAAAAGAAATGTCAGACACTCTTTGGATTTGATTCAGATGATGAAAGTAAGTCTTCTGTGTTTTCAGTAGCTCTATTTGTAGAAATAGAAACATATCATCAATATGTGCAACTAAAACCATTAATATCTATGTAGCCCAGATGATAAAGCAATATTCCACACATTTCCTTTAAATCCACAACCATTATGAGGTGAAATTAAAATCCTTGTTTTTAGAGTAAGCAATAAATTCACACGTAGTTGGCGTAGACTAATGAACGTACGGAAGCTGGGACTTTCTTTCCTCCTATTTTTCCTGTTATCTTATACTTTCTCTACTAGTGGTGACTTTTCTTCATTCTTAATTTCACATAATAGAAGTTGTAGAAACAGTAACTTTCGTCATGGTAGAATATGAAACAAGTGAAACTAAATTGCTGTTAAAAATAAAAGTAAAGAGCCTGGGGTAGTGGCTCAGCAGAGAAAATACTTTCTGTGCACTGGTAAGGACTAGACTTCAGATCCCCAGTACCCATGTAACTGCTGTGCCAGCATAGAGCATTGCCTGCAATCTGAGCATGCTGGAAGCTCAGATAAGATCCTTAAACAGTCTGGCTAGCTAGACTAGCAGAATCTCTGAGCTTTGGGTTCCAATGAGGTTATCAAGAAAGATAACCAAGCCAGGCATGTGGTGTATGCCTTTAATCCCAATACTCAGGAGACAGAGGCAGATAGATCTGTGTGAGTTTGAGGCAAGCCTGGTCTACAAAGTGAGTCCAGGACAGCCAGGGCTATTCAGAGAAACCCTGTCTTGAAAAACAAACAATAATAACAACAAAAACAACCAACAACAAAAATGAAGTTAACATCAATTTCTAATTTCCACATGCATCTGGACACGTGCCCACACGCAAACATGCATATACATACATGTACACCACAAAGTACATGCACACATACGCACGTGCACACACACACATCAGAAATATAAGGCTTGCTTTTCTACTATAATCTATGAAATTCGAATTAAAACATATTTTATTTTACAGGTGCCTGATAATGTCTCAGAAAGATCTGTTGATCATGCAGTAGTGTAAAAAAAAAACAAACAAAAAAACCAAACAAACAAAAAAAAGCACTACAAGAAAATGCATCATCAGTTTGCTATTTCCCTGATGGCCTTAATTTTAGAGTGGTCTCGGATTACTAAAGAAAAGACAAAGCACATTATTTTCTGGAATGAACTTGCAGAGGAGATGTGCCGGCTTAGACTCCAAAAGGGTTATAAAACTCCCAAAGTACCAGTTATCCAGGAAACCACACTTTTTCAACGTTTATGGTGAATAATAGCAGCATGTTCAGTTTTGCTTTATGTGAAAATACATTTGGGTAACTAGTCAGAAGTAAAAACCAGCTATGGCCTTACTGAAGAAAGGAAGAACTTGATTCATTATAAGATAAAGTGGAGGGGGGAGCTGGTTTACAATAAACAATGTAAAACGTTCTGAAAATGGAATTTGTTTTCTTGTCATGCATATTCATTACGTCTTCCCTTCTGGTCAAACATATTTTAAGGACTTTTCATTGCTCTTTAGTTTGTGATATACTTTAGAAGCTGATACATAGAAATAAAGCTTAATTTATCATCATGCTATCTACTAAAGATTGTAACTTGTTTCCACATGATTAAGTAGACAGTTCAAGTTCAGTGAATGGCATGCCACCTTTGAAAAAATAAAAATAAAACAAAAACAGTGCTTGGCTGAAGCTCTTGATAAGAACCTTCAACAATCCCACTTTTGTAATGTCAAGTAGTTATTTAAAAGGCAGCAGTGTTAAGTAGAAGAGTAACATCAGTTACTTTAGGGGGATGTGAGAAGAATCTAAGACCACACCGCATGGTAGATAGTTGAAGGATAACACTGAATTGAAAAATGTGAATAATGGTAAAAGCACACTGGACTATTTCTATCTGTACATAATATTAGGACATTGCTTGATGATTCATAGTAAAGTCCTTTAGACATTAGTGTGAGTTATCTAAGTATGGTCCTATGAAAATAATTGGCTTAAAAGTATGTCAGTTAAGAATCAGATCAAAAGTTCACTTTATTCAGTTAGCAGAATTAATTCCAAAGTAAGCCATACTATTGTACTTTTTTCACTAGTGATGAATTTGACCTGCATAGTAATTCTTATATTGAAGGAAGTATTTACACCAAAATCTGCACAACAGGAATACCATAACAGATATATTAATGTGTTATTGTTCTTGGTGACCACTAATTTTCCTAAGGAATACTAACTTATTAAATTATTAAAACAAATATTTTACAGATTTAAAAAAATCCTCTAGATATTTCCCAACTGTGTATTTTAAAAGGAAGATGCTTAAAGATCTTCTTTACCTAATATATTAGTCTAAAGCGAGATAAAAGAGAATACAAATGCAGTATATCACTGTTAATTGAGTTATTCTTCCATGGCTTTGTGTAAAAGCAGACAATCTCATTCCTCACATTACAAATTTTAGGAACATGGGTTCTTGAACGAGGTTAGAAAAATGAAACATACTTTCAGGGTGGCATCGAGACTTTTAAAAATTATGTTTTCCAAGAATGCTGTTTCAGAGGATTTTTTTTTAAGTTCTGAATTTTATTGTTTACTTACCATGAGCATTTGCAACTATGCAATGATGGTTACTAGTCTATTCCAATCAAATTTATGTTTGTTTTAGTTTTGTTATGTAGCCTACATTAGGCTCTGGAATTTATATGCAGATAACATAAGTACAAGTCATAAGTTTTAAATTCTATAAGTTCAACACAATATGTTTTCCCTATCTCCTGACAATAAAAATGTAACAGTTGACTTTTATTTTAGTTCATATTAAAAGTACATCTTGTAATAAAATTTTTGTTTGGAAATTGGTTCATTTGTACCATGAATTTTGGGGGGAAACATAATTTCTGCTTTGTACACTTTCCAGTAAATACTAATATTTTACCAGTTTTTAACTTTACTTTTTACATGTTGTGACTACTGATATAGATGTAAATCCACAAAGTGATACATTTTCATGAATTTTGAAGTTTGTGCAAAGATGTGTAAACAAATTCCACCTGTTATTTTGTCTTTAAGCTTAATTTGAGGTTTTCTTTTTGATTTGTGTTGCTAGAAGAAATTATTCTTATAGATAAAATTGGTTCATATATGATCAAACCAAAATGTCATGTAAAATTCTTTTTGACAACATTTTTCTAACCTCTTTAAATACTTCTCAGTTTTACCTGTTGAAGGAATTTATGCATTTGTTATGATTTTCCGCCACAACATTCTGATTTTGTGTAAACTTCCAGCAGTTCTGATTTGGGATTTAGAAGAAAAAGAAGCTGTCATTTACTTAGATTCTTTTCCTTCTCCTTTCCTCTTTACTTTTGTTTTGAGGATATATGGACCAAGTTTCAAATCTTTGTTTTAAAATAAAAGATTATATGTGTCAGTGAGGTCAAGAAAGTGTAGACTGAATCCTTGCTGCTCAGACACAGAAGGTGCACAGGAGGGAGTCTCTGTGGATAAGGACACTGGTACTTTGGGCTCTAGCCATATTCATTTTTTTAAAAAGCACCCACATATAACAACATAATTTATATCATTGGTCTGTGATTGTTTTCAAATCACACTGAACGTCTAGCTGTACTTTCATGTTTGGTTTAATATTGTATGAATGAAAAGCCTAAGAGGGATGATAGTGTTTATTTTTTAATTTATTTGGTACTGTCAAACACCTTTTCAGAATGAGCAAATGCTGCATATGCATTTTGGAATTGTTATGTGAAAGCTATTACAGATTCAGCAAGAAGGGAAATTTGTGCTTCCTTGTTGAACATTAAATTATTTTACTTTGCATTTTATAAAAATACAAATTAAAACTGAGCCATTAAACTGCAATAAATCAACAATAGTGTCTCATTTCAAGAACTTTTTTGTATTGTACATAGATTTGTTCAATAAAACGTCCTTGTTGATAATGCAAGTGTTCAATTTTATGTAGTATACTAATTTCAAGAATTCAGTGTATTTAATTAAATGACATTTTTATGCTTCGTAAGAGTGGGGAAAAAAAGGATGGGAAACATTTTGAAACAGTAGGAAATGATGCAAGTAGACTTTTTGTTGTTGTTAAGTCTGTATATAGTGGTAAGAGTTAATAGAGGGAGATGAAAAGGTGGCTCAGAGATTTGTAGAGTTCCTGATGCTCTTCTGAAGGACTTAGGTTCACTTCCCAGTACCCACATGGCAGCTCACAACTGTTTAACTCTAGTTCCAGTGGATTTAACACCCTCTTCTTGGCTAGGCACCTCGCTCACATGGACACACACATGCAAAGATGCATACAGGTAAAATGATTGCTGAAGTCACTTCAGATAAAAGACTGAAGGCTCTGTAGACTTGCGGCAAAAGGAAGTATCAGAGATCAGCAGATACCAGACATTGCGTATGTCAACATTTGTGCCTTTAATGATGAAGTGCTTCCTGGAACTTAGAGTCACTGTGGTATCAGTGTCGTGGCTGGGAAACATCTTACTCTGCTCTGCTCAGGATTTTCATCCTATTATTTTAAAAATATTGCAGGTGTGGTTCAGCAGTAGAAGCATGTTTACCATGCCAATATTTAAAATTTTTTTCCACTAAACTTACTTTTTGTATCCAAAAGTGATCTTGGGCATGAGGGCTTCTCTTTGGTTCAGTAGCAGGGAAAAAACAAAACCAAACCCTGCACTGTTAGCTATAACTTAAAACTTGGAACAAATAATAAAGAAATTTAACACAATGAAGTAGCACTGCAAGTTAAAGTGATTTGCATATATTACAAACAACAGTATGACACAAACCATTACTAAAATATTCTAGCAATGAGATGTAGAATTTTTGGACTGAGGAACATATGATCTTGGGCTAAACGTGATCCATTTTCAGAACAATGCATCTATTAGGTTATTTGGCAACTTTCTATTTTTTCTGTTCTGAAATTGGAAAAATTTTGGAACATAATACCAAGTTCACTTATAAGATAATCAAATGAAGTTGCTGTCATAGTTCTTTTGTCTGCTTGGTATAGTCACCATACCTGACACTAGATATTATATACATTTGGTTTATTTAGCTCACAGTTTCCAGCATAGAAATCCGAAAAAGTATATACTGCCAATCCTGGCTGTATCACAGCATGGTTAGAAAAACAGGCAGTCTGCCAAAAAGGTATATTCCAAGCAAGAAGCAGGAGTGAGGAGGAGCCATGCTCTTCTGTAACAAGCTCTTAATAGCCAATGTTCTGTCAAGGGTGACAAATAATCTGATAATTTCTTAATGTTCTTTGTACCTTAGTATGTGCTAAGCTCTCAGCACATGAACTTGTGTACATGCACAAATCAGTATGTTAAATCCAAGCAGTATAAAAACCAGACTAATTTGAAGAACCAATGGTTGACAAGGACACAATTTCAGGTTATATTTCATCTCATTGATGAGTGCTACACACTGAAGAAACATAAATGGCGTCTGGTTTACTATATTACCATGTGCTCACAATGTGTCACCTCTAATTGTCATAAAACCTCAAGGATTAATGTGAACACTGCCAGATGCCTAAGGGTTGGCCAATTTTGAATAATCAAAATGTTCCATTCTGCCTTGCCATTTTCCCTAAAACATGATGGAGACATGTACAGAGACAACCTTACCCGAGAATCAGTGATTTCAGGGACAGGATGAAGTCTGTCATACTTAGTTAACAATTCATCTTCTAATAATGATTCTCAAAGGTGTGATCCCTATAGCAGTACAATCAGCATCAAGTGGAAGTTTGGTAACTATTAGGCTAAAGATTTTTATTTATTTAAATTAATTTTTTTATAATTTATTCACATCAAGAATTTTATTTGTATTATAGGGGTTCCTTCCAGCTCTACTGCTGGCAGAGAAGGAAGAAGGAAACTAGGTTCCACAGAATTTAGCCAGGCTAGTTCAAACTTCTGGAGTCTGACACCAGGCAGTTTATTTTATACATAAATTTAAGTACAGTATAATTTTGGAAAAAACTTTTCCTGGTAACAATTATCTCAATCCTATCTGCATAATAAAACTTAAGGCATGACTTCATTGAAACTTTTTGCAAAGTACACCTGGCCTCTACCATAAAGATAAGTTCTATAGCTTAATGACCTAGGATACAGTGGTCTCTAATAGAGAGTGTAGAGATAGCCAGGCTATAAAGTACATGTGATATCTCCACCAAGGATGTTGGCTTAAAAACAAAGATAAAGATCTAGGCAGGGAGAGTGTGGTATAAAAATTCGGTGAGATTTGAGTGAGACCTAGGATAGCAAAGGTCACCAAGTTCTTAACATTCGCTTCAGCCTTCTGGGTGGAAAGCAAGTACAGATCCCTTCTATTGAAGAGATAAGCCTGGGTGGTTAGCATTCCTGGTTTCCCTAGTGCTTATCTGTGAGCTAGTACCCTCTATGTCTATCACAAATCTTGGGTAATACAAGCTAAAGTGTGAAACTGGATAATAAACAATGTATCATACTGCTCTATATGATAACACCCCCACACCAAATTCAGAGCCTTCTCAGAAACACTAGGCACTTAATGACTCAGTGAGTACATTTGCCCCTGAGAAATTTGTATTTACTTTTCAAAAAAAAAATACATAAAAACAAAATAGTATGCTCTGGTGTCTCCTCACAGTATGAATGTCTTTTACCTCTTACAGATAGTATTCAGAGTTATTAGAAACAGTCAAAACAGTACTTAGGCAAGTAAGACTACTCAAATTCTAGAATGGAATTGGAGCTTTATGAGGAAACCTAATTAAGAATATACCTCTAAATGACATAGTGACATCATTATACCCACGGATTAAAGAATCTTCCAAGCCTTATCAGAGAAGATTCTATCCGTAGTAGTAGATGGTTATTAACGGAGAAACCCCAAACTAGCTAAGGTGTAGAGAATAAAAAATGCAGAATTCTCAGCCCTAACACACACACAAACACACACGAAAGAGAGTGAATCTCCTAAAACTCAGGGTTCACTTCAGAAGAAAAAGAGTATAGTAGAAGGGCCAGAAGCAATAGATGATGACAAAAAAACTGTTCTGGACAAAGCAGAGAAGCAGCAAATCTATGAAATCACAGCGGCGTGACAGCAAGCACAAGACTTGTGTAAGCCCAAGCCAGTCAAATCATACCAGAGACAGAGAAGTTGGCACCCAGAGATGCTGCTCTCGCCTGGGCACAACAGTTGTTAGAGAGGAAAAGTTAGGTTTTCTCTGAGAGCTTAGACTCTGGTAGGTTGATCACACTCCAGTTGAAGGCCATATATCCAAGAATACTTGGCAGCACAAATTACTTTTTAAACCTGATAGCTTTAAAAAAATAAAAAGGATACGAGATTGGGTGGGTAGGGAAGTGGGGGTGGTTCTTGGAAAAGTATGGGAAAGGGAGAGTTGGCGTTTATATTTCATCTTTTTCTCCCTACTCCACCCCAATTTCTCCCAACACCCAACACCAGGTAGGAGAGAGAACAGGTTAGTGGGAGAGGGGCAGCAGTTTTCTCAGCTGCTTCCTGCTGGTTGGGGTCCTCGGGTTCCTTGGAGCCAGTCCAATCCTTGTTTGAGGAGATCGCCAACTTCTCTCACAACAGCAACCAGGAGCAAAAAGGGAAAAGCAGGAACAGCATTGTTCTTTCTCAGAACCTTTTACTCTCTCAGCTCTGGCATTTATTCCCTCTCCAGAATCCTCAGATTTAAACTATTTGCAGCTGGCAAAGAGCTCTTCTCTGAGCCCACATGAGGCAAACAGTCTGCTGCTGTGGACCAGCTGAATTAGATCCAAATCGCACACCTGGGACCAAAACAAAGGCATGTTTATATCAACAACAAGGGAGTGAATGTGAATGTGATCAAAATACACAAAATGCTCAAAGAACTTATAAATCATTTCTTTGTGTTATAAATCATTCATTTATTTACCTATTTTAATTTTGATTTTTCCAGACAGGATTTCTCTGTGCAGCCCTGAGCTGTCCTGGAACTCACTTTGTAGACCAGGCTGGCCTCAAACTCAAAAGATTCTCTTGCCTCTGCTTCCCAAGATCTGGGACTAAAGTCATGGCTTAATAAAAATACCAAACTGAGTTTATATTTCTGTAAAATAAAACAACTATGCTTGAAAGGGTATAATAATTAAGTACATGAAGGTCCTGAAGCTGAGACCTGCATTTTATGCTTTTGCCAAATCTGTTATGATTACTAACTAGTCTCCGGCATTACAGTCATATTGAAAATTCTTTCTGCCTTCATATTGGTGCCCTGTCACTATAAACTCAACACTCTCTTTCCGCCTTGACCTTCTCTTTGTTTCTTCTTAGGTATCATCACTTGCTCCAGAAAGTCTGTGCTAGTCTTATATCGCTCATTAAAAACTATTTTACTCAATGTTCCTTTTCTCAGGGGATGACAACTCTGGTGGTCCAAATCAAAGCCTGAAGTCATCTAAGACTATAACAGCTTCCACACGAGAGTTATCATTTTCTGTCACATAGTAGCCTCCCATTTGGACTCTCTTTCCTCTTTGTTTCTGTCAGTCTACCCTTCATACCACTATTCAAAGTGTTCCTGTTTGAAACAAGTCTGATCATTTAATCTCCAGTGACTTCACAATTTATTATTTTTATATATATATATAAATAATGGAGTAGGGAGAATACCTACTATGTGCCAGGCTTTGTAAAGGAAATCAAACAAAAAGTGCTTGTCACAAAACTCACCTTGTAATGGTATGGGAGTGGGGCGAAAGCAATAAACAATATAGTATGCTAAATTTTATAATCATTTGGGAGATAAATGAAATGGGTAGGAAACATAAGCAAAGTGTTGGAGTGACTTTGCAGAAGGCCTCCCTAGTAATATTTTGAAGCAAGAACGTGAATAAACAGAGGAAAAAATGAGCATTTGAGATGTCTGAAGAGAAAACCATCTCAAACAAAACAGCAAGAACAGAGGCTTAGAAGCAGAGACCTGCAATACAAGTCCAAGGTATCGATCATAAACCTTGTGATTTATCTGCGGGAATGGATTTAGGAAATAAAAAGATTGACGATTGATGTAAGAGGTAAAAAAGATACTGGTCTAGGGCTGGAGAGAGGGCTCAGAGGTTAAGAGCACTGGCTGCTCTTCCAGAGGTCCTGAGTTCAATTCCCAGCAACCACATGGTGGCTTACAACCACGTATAATGCGATCTGGTGCCCTCTTCTGGCATGCAGGTCTACAAGCAGACAGAACATTGTAAACATAGTAAATAATAAATAATCTTTTTTTTTTTTTTTTTTAAGATACTGGTCTACAGAATGGCCTACAAATCTCTAGATCTGCACGATCCAGTTCAGTAGCGACTAGTCACATGTGGATACTAAAACTGTTTTCAACTTCAAGTAAAATTTGAAATTAAGCTCTTCAGTTTTACTCCTGTATTGCAAGATCTCAAAAGCCAGATGTGGACAGAGGTTAGTGTTGGGCAATACAAAAATATTTTCATCATCTCAGAAAACCCCTTGGACGGGGTTTGAGTCAGTGGCTCACCTGGGGATGGTTTTTCTTCACAGGGAACATTTGGTAGACTGGAGGTATTTTCATTTGCATCAAGTGAGAGAAGGGGCACACTACTTACTCTTTGTGGAAATGTAGGAACGGTGCTAAGCGTTCTGCAATGCAGAACTTAACTTCCACAACAGCAGATTATCCTACACTAAATCTCAGTAATTTTGTGTTCAGAAAAACCTCTAATCGAAATCCAGTTTCTCCTAGTTATACTCACAGCACAAATCACTTTCTACCCAACGTGTGTGTTTGTGTATGCATATTTTCCCCACACCAACCATCCAACTCTAAGGGCGTCAGGTCCAGCAGTTAGAGATGCAGTCCCAAGATTGTGTGGCATTCCGCCCCTTCAGCTGCGTATCAGATGCAACTCTGCAGCCCGGGGTTGGCTGAGTTGTACTTGTGACCAACCAGCTGGACTCAATCATAGTTATCTAGAAGGCGGGCAAACGTGGGATCACAGATACGCACGTTCCGGTTCTTTTAAAACATTTTCTCAGGATAGTATCTAAAAGTGTATTTCAATTTCTGTAGCTGAAGGAGATCAAGGTGCCAGCTCACCTAACTCAGCAGTGGCTAAAGGAAGACAGACATTCAAATGCTCCCGAGCCACCGGAGGGAAGGAGCACCTCCACCTTGCCAGCCCCTCGGTCCTACGGGAGCTCGCCTGCGCTGTCCGCCCGCGCTGCACAAGCGGAGGAGGCCGTGCTGGTGAGTTAAAGGTTCGTTTCTAGCCAACCCTCGAATGGAAGATGGATGTTCACAACGCTTCTTCTCAGCGCGAGCTGTGTCACTCTAACCCATTGCAAGCCGGAACTACAAGTCAGGAGTCACAGCGTTTCCTCGCTGCCTTTCTAAGCCAGCACTTCCGTTCCGTTCGGGGACTGGAATACCCTATACCCTTCCGGCACTAGCGCTGGGCACTTCCGGTTTCTGTTGCCAAGGCGCCGGCCGCCCCGCGGGCCGCGAAGGCGACATTAGTGGCGTCCTCTGCCCCCGTTTCCCGGGGGCGAGATGTCGGGGCTCAGCCACTTAGAGACGGAGGGCTGCCGTAACCTGCTTGGCCTGCTGGACAATGACGAGATCATGGCCCTCTGCGACACCGTCACCAACCGCCTGGTGCAGCCTTTGGACCGTCAAGGTAGGCGCCGGCTGCGCGGGAAGAGGCGTTCCGGCAGCAGCTGAACCCGCGGGGAGGCCGCTCCGACCGCGGCTGCGCGGCTGGGCAGCCTCCCCACCGGGCGCAGCCGGCCAGGGGTCCTGCTGGGTCGCACAGTGGTACCGGCCGGGTACAGCTTTGACAACCAGAGTACGAGGTCAGCCATTCTTCAGAATTTCCAGGAAGCCCCAACAGCGAGTGTTTTTCAGTTTCCAGTTTAGATCATCTGAGGAGTCAGCTGCTGCTACTGTTCCGGCAGTTTTCTTTCTGCCCGAAGGGAGAACAGAAACACCTTTTGTGGGTCTCTTAAGTAAATTCCTATGGCAAGAAACAAATGCTGATGGCCTTGAATCCATATATGTCATGGAATGCTCAGTCTCGTCTTACGTATAAAGTTGAGAAGTGGCACGACCACACGTTTTTTAAGTTAAAAAATGTATATAAGACAAAGGATATACGTACGTTGAATTATAAATACTTTAAAACTATACTAATCCTTACCAAGTACGTTAGTGAAAATATATTTGCTGTAAAGAAAGGGATAAAAATGGCAAACAAAACACACTCCTCCAACCCAAAACAACCAGTCTAATGTAATAGGTACCTTGAAATGGATGAGAAAAGAAGAGAGGACACTTAGGGAGGTTTGAAACGGGGGCCTGTGTGTCTGGAATAAGATCTGTGGAAGGTGTTTGAAATGAGTGCTTTTTTAAAAGAAATGCCATTTTGCACCCATCATATATATATTAAAGTTATGTGGTCCCTGTTTTCAGCACAACCTTTTATTGTTTTTTGTTTGTTTGTTTTTGTTTTTGTTTTTTGTTCTTTTTGTTTTTTTTGTTGTTGTTCCTTTGTTTGTCTGTTTTTCGAGACAGGGTTTCTGTGTGTAGCCCTGGCTGTCTTGGACACCAGGCAGGCCTTGAAATCACTGCGGATTCTCCTGCCTCTGCATCCCTGAATGCTGGGATTAAAGGCGTGTGCCACCAAGCCTGGCAGTACAGCTTTTAAATTCACAAACAACTTGATTCTGCCACTTAAAATCTGGATTTTTGACAGCATTCCTTGACATCCCAAGGACTGTCCTTTTAATCATTTTCTCAGGGTTTGTGTATTTTAGATATTTGGAGCATAGAAATAATTTTTTTTCTGGATCACTTAATTTTTTCACTGTATAGTTTTGGCTGAACTGGACTCACTTTGTACACCAGGCTGGCCTGTGTCTGCCTCCCCAGTGCTACCTGGCAAGGTAAAGGGATTTTAAAGTATAAAGGATTTAGCAAGGCAGTGGTGGCCTTTAATCCCAACAGATGGAGGCAGAGGCATGAGGGTCTCTTGAGTTTGGGGACAGCCTGGTCTACAGAACCAGTTCCAGCACAGCCATTGATACACAGAGAAACGCTGTCTCAAAAAACAACAACAAAAAACCCAAATTATAAAGGATTTAAAAAGCAGACAAATGGATAAGCCACTTTTTGCTTTTCATAGCCATCTTAGACAAAAGCAAGTATCAGCACAATAGCTTAAATACTTTTCAATAGCATTTTTGCTGACTTTGGACACGTTTTCGATGCTTTGTGATTGTCTATTAACTGTTCCTTTTTTCCTAGATGCTATTCACGCAATACTAGTGTATAGCCAAAATGTAGAAGAGCTTCTGAGGCGCAAAAAAGTCCACCGAGAAGTGATATTTAAGTATTTGGCAGCACAAGGGGTGATTGTCCCTCCAACTACCGAAAAACACAATCTTATTCAGTATGCAAAAGATTACTGGGAAAATCCAACACCGAAACTGAAGGAGGCATTGGAGCCAGTTACAAAGACAGAGGACATCCAGCTCTTCCAACAGGTACACTAGATTGTGTTCTTCATCCTTGTTGTCTGAAACTGCCAAACACCTGGATCTGAGGTGCGTGGTTCATAGTACTTGTGTTTACCAGTCTTTATCTTCTTTGCATACATTAAGACCAGTAAAGCAACCATGAAAGAATACTTCTCAGACTTGTTAATGTGTATATAATCTGTTGAATTGGGAGTCAGGGGAATGTACTCCTTTTTCCACAAATGAGAACTGTTGTATGTTTAGAAAGTATAAGAGTGATTGCATTTTAAATGAAGCTCTACTTCTCATCGTTTTTGTACTTAAAGAAAACTGTTGTAAAATTATTTTTTCATTTTGTAAGACTGCCTTTGGTAGCCATGTAAAAATTTCATTTAAGAAATTAAAAAATGATTTCCACTGTTCTTCAGCTAATCCTTGAGTGTGAGTATGTGTGTATGTATCTGTCTTAGATATTAAGTACTTAATGTTGATTGATTGAACTCTAGATAGTTACTGTGCTTTTATATTAGGACAGGATGTTTTAAGGACTTGTGTGCTTAATATACTAAAAAGAAAAAAGAAATACTCATAGCAATTTAATATAGTGAAAATAGAAAAAAAGAAATGTTCATCAAACTTATTGGGAAAATGGGGAAATATACTTACATATCACATACTGTGCTAAATATTGAACAGTCGGTACTTTGTATAGTATAAATAAGACATAATATCTTATTCTCAGTGAGGTACTATGTTCTGAAATACATAGGTGCATGACTTTATAGGATATGTTTTTATAGTAATATTCCCTTTAATTACAAAAAAATAGTACTGAAAATGAACCATTTCAGTCCCCTTTAGAAGTATCTGTTTAAAGAAGGTAGTTTTTTTTAAATTTTGATGAACCTCGCCTGATTAAAAAAATAATAATAATAATAATCATTTTTGTGCTACAGCAGATACTATAAGTAACAAGAGCGTAGATCCATTTGAGTAGAATTTATGATTATGTTAGAAAAATGCACAAATTCCTCATGAGTTTTATTAATTATTACAATGACTTATTTTTATAATCACCTTTCTGAGGTTTAATTTATAGTCAATAAAGAATCCATTTGAAGAAATTGTTGTAAAGCTTTGAGAGATGTGTATAAACAAGGGACAATTATTCACATATCATTTTCATTGACTGTTCATGCTAATACTGATACTTTTAAAAGGCCTTGTTCACTTTTTATGTTTTTAAAGTTCCTTTTTCTAAGATCACATTCATGGGCATTGCATATAACATCCCTGTATTACTGTCTTATCATTGGTTTTGAAGAGACAGGCTTTCAGAATAGGTATGATGTTCCACGCCTGTAACCTCAGAACACAGGTGACAAGAGGCTTGATGTGTACAGGGTCTAGGTCAGTTTTGGATACAGAGCAAGAGTCTCTCTTAGAAGATGAAACAAAAAGGTTTAGGAGACCTATCAAGCTTGACCCCAAACACAGCAAAGAAGAAGAAATGAGAAGGGGAGGGGAGGGGCAGAATGTAGATAGGAAGACAATGAATGAACGAGAGAATGCCAGGGCTGTTCTTAGACCTCTGTGTTCAAGCCAGCTATTTATCTCATCCTTAGCAGTGGCCTTGTTAAATTTTACTTAGCTAAAATTTAAATGTAAAGGGTTTCTTCCTTTTTGAAGGAAGTTTTCCTGTACATACTGTGGTTCAGTTCCTTTCATTCTGACAAGGGTAGTAGCACGTAGCTAGGAAACAGGTTATATAGAAACTTGGATGTGAGATGTATACCTTTACTTTCTGTTTTCTTTAACCAGCAGGAAAAAGAAGATAAAACTGAAAAGGTCGATTTTCGCCGCTTAGGAGAAGAATTCTGTCACTGGTTCTTTGAACTTCTTAATTCTCAGAATCCTTTGCGAGGACCACCTCAAGATCAATGGGGCCCACAGCACTTCTGGAATGATGTTAAGCTTAGGTTTTATTACAGCACCTCAGAACAAAATGTTATAGACTACTATGGAGCAGAAATTGTGAGCCTTCGCTTACTTTCATTAGTGAAAGAGGAATTTCTTTTTCTCAGTCCCAACCTCGATTCTGAAGGACTAAAATGTGCTTCTTCTCCTCATGGATTAGTTATGGTTGGAGTTGCAGGGACTGTCCACCGAGGAAATACTTGTTTAGGCATATTTGAACAAATATTTGGACTTATCCGTAGCCCTCTTTTGGAAAATACTTGGAAAATCAAATTTATCAACCTGAGAATTGTTGGAGGAAGTTCTCTTGCTCCTGGATCGTCACTGAAACCAGCTGTTACATTTGAACAGAGTGATCTGGAGGCCTTTTATAATGTAATCACTTTGTGTAATGACCCTCAAGTCAGACCTAATGGAAGGCAGGCATTGGATAGTGGGACTGGAGACCAGGCTTTATGTAGTGGAGATGAGTCATTGTTGAACAAAAAGGAAGTGAATTTACCTAACCCTCTATAAAGCACTGAGCACTGTATGTCAGCCTAAAAACAAAGCTGATCATCTCTAAGTGATTGCAGATGTGAGGATTGACATATTTTAGCTGAAATACCTTTTTGGACTACAGACTAACGCGGATACTTGCCTGTTTCTGCCTGAGTTACAACAAATGTTCTGAGAACTTCTTGCGGTCCACCAAATAAATCCCACTTTAGTTGTAGGTATTGTGTGCCTTAGAAACCTTAGGTAATATTTTCATTTTATTTAGTGAATAGCCTACTAACCTCTGCACTTCCAAGTGGCAGAGATTAATGATATCGTGGCTTTTTGGATATCTTACAAATGCATCTTGCTAAAGTGTTGTCATTAAAAAAAACAAAACAAAATAAAAAAAAACAACAGGATTTTATGATGTTTAGTATAAACTCAAAAGTCTTAATTACACTGAGTACAAATCACTTTCCAAAAGTCCAGTAATTTAGCCTGGGAAGAAGAACTTACTGCCTTTTTAAAACTTCTTTTTCAAGTTTTTTTTTTTTCTAGTCTAAGTGAATGTCTCAAAATCTACTTTTCTAAACTATTTTGGGCAATAAATGGTATTCTCAACATAGATCTTCTTACTGCTTAGGCTGCAGCCAACAGTTTATAGAACATTTACTATAACACCCTAAAGGTGAAAGATAGGCTTTGAAATTTTAAAGGTATGCACAGTTCCTAAAAAAAAAATTACCGTTCGTTCTTTCTGTTGATTGATCTTGACAGAGGTTGAATCTCCTCAAAATAAAAACAAAACCCATTTAGAACTTACAACATTGGTGGGCAAATTTGCATACATATAGCTAACATAAAATCTTTCACCTCTATGCTACTATATTTAAGAACCAAAATTGACTTGACAGGTTGTTCAGTTGCCTTAATATTTAAATTTCTTACCATCTGATAACTATTTGCTCATCTGGTAGGAATTTCAATTTTTAAATTACCATTTGGAAAAAATTCTGGAAAATGTAATGGTGTATTTATTATTCATGTTAAATTATTGCACTAACTCTGGTAATCTAGGGAGACTGATTATGCTTATTGGAAATGAGAGGTAAACATTCACCAACCCCCATTTTATTTTTGTGGCATGCCTCTATGAAGAGGACAAATCAGGATTTTCTAACATAAATCAATAAAGAAGGGAATTTCTTCCTGAGTGTGTAAGAATAGTAGACTGTTTAGATTCAGCCCACAGTTCCTAAGGAGAGGTATTGGCAGTTTAACCATAATGAAGCACATTTTCCTGTTACTTATATTATCAGTATAGTATAGGTAGGTAGGAAGGAATGACTATCATGTTTATAAGGCAGTCAGATCACATCCTTTCCCACACTCAATTCGATTTTATACATTCTCTCTCTCTCCTCTCTCTCTCTCTGTGTGTGTGTGTGTGTGTGTTGCTGTAGTTGTTTGAGACAGGGTTTCTCTGTGCAGCCCTGTGTGTGTGTGTGTGTGTGTGTGTTGCTGTAGTTGTTTGAGACAGGGTTTCTCTGTGCAGCCCTGGCTATCTTGGAAATCACTCTGTATGCCAGGCTGGCCTGGAACTAATGGAGATCCATCTGCCTCTGCCTTATGAGTGCTGATCTTAAAGGCATGCAATACCATGCCCAGCTATACTTTTCTTCGGTTTTAAGTATCAATATAAATATCCTGAGAAATGAATAAGATTAAAACTGTCCTTGTGTTAATTTGTATCAGTACTACAAAAAGAATTTTTTTTTTTTTAGTTATCTTTAGTATTGAACTTTGTTATTCATAAAAAGCCTAAGAAAGGTACAGCTTTGTACAGAGTTTAGGTCAACTTGAAGATTTTGAAACAGTAGATGGAGAGGATTGGCTGCTTTTTCAGGTTAATCTGCATCTGGACACAAAAGTAGATCCTCTTTGCAGTGAAATGATAAATGAGCAAACTACTCTGCAGGGAGGCTTCACGTTTGCCCCCTGCCCCACTTTCTGGTTATGTATGATTTAATATGTAGGTATGCAAAAACTTTGGCCTCCTTATTACTCAAACTTAAAAGTTTATAATTATATTGGGTTGGTGGGATATTCTTACAACTGAGGAAATCTAACATGTAATAAAAATGTTCAGAGAAAGAAATCTAGAAGAATTGAAATCTGCTCAAGAAGCTTGGAATAAGAAAATACTTTTTTATTTTTATTTTTTGGTATATGTTAGAGAACAGCTGAGGCGAGCTATTTTGCTGTTTTCTACCTAGCTAATACTTGAAAAATCTGGCAAGTACAACACTTTACATAAAATATGGAATGATTGTTGTGCTAGCTAGTTTTATGTCAACTTGATACAAGCTAGAGTCTCTGGAGAGGAGGGAACCTTGACAGAAAACATCTCATAAGATGATGCTGTAAGCCAGCCTGTAGAGCATTTTCATAGTTAGTGATTGATTAGGAAGGTCCCTCCCCATAATGACCTCTGCATTAGCTCCTGCCTCCAGCTTCCTGTCCTGTTTGAGATGCTGTCACTTCAATGATGACCAGTGATGTAGAAGTGACAGCCCAATAAATTCTTTCTCAAGCGGCTTTGGTCAAGGTGTTTCATCACAGCAGGCGTAGCCCTGACTAAGACAACTGGGGTCTCAGAGGAAGGAATCTTCTGGACTTTGTTTTCTGAAGGCTATTTTTGCCTAATAGGACACATGGTGAATAAAAATGTTTACATCATTCTCTGAATTGTAAACTGTTATATTTAGATATTCTATTAGAATCTAAAGTTAATACTTCATTTGTCTTAAAAACTAAAATATCAAACTACAGGAAAATGCCTTGTAAAATTATTAAGCCACCTTGTGAGCAATAGCAGGTTTGGAGATATGTTTTCTTCCCAGAAGATGTTTTTTCTATGAAAACTTGATTACCTGATCTTAGAACTGCTTTAAAACCTAATTATGGGTAGACATGGCACGTGACTTTAATCCCAACAATAGGGAGGCAGAAGCAAGAGGATATCTGATTTCCTGCTCTGCTTAGTAAATTCCAGGAAAGCCAGAACTACATAGACCCTGTCTCTAGAAAGCAAAGTAAGATAACTAATTATATACTGTGTTTTGACTGAAATAGTTCTTTGTCTGAGTTGACAGGAATGAATGAAAACCACACCATAATAAAGTATTTTTTTGCAAATGTAGATGGCATTTTCCTCCCCTTTTTTTGTGGTAGAGGCTGAATTCAGGCTCTTGCACATGCAAGCTTAAAGTCTGAAAGAAAAATTACCAACTACCAAGCTATTGTCTGATGAGCAGTTTTGTAACAAAAATGTATGGAGGAGGCCTTGGTGTGTAGCTCAGTTGAATGAGCTGTTGCCTAGCAGGCAGGAAGGCTTTGGGTGATCCCCACCACCACAGAAGCAGCTGTGGCTGTGTACAGCTGTAGTGGCAGCCCAGAGGAGGCAGAGGCAGGATGGTTAGACTCCTCATGGGCATGTCTGTGTATATAGGAGTCATTAACAACAGCCTGGGGTTCCCTGTCTCCAAAAAAGGAAAGGAAACTACTGAGGAAAGTCTTATTGAAGCATTCAGTTTTTAAATCTACACATTCTCTTCCAGCTCTCATCTTTAGCTCTACTTATAATTAGTGTTATATAATTCATTATCTTACATTAAGTTGCTTTTGTCTCCCCGAGTTGTATGTTGCTAGAACTGTAGTATTTTACCTTGTAATCCATTTTCTTCCTACAGTTACTCCCACAGGATGAACAATGGATAAATTCACTAATTACATGACCTTTCTGTGTACCTTGAATATATTAATTTAATTTGGCTGACTGCCATTATTGCAATAGCAATAGCTAGGTTGTTACAACTTAGTTTTCTTTAATTTTTGTTTTTGAGGCATGGTTTCAGTCTGGCCCTTATTGACCTAGAACTCACTGTGCAGACCATAATGGCCTCAATTTGCAGAGATCTGCCTGCCTCTGTCTCCTGAGTACCACTGCCCGTGACTAGAATCTGGGTTGAAACCCAAATACTCAAAAGATAAGGGCTATAGTGTAACTGTTGCATTTTTGTATTGCATATAAAAGGTTAATGTTTAACCCTTTTTGACTAATCCTCAGAAGATTGCCATTTGCTTATTGTCATCGTTTGAAAGGCACAGATGCCTTTATATTTTAAAGAATATATTCCATGTATCCATAGTGTGTGTGTGTGTGTGTGTGTGTGTGTGTGTGTGTTTACTATGGTTGGCGTGCAGAGAGATCAGACAGCTTGTGGAAGTAAGTTCTTACCTTGTACCATGTGTTTTGTCAGGCTTGGTGGAAGAGTGCCTTTACCTGCTGAGCCATCTTTCCAGCTCCCATTTTTATGTAAATATTTCTTAAGGTGAGAAATATTTAGGAGTTTTGAGTACATTGAAACGTGTTTTGCATGACTGCTTCATTTTGTCTTTGAGAACTTGTCATGGATGTGTTTTCTCCTTGACTGTGATTCTCCACTACCTTTCATCAGCATTTATTAACAGTCCCTTATGTATTATGAGTTTATGAAGTATCCTTCAAACTGGATAAGTTGGGATTACAGTTGCTTCTTTTGCATTCAATTTCTATTCCTTGTCCAGAGACTAGTGCTTAGCAGGTTTTTTGTTTTTGAATTCCTGGACATGGGATTGAACCCAGAGCCACTGGCACACTAGGCACACACCACCACTGAGCTACATTTTCTGTAGCTCCCTTTTAAAGTTTATTTTGAGACAGGGTCTAAAGCTGACCACCTTGTCTCAGCCTCCTGGGAAGCTGGTACATGGCTTGTATGATGGTGCCTGTTATGACAAATACTTGTTAAGGAACTTAATATGGTATAATCAGAGCCTAATGCGTTTCTGGACTTTGCCTATCCATTTGCCTGCATTCATATTAGATGCTGTGATGGTCTGTATAGGAATGGCCCCCGTGTTTGAATGCTTGGCCCATAGGACTGCCGCTGTTAGGAGATGTGGCCTTGTTGGAGGAAGTGTATTACTTGGGGTTTCTGAAGCTCAATCCCAGCTCAGTGGCGTACTGTTACTTGTTGCTGTTTATGAATCTAGATTTATGAATCTAGATTTAGAACTCAACTACCTCTCCATGAGCACCATGTCTGCCTGCATGCTGCCATGCTTCCCTTCATGATGATAATGGAATTCCAGCAACAGCTTTGAAGGCCCCCAGTGATGCCAGCCTCTAGGTACTAGAAGCCCCCAGCCAGTCACCACCCTCACCTCTGGGACAAGCTCTGGCTTGAGCAGAGACTATTTGGCTTAGACACCTTCTCAGATCCCCCAATTGGTCTACTAGCTTGGACTAGTCCATCCCTCCTGGAGCCAGGTGTCCTATAATTCACACACTTGTCTGTCTTCCCAGCTCCTGGTCTCTTTCCTCTCCATCAAGGACCAAGAATCCATATTAAAGATGTCACCCACACACAAAAAAAGTAAAATAAAAAAAATCACATAAACTTTTAAGTATTTGTGTGATTAGTATTTGAATTTTTATTTGCAGTAACATCTAGAAAATGATGTGAAAAATTTTATACTAGAACCAAAAATGGAAAAAGTATTATCTTTAACATTTTTTTTGTTTTTGTGCATTTACATATGCTTATAATACGTGTTTCAAATCAAGCAAATTGCAAAATGGTTTGACAGAAACCAAATGAAAAACTATTGAAGGAAATTCTCTACTGCTGATGGTTTGACCCCGAGATCTTTTGACTGATGTGTGAAAGCAACACACAGACCTGTGTTTCTGTTTTCACTAATGTAGATTCATATGCTCATAGGGAGGACTGCATAGCATAACCATTGCTCTAAATGCCATAATGTAAGTGGTGGAAAGATTTGTGTAAATTCAGGAAAACAATGTGTATGCCATGTAAGAGGTCCTGAGGATCCAGTGTTTTCAGACATCTGAAACAGACAAGGGCATGAGGACTATCTGAGGTGATTTTTGGCTTGAAATCGTTTATTATTGATCAGAATTGTACTGCATATCAAATAGCTTTATGATGCCAACAAAATTTCATATGGTTATTTTGTTTAATAGAATCTTTTATTTTTTTCTTTGGCAATTTCACACATGTAACGAGTGAATCTTGACCATGTCTATCTCAGCTCCCCCCTCTGTTTTCCCTGGGCACCTCCAATATATGCCCCGTCTCACCATGCCCCACCACCTTTTTTGAACTCACAGTGGTGTTGGGATGTCTGTTGGAATGTCGACTGGTCTTGTTGGCTTGCTCTTGCGCAGGCAGCCGTAGCTGCACTGAGTTTATGAGCACCCTGGCCCGGTCACGTCCAGATGACAGAACTGCACATCGTTCTTCCCACCCTTCAGCCCTATTTTTAAAGTACATTGACTTCTCTGGCAAATTAATTTCATTAGGTCATTCTTTCCTATGTGAGGTAATACTTCTTGGCTGGTGCCCTCTGGTCTCCATGGTCACAAGGCATGCACATGGTACAAGGACATATATACATACAAACACTCATACACATAAAAAAAATAGCATAACTGAGGGGCAGTGTGAAAGAGCAGTCCCAGCTTGTGTTCTTGAAGTTAGACAATTTTTCATACAAAACTCCTGGTATGCATAATTACTTGACATGGTATTGCATTTAAGGATAAAAAGACTGTATGTTGTAATTAACTATTAATATTAAAGCTTGCTGTTAATCTGAAACAGCTGTATAAGCAAATCACCACACCGAGAATGGGATTTTAGTTAACCTAGAATACAATGCTGGGCAATAGTTACTCCCTGCTAAACTTCCAAGCCCTCATAGTTTCCTAATATTTAGATTTCCCACATTATATTTGCTTTTTGTAAAATCTTAGGTCTGGTTCATTCTCTCCACCTCATTCCATGATCTCTCCTCCCTTGCTGCCTTCACCTAGCTCTCCCAAGTTCTCTCTTGCCTTTTCTCCTCCCACTCATTTCCTGCCCTGTGGCTCCTCCCAGCTCAACATTGTGTCTAGTTGCTTTATTTTGTTTACATAAAGATGAGACAGGATGCTTGGAATAAATATCACAATACAATATTGAAACCAGAGAGTGGGGGCGGGGGGTGGTAGAAATCAGCATTTGAATGACAAGGGTAAGGTGTATACATTCCAAAGGAACATTATACCAACAACTTTAATTTCTTGTTTTACTTTTCTCTGAAAACCCAGAAATATAGAAAACAAGACTACACTAGGAAATAAGTTTTAGTGTGGACTAAAATGGTCCACGATCTTTAGAACCTTTCCATAATGATGCAACGTAGGCTTCGGCAGCCCTGAAGGTGGTAAGTAAAAAAAGACTTCCCTTTCTTAAAAGAGTGATGAACTAGATAAAGAAGGTCAGCATTATGGTTCACTGTTGAAGGGAGTAGAAGTAAATTTGAATTTCCTGAGTTATAATGCTAAAGGAAAAACTAGGCAGGAAATCACACTACTTGTTTATAGAGGGAAGGGGTTCACAAGAGGTTTTGGCATCAGGGTAGAGACTAAAAACATTAAAAACATTTCTTTGGAAGACAGTTCAGCGAAGGGTTTTTCTGTGCTATTAAGTACCTATGTGAGTGGTCTATGAACAGTGTGCTGCCTTGAAGAGCTGCTTATTTTAAGATTATGAGGTCATGTGACTCTTGTACGAACAGTTCAGTTCTGCAGAGCTGCTTATCTTTTCACCGTCATCTTGGTGTTTTGCACACTGCAGAAACTGTTGGGGTTTATTTAAAACCACATCCAAATACTGTGACTGCTATGAAAGAACACTTCCTTCTGGAGCTAACTACAAGGCAGACTGAGAGGCCATCCTAAGATCATTGGTGGATAGATTTGGTTCTTTTCCTATATATAAGTGACAATATTATTGAAAGAGAAAGTTTATGGTCAAAAATACTTATATAGATAGGTTGATTGCTAAGTAAAACAGGCTCTATAGAGCTACGGAGAAAGTTGACAGAGAGCTCTTCTGAATGTCGAGCGATTTTGTCATTACAGGCCTTGTCGGAGTGACTGGATGCTAATATAAGTCAGTAATTACCTTTCATACAAGCAATTGACACATCACTTTAGCGGCTTTTAGTGGCCCTTGTTTTGCTTTCTTTTTAATAAACTTAGTGGCCTGCCTAGTTTGGTAATTGGACTACCTACGGTAGCGGGGTTCTAGACTGAGTACAAATGAGAAAGGAGGAGCCAGAATGGTGACTTAATGCTTAAGAACGTCTGAGGCTCTTGACAAGGATCAAACTTTCATTCCTAGCATTCATGTTGGGTAGCTCCCAACTCCTTAAAACTCTACCTCCAAGGAATCTGATGTCCTCTTCTTTTCTCTCTCTTTCTCTCTCACTCTGTCTCTCTCTCACACACACAGACAAACCATAACATAATAATGATAATAATGATAATTTGTTTTTTAAAGTATGCTGTCAGGGACAGGACTGCATTCACTTTAGAGGGTTTTTTTTTCTTTGCACTCCAGGAGTAACTGCTAACTGCAAAGCCTTCTGAGTCCTGCGGGCTAGGCAGGTTTCTACTTGCTGCAGAGGCCCCTGGCTGCATGCATGCACCCAGGTGTGGCACATTCAGGTGAGGGGTGGCTCTTGAGTACCTTAGAGTTGGGTAAGCGCACACAGAAATGAATTCTACAGCAGAGCATGCAAGCTGAGAGAACCAGAACTCTCCCAGCCAGTGCTGGTGTTCTCAGATCCTGGCCATCAACGAGCTGCTCCTTTAAGAAAGGAGGCTGTAGACTTGCAGGGGGTTACACCTCCGAATTCTCAGCAAGCCACACGTGGAAGTGAGGCAGCCCCTGAGGCTGAGCAGATAGCCACCCTCCATTCGGATTTCTCAGTCTCTGCATTCCACTGGTGACAGTGTGTCCTGCCTTATTTTAAATATGGGGCTTCAGGGTTCTCTGTTGAACAGAGAGTGAGAACTAGAGTCATAATTACATATATAATATAGATAAAAACCAAATATTTGGTTTTTATAGGCAGGGTTTCTCTGTGTAGCCTCAGCTGTCCTGGACTTGCTGTGTAGACCAGCCTCACATAGATCAAACTCACATAGATCGACCTGCCTTTGCCTCCACAAGTGCTGGGATTATAGGCATGCACCACCATGCCTGGCTATAAATGTATATTTTAATGTATATTTTATTCTTTAAAAGTTCCATATATTTATATAATATATATGATCATAATCCATCCACGTCTCTCCCTACCTCCCTAGTACTTCCCACTCCATCTGTCTCCTTGCTTCATGTATACTTTTTTTGTCATTGTTATGAATAACCCCATGTCCAGTTGTTAATGTCCATGGTTGTGTGGACATCCACCGAGACATGACCAACCTATCAGTGGACATTTCAAATTTCCCTGCATGTTACATCCCCCCCTCCATGCATTTTGGCTATCAGTCATCCCTTTCTTTCTTCTTTCTGATTCTCTCAAGGCTGATGTCTATCACTTTTACTGGCTTCCAGATCTGTAGCTGGATACAAGCCCTACCATATCCATACAGGTGAGATAAAAATAACACTCAGGAACAAGTGTGTTGTATCCCAGAAGTGCTGCTTGAATCTAACTTAGTCATGCTCCAGTGTGACCTGAATTCAGCACACGGAACGAGATTCTATATTTGCTCTGCTAGGTTTAGGTTCACTTTTAACTTTCTATTCTCATATCCATCATTTTGAGAATGGGGAAGTTTATGCTGTGCCCTTACATCTTGGCAGCATTTGCTATTATATTATATTATATTAATTATATATTTAATACATGTCCACAGCTAAGAGTTTGCACTGACAACTATGCTAGGAAAGAGGAACCTTATTCATTACTATGGAAATGGAAACTGGTGTAACCACTAAGGAAGTCAGTGTACAGGTTCCTCAAAATACTAAGAATATAACTACTACATGACCAAGCTATTCTACACATAGGTGTAAATACCCCAAATGGTATAAATACCATTGCTTTAGCCTATTATTGCTTTAGAGTTATTGCCTAGCCATGTTTATTTCTGATTAGTCACAGTAGCAAAGAAATGGAACAGGTTTATATATTTACTAACAGATGAATGGATAAAGAAAAAATATCTACAATGGAGTTTTATGCAGCCATAAAGAGGAATAAAATCATGCATAATGTTTACAGAAAATGAATGCAATGGGAGATCACTATATTAACAAAAATAAGCAAGGTTCAGAAAGACAAATACAAAGTTTTCTGTCATGTACACAATTTACTTTTCTCTCTGACTGACTCACTGCATGTGTGCATGTGTTCATGTGTATGTGTAGGTCATGAAAGTAGAAAGGGGTCATGAGATGAGAGGACAAGATCTCAAGGTTAAGGGAAAGAGGAAGGGGGATAAGAGAGAGTAATGGAATGCAAATGACAGAAGAGCAGAACCACTTAGTGAGAAGAAAGGGACACTCAGTGGACGTGAGAAGAGGGGGCATTGGAGAGGGATTAATCAGAACATAGTAAAATGACATGCATGTATGAAGATTCTAGAGTGCAATGCACTGCTTTTTGGCTAACGTAAAAACAAATGATAAAGCGAGACCGTTTGCCTAGTCTTTCAGAAGACTTTGGACTTTTGAGCAATGCTGGAACTATTAAGTCAATGAGAACTCTTGGAGATGGACTGAGCGTGTCTTGCATTGTGAAAGGGATGTGAGTCTTTTTAACCTTGGGCAGAACATTATGGCTTAGACCTTCATTATCTCCAAATGTGTGCTATGAAAGAATGACCAGAGTTTGGGCCCTTGATCTCATGAATGGGCTAATCCATGTATGTATTCATAGCTTAGTGGGTTTCAGGATGAAGACCTTGTTATAAAAGTGAGCTGTCTCTGTTCCCTGGCCATGGTGTAATAGCTTTGATCTGTTATTTACTTCCCACTATAAATGTAAACCTCTGAAACCATAAGCCAACTCCCTTGCTCCATAGGTAACTTTTAAAGACTAAGAAAAACTTGATAATATAAAAATATTAGGATTTTAATAGTGTTTTTAAAAAATATTTGTTTATTTTTATTTTATTTGCATTGGTGTTTAACTGCATGCATGTCTCTGTAAGGGTGTTTGATCCCCTGGAACAGGAATTACAGACAGTTGTGAGCTGCCATGTGGGTGCTGGGAGTTGAACCCGGGTCCTCTGGAAGAGCAGCCAGTGCTCCTAACCACGGAGCCGTCTCTCCAGCCCCTTTAGTAGTGTTTTTTGAATGAGCAGATATATATTTCTAAAGAAAATTTGCTCTGATTAATGGATTTGTCCATATTGACACAAGTTACTGATTGCCTGAGGATTTTGATAAAAATTGTAGTTTCTCCACTTTTGGGTATTAATTTTATTATTATTATATTTTAAATTTTAATTTATTTTTGTTTAGTTTGGTTTAGTTTTTTAGACACGGATTCTCTGTGTAGCCTTGGCTGTCCTGGAACACACCGTGTAGACCAGGCTGGCCTCAAACTCAGGTACCTGCCTTCTGCTGCCCAAGTTCTGGGACTCATGGTGTGCTCCACACTGTACTGCTCAGAGTATTAACTTTGAAGTTAATAAATCTTAATTATCATTTAAACATGTAGACTAGATTACATCTTACTAGAAACAAATTTGTAAGGTCCAGTCAGGGCAAGATGATATTGCAAACAGCTTCTTGTCCTTTGCATTTGCATCCCTTCTTGGTTGGTCACAGTTTTGCACTTAATATTAGGAAGAACCAAAGTCCTTTATCCTTTTCTTGCTCAGAACCAGTTGCCTCTCAGGATCATCTGAAAGGAAGGCCCTCTTCGCACATTTCAAAGTAGAAGATGGAAATTTACTGACACCTTGTGGCCAAGACAGTTCTCTAAGTGTTTTGTGTCTACAGCACTGGATTGGCTTCCTGGTGGTCATTCAACAGGAAAATACATACTTCTGAAGGGTCTTGAAGATTGTAATGGTTTCTGAAGTTCTATCTCAAAGGGTTGTAACTTAGCCGCAGAGCACTTGTTGGTATCAGCAAGGCCCATGGTTCAACTCCAGTATAGCAACACAAAACAAGACACCGCATGTTTTGTTTTACTAAACAAGTGTGTGTGCATGTGAATGAGTGTGTGTGTGTATGTATGGAGGTTAGAAGACAACTTTCAGGAGTGGTTATTCTCCTTTCAACTCGGTATCTAGGGTCACACTTGGGCGAGTTCTCAGGCCTGGCTGTAGAGGTCCTTACCTTCTAAGGCCTCTTGTTAGCCTCCCTCCCTCAGTCCCTCCCGCCTTCGCCCCAGTCTGTTTTGAATGATAGGTCCCTGACAAGGATCTACCATGGCTGTGAGTCTTCCGTTCTGAGGCAGAGGAGGGAGGGGCTCTCGGACAACCACAGGAAGAGGACGGGCCGGTGAGGAGGTCCCCTGTGATACCCACAGTGAAAGTTAATAGCTGGGAAAGGGAACGTTAATCGTCACTGCGGAGAAGTGGAAGGGTTACTGTGGGCGAAACCCTGGGGAAGGCACCTTAAATCAGGATGCACTTTCTCTCCTGGGGTCCGGTCTCCCCGTGCCCCTCCCTGCCTCCTGTGCACGCTTTCTAATGGTAAAAACTGAAACTAAATGCTCCTGCGATTGGGCAAGCCAGCTCTCTTCCGCAGCATCAAGTCCCCTTTCAGATTCTTGTTCTCTGGGCGGGCCTCAGCCCCTCCCCACTGGTGACAACGCTGAAGCCAGTGCTGACTGGAATGGGATGCCATTTTATGTTATGCAAACCTGGAGAAAAGCCCCCGGCATTTGCATATCAAACAAACTTACTTTACTGAAATGCTGAATATTCCAGAGGAACTGCTAAAAATTTAAATTTGAATAACTTTATAGCTAGACAAGAAAGGGATGGAATGGGGAATTTGGGTGGGAGCAGGAAATTTTTAGGAAATGTAATTGTTTGTCGTTGGCAAGTAGATGTTTAAAATTAAAAACCCTTCTCTGAATTTTCTTTTTCCATAGTAGACTCCTAAATAGTCTTCACATTGTTACCTACTGAGAAGATGGGGAGAGAGGGCCATGGGGGAGGGAAAAAGAGGGGGAGAGACAGAGAGAACATATTCCTGAATACGTTGTATTCTGGGTAATATTTCTAATCAATTGGTGTTAGAAAGAGACAGCATTCAACCATTGCCCCAGGTCAAGAAGTCTGTGCTTCTTGGAAAGTTCTCTTGTTCTAGTCTTCAAAAGGACCAACAGTGAGAAGGATTGGGAGTTCAAGGCCAGCATCAGCTACAAAGGGACCTTGAGTAGCAAGGTCATCATTTTTTAATAGGTTCAATTATTCCAGGTATTGATTTTACAATGATGCATGGATGTGGGATAGACCTTTCAGTGGTCTGAAATGGATGTATGTTTTAATGTGTTTTTAAATGGGAGATGATGAGTAGTGTAAAGAATCCTCCTTGTGATCACAGTGGTTGCATACTGACTTGGCTTTAGAACTTAGAGTTGCTCTGCTAATAAATTACAAAACACTAGTAGACCTTATAGGTTAATGACACTACTAATAGTTTATACTTATGCATAAATAGGTATTTGTTTATATTCTACTGTGACTTCAGTGAAATTTTTTCTCTGTGTTTAATTATTTACTATAAATGATGCATTTCATCATGTAAATATATAGTGTAGAATTTGGAGAGATCTTACTGGTTTGATTATTAAGCCTTCCTAAAAAATAAAGCGGAAATTGCTGCTTGATGACAGGAGTCCTGATTGCAGTCAAGGCTCTCCAGAACTGCTGGGTGATGTCTTAAGAGACATTGGATCACAGCTTTGTATGGAGAACTCTCTGGCCTGTCACCTGCATGCAGGAGATGTAGGGGGGCAAGCACTGTAACTCAGCCTGAGTGCAGAATAAGGGGAGCTCTCTCGGCCCTAACAGCGAGGTGGACAAGAAGGAGAGCCTCCTCCCTCTGTCTTTCATTCTATTCAGGCCTTCAGAAGTTCCAGAGGTGCCCACCCCCTCTCAGGAAGGCCATCCATCACCTGAGCTCCACGGACTTAGTTTCTAATCTCATCCAGAAACACTAGAACAAAAAGACAGAGAAACTGTCTTAGTGAGCAAGCAGGGTGGAATGTTTCAGTCTCAGGGGAAACTGGTATACAGCACCAGTCTAGCACAAATGTAAGCCCCAGGTTCAGTGAGAGATACTTTCTCAAATGCTAGGATGGAAAATGATAAAAACAGGTAATGTTGACCTTAGGTCTCCACATGCAAGAGCACACACACACACTACTGAATGTGCACACACAGACATGTAGAAACATCTTTATGAAACCCATCACTATGTACAATAAAGATGCACCCACAATGTGTTATTAAAAAGAAAATAATAATGGCACAGTATAAATAGAGCCTTGATATACAGCTGAGAGCTCTCATATGTGAGGTGTTCTCAAGAAGCAACTTCAATATTTTAGACAAGAGAGGATGGCCAGCACCCATGGCTCAAACAGTAGCATGAGAAGTGGGGAAGGGAATTTAGGCCGGAAAAATGGTATTGAGGTAAGAGTGAGAAGAACCATAGTATGACTGAGCACAGAGTAAAGGGACAAATGTGTAATAAGCAGGTAAGCTGTTCCAAGGTTTTAAGGAAGATGGCAAATAACTTATGGCATTAATAAAGATCAGTATCATTGTACAATGCTGTTTTCAAGAAAGAAAAGGATAGTTGAAGCCACACTGAATTTCATTTGCCCCCTATAGAGATACCAAGAAGTCTCCTGAGATTCATAACCTTCCCACTGATGATTTCTAAAACTGTGCAGTTTTGACTCCATCCAAAAACAAACAACAAAAAACTAAGTATGGAAAATATTAGTGAGCAATGAATCCCCTGGAAGGACTATTTTGGGGATGCTGAAATAGAGTTGCACAGCAAGGTCTGAGGAAGGTACTCAGTAAGTAGCCACTTTCTCACTCTGAAGCAATATGAGGCTTTGGAACCACCATGGCTACTGAAAAGTGTTTCAATAGAATGTCTGAGCATGCAATATTTTAGTTAAACTCACAAGGATGTCTAGTTTTACCTTAGTTTTTAACAAATGCATGTTCCAACGCTATTTTAATTAATTGTGACATTTTGTTACAGTCTGCTGATAGTTTTAAAGTTCCCCTCCTATTTATGATTCTTTGAGGGACTCTTCCACCTCCTGGAATTTGCCAAACAATTGTTTCTAGAAAGAGTTACAGGAGAAGTGAAGTGTAGTGAAACAGTTTAGCTTCGTATGCTCTTCATTTTCAGAGGTATCTTCACAATCCTCAAAGATTTCCAAACTGACTTGCTCCAGTGAGTTTAGTGGTAAAAATGACTGTTATGTTTAACTGACAGCTGCTCCCTTTGAATTTATGGAATTAATTTACATCTTTAGCCCCCAGTAGTCAGGCTATCAAGCACATGATACAGTCTGTCCCTCAGATAACTGCATCATTTGTGTATTTGGGGCACTGAAGTTTTTTTTTTTCATCTAATAAAAATTTGTTTTTATTTCATAAGGCACCGAAGTTCTTTATCAAGCTCGTTTGTAATGTGCCATTTATTTCTCTCAGAATCCAATTGCTATCCCTTTAAAGTCGTTCTGTAAAAATGTCAGTGCATTTTAAGTGTGTAATAACTGGTTGAACATTTTTATTTTTTGCCTTTTTTTCTACGAACAAAATAATAGAAAACCCATTTTCCCCTCCCCACTCATCTCACTATGTAGCTCAGGCTGGGCTAGAATTCCAGAGAGTTTTGCCTCTGCCTCTTAAATATATGAATTATATGCTGCCATACTGGAAAGAGCAATGCATTGGCTTTCCAATTTCTTATTTCCTATTTGAGGATCCATTCAAGAACATCATGTTATTATTGTCCTATAAGGTATACTACCACCCTATCAAGGATATACTGCCATCTTATAAGATCTACATTCTCACTCACGGGACTGCATCAGCTCTCACAGTCTCAAATCTGCTCAAGGCCCTAGAGAAAACTCTTATTCGTCATTTGGCCCCTGCAGAATGAGAAAGCCAGAAACATTAAACAGACTGTAAACGTCATATGACAGTCTAACACATAGTGTAAGACTGTGCAATAGAATAACAAATGTAAATGATGACACTGATTACTTTCCTGTTCAAACCATTCTGCATACTGTGGAATTTCCAGAGCAGACATGAAACTCCATTAGAAAGTGATACGAAGCGTCATCAGGCGGCCACCCTGTCCTTCCCCTCCTGGAAGAGCCCTCACTGTGCTGTCTGCAGAGTGTAACATAGAAAGTTGTCAGTGCTGAGAGATTTTGATTAACAAAATGACTGTTTTCCCTTGCATGGTAAAGCTACTAATTGACATGCTTACCGAGAAGTTTTTACTAATTTTCAGGGGTTAGGAGATAACTTAGTCAGAGAATATTTACCTAATAAAGTCCTAGGCTTGATCCTCAACATCACACATAAACATACATACCCTTCCACACAAACATGCGAGTGCATTCTCTGACTTCCATGAGCATGCTTCCATTCCCCCACTCTCACACAAGCACACACATGCACACACAAATCCCGGGACACACACACACACTCCTTCCATTTAAACATAACTTGGTTGTGAATTTCAAATTGCCGAAGGTCAGATAAACTTCTGAGGAGGAGGGTGGTAATTATTAGAAGAAATTACAGTTAGACTTGCAGAAGAGATGGTATAGTTCCCTTTTGACTTTCTTGTTCATAATTACTTGATTTTTAATGGCATTTTGGATATGTATGAAATGAAGAGTTGAGAACCACCAGAGAAGAAAACAAGAAACTGTGACAACGCTGTGATGATTAAAGGGTCATAATAAAATTTAGAGTTCTCACGAGATTATTCAATTTAATTCCCTTCTGAATTAAGCAAACATCCTGAAAGCTTGTGTAAACACGAGAGCCGGAGCGATTCCGAATGTGGCCACAGAGTGGCGGTGTTGTGACACAAATTCTCCTTGCCCCGAGGAAGTACCCCAGAGTTCCTGTGTTGAACTCAGATTTTTCTGGGCCTGCACTCATTTTCTTTTCCATTTTATAATATCTTATCATAAACCAGTGTTTCCATTTCCTGGCATAAGTTCAGCACACTTTCTTTTGGAAGGGTTCATTGGATTTTTATGCATAGGTTACCTCTAAATGTTGAACGTGGCTTTGCTTTTAACTGATTTTCCACGTAGCAACCAGGAGCCCAAGTAACGCTAAATAAGCAAATTTCAGTACACAGTACTCCTCGAAGAGCCATGCAGCGTTTAAAATATGGACACACACCAGCGTTGTGCCCGAGAGTTGCTGAAGAATGAAATGATGATCCTTGTAAATAGTACTGATGAGTTCATGTGTAAAACCCACTGGCATTTCGATATCCAGGAGGGGCCTTGGACTCCGCACCAGGCACTGTGCCTGGATGCGGAGACAAAGAGACTTGGTGCTTGCCTATTTGGACAAGGTGGTATTAAACCTACATTATTAGTGGCTGCGTTGATGGCTCAGTGGTTATGCTGGCTGCTCTTGCAGAAGACCTGGGTTTGGTTTCCAGAACCCACACGGTGGTTCAGAGCATCTATAGCTGCAGTTGGAGGGGATCTGATGCTGTCTTCCGGCATTGTAGGCACTGCACACATGTAGTGCATATACATACACAAAGGGACACCACATACACACACAGAAACTTAAAAAATCACATACATGAAGATGTGGAAGAGTCTAAGCTAAAAGGGGAAACAGGAGGGAGGGGAAGGATAAAAAGTGAGGCAGTGAAGAGCGTCCCCCACAGAGGAGGAGGAATCAGTGCAGCAGAAAGTTCTGACTGGGAAGGGAAGGTGGGAAATTTCGCCAACGACTGGAAGCAGTGCTAGCAGCTGGGATGTGTAAGCAACCTCTGTGCTCAGCAAATGATGAACAGATAATGAACTCATGGTACCCAGGCATGTTGTTCTCCTGTAAGGAAAAACGAAATTATGGAACTCTCAGGGAAATGGGTGGAACTGGACAACTTTATATTGAGCTAGGTAACCTAGATCTGGAAGGACGAATGTGTGTTCTCGTACATATGTAAATCCTGACGTTGACTCTTTAGATTTACGTGCTTGACCTGGAGAACAGGCAAAAGTCAGGAAGCTAGAAATAGGCCATTGGTTGAAGAAAGATCTTAAGAGGAGGAGATAGTAGAATATGGGTGGTATGAAAGGGAAAGCAAAAAATGGGGAGGAGATATATAAAAATGGGGAGAGGAACGGTAGAGTAGAGTGAAGGAGGTGATTGTGGGGGAATAACCAGCACTAAGGATGTTGAAGAAAACTATATGGGGGCCTGGAGAGATGGCTCAGAGGTTAAGAGCACTGGCTGCTCTTCCTGAGGTCCTGCGTTCAAGTCCCAGCAACCACATGTTGGCTCCCAACCATCTATAACGAGATCTGGTGGCTTCTTCTGGGTTGCAGTCACACATGCAGACAGAACATTGTATATATCATAAATCTTTCTTTTAAAAAAGGAAAACTATATGCACATCTGTTTTATAAGTTTTATAAGTAGACGCCTGGATATATAGTATTGCTATATAAAAGTTTAATGGAGTTATCCTATCAAGGGGATGATGCTTTTCCCCAAGGTCATAGGTTGCCAGATAAGCTGTAGTCCCATTGCCACATATAGGATAACTCTTAGAGAGTTGTTGATCAGTGGAGTGTCCTGGAGACCCTCCAAACAATATAAAATATTGCTCTTGCCCTGGGCTACTTGTAAGACTTTGATGGTAAAACTCTAATTGGTAAAGACACTACATACTTTGGTCACAGGACACACGTGTATTCCTCATTGCTGGTTAGTTATCACAGCATCAGAAGGTATTGTGCTGCTGAGAGAAAACATGGTCAACAGTCTTTCCAAACCGGGAACCCTGTGAGCTACAATAATGTGAGATATGCCCATGACTGCAATAGAGACACACATGTTATGGGGTAACCAACTGCTTTCTGACTGGACTTAAAGCCTACTCTTCAAGCAGGAACACATGCCTGGTATTATAAGTCTGGCCAACAACCCATGGTTAGGTAGCTCGTAGGTCCTGGGGGAACCTACTACTTTGATTTTGCTAAGCAGATGTAGTATCAAACTACCTTCTAAATATGTATCTCTGCTACCCATAGATTAGTGTAGCTTTCAGATCCTATCAGAGATGTTTCTTTGTGCTGATGCATTTTCTGGCTGTGAAAAAGTGTGTTCTTAATTATTTTTTTAAACCAGAAAACCATGTCTAACAGGATATGTAGGTATCACTTCTTCACCTGCCTTTAAAAGTAAGGCAAGCTGACCTGGCAAAGGTGATCCTCCTCAGCCTTCTAGTTGATTGAGGATTGTGGTCCTTTTGCATAATAAAGCTGGCAGCCAGAGTTGGGGCAGGAAGAAGGGTGGCACTTTCAAGCAGACAGAAGGGAGACAAAAGACTGAAGGGAGACAGAATGGAGCAGGGAGGTAGGCCGTGAAAACCACATGGAGACAGAGTGCAGGAGAAGTTGGGTTAAGTTAGAAGCCAGCTGAGAGACTGCCCCAGCAAAAGGCCAACAGCCTTAAACGAATATATCAATGCCTTAATTAAGCCTCAAGCGGGATCCGAGGAAGACTCACAGTGATCGTTCTTGAAGAGGGCCTGAGTTGGATTCCCAGCACCAACACTGGATGTCAGATGACTATCTGCAATTCCAACTCCAGGGAAGCTGAAGCTGTCTTTCAGCTTCGTGGGCAGCGGCACATGCCCCAACACACACATAAACACATATAAAAAACAAAGACTTTAGATAAATTAGTGAATTAGTGTTTGTTTAAAAGATAAGCAGGTTACTACACATTATGGCCTGTAAAGTGACTGTTGCATGATGTTGTAACTGAAGATGACCCCTTATTCTCTCCCTCCCTTCCTCCTTCCTGAATTCTTTCCTCCTTTCTTTCCTTTGTTAAGCAGCTTGAATTTATTGCTTTTATAAAATTTGGAATATGTCTGCTGTTATTTCTACAATTATTTTCATTTCACACTTCCTCTTCACCTTTTGTTTTCTCCATAACATAACCAGTAACACATACTTTAGGCTGCTTGGTATTGTCACAGGACACTGAGATTATAGTGTTTTTTCTTTTTAATTCTTTCTTTCTTTCTTTCTTTCTTTCTTTCTTTCTTTCTTTCAGCATTATTTCCTCTGTGATTTATTTTGAGTTGTTTTTATTGCAGTATTTGCCAGTATTACTTTTCATTTTTCCTTATCAAGACTTTAATCTACTTCATCCACTGAATTTTAGTTTACAGATAAGGTACTTTACATTTTCAAAGACCTTACTCATGCTTTTATATATTTCATCTCTTCATTGCACTTATATCTTATTTTGATATTCTAAATCTACTTAAATTTTTATAGCTCTTCTAGAGTCTTTATCTAATAACCCATCTTTGTCATTCAATGCACTATTCGTATTGGTTGACTGATATGGGGGTTAAAATTCATATTTTTTTTGTTTTGACAAGTTTATTAGTTTTTTTTTATCACATGTTATATATTGCAAATTTCTTATCGTTGAGTGATAGATTTTATTATATTTCTTTGACAAATTCTGTTCTTTTTTTCAGGCAGGCAGTTGATACTAGGAAATAATTGTGTAAGCAAAAAACATTGCTTTAAAGCTATGGCTGATGGGTAGATGCAGACATTCTCTAGGACTACTGTACCCCCAGTCAAAAGGGGACTGTCATCTCTGAACTCTAGAGAGTTTACTTGGCATACCGCAATCAAATCCTACAGATGGAGTGCATTTAACAATGGGATTCCTTTTCTGCCTCTCTGGAGCCTGAAATCTCGAGATCTCGGAGCTGACAGGGCTGTCTCTGAGGAATCTTAGGTCCCAGGCTCTCAGATGAATAGCTCGGGGTCTTCTTACTTGACCGGCTATCTGTGCTTGCCTAAAGAGAGGAGAGGAAAGAGGGATGAGGAACGCAAATACCCATATCTGTCTTTATATAGAGGGGCTGATTTTCTCTGATGCTTCTTGTTCTTCTTTAAAAAAGTATTTCTGTCAGTGTGATGTGCCATGTTTGGTTGATACCCATAGGAGACCTGCCCTTTTCTATAGGGAAACTGAGGAAGAGTAGATGAGGGGTAGGCGGACGGGAGGAGGGAGGGAAGGGGCTGGGAGGAAAGGAGAGAAAACTGTAGTCACGATGTAAAAAATAAAAAATAAAAAATGGAAAACAAGTAAAAAACAAAGAAACAAACAATTTCTATGTGCACACATGCCTGGGCTACAGCATGTGATGGTCAGAGAACAACTAGTGGGACTCAGTTCTCTCTTTCCACCACAGCAACTGGGATGGAACATGGCTACCAGGATTAGCAGAAAAAGGGCTTCAGCTGCTCTGCCATCTCACTGGCCTTTCCCTTTTCTTAAGAATAAATTCTGCAAGGCAGGTTTCACCGTCTTTCTCTGTAGCCTGGCAAGGCTGCACCCCCCAGGGGGAGGTGATCAAAGAGCCAGCCACTGAGTTCATGTCAGAAACAGTCCCTGTTCCCCTTACTAGGACACCCAGTTGGGTACTGAGCTACCATGGGCCACATCCGAGCAGGGGTTATAATTTGTATCCATACATGGTCCTTGGTTGGAGAAACAGTATCATAGAAGACCCCTGTGCCCTGATCTAGTTGGTCTTTGTGGAGCTCTTGTCCTTGCCAAATCTTACTAACTCCCCCTTTTTTCATATGTTTCCCTGCACTCTGGCAATGGCTTGGTTGTTATTCTTAATATCAGCTTTGATTCGTTGTTAGTTAGAGTCTTTCAGAGGCCCTCTGATCTTAGATTCATATTCTAAAGCTTGTTTTCTAGTATCTTTAAGGCACCTGTATTTTTGTTCAGTCTCTTTTATCCAGTCTTACCTTCCAAATGGAGTCTGCTATCGTCTCATCAGTGTCACAGGATGGCTGTGAGAATCAACTAATAAAGGGAATGAGGCAAAGTTCTTTACTAATGTTCATGTTCTCCTCTAGCACTCAGGCTTTAGCTTAAAAACTTCAACTGTGACGTCTCTGGCCATCATAGCTTCCTAGTGATATATTCTTATACAGTATTTCAAAAATACATGCATTCATTCAGTGTGTGTGTGTATGTGTGTTTGTATTTCTCCAAGGGATCAAACCCAGGTCACCTTGCACCATGGCTGCAAGTGCCTTTTCTAATGAGCCATCTTGCCCAGTCAGTATTTAAATGTCCTTTCCAGGGATTCTCAAACTGTGATTCACAGGCTAAATTCCACCGGCTATTAATTGTTGTAAATACCATTTCATTGGGATGCACGGGTGCTCATTCACAGACTGTGCTGCTCTTTTGACTCAGCAGTCCAGGGGTGAACATGGCACAGAGGCCATATGTTTTGCTTCTTGTGATGTGAGACACAGTTTCACTCCATGGCTCAGGCTTGCATGGACCTCTCTAGGTAGCCCAGGTTGAGCTTACATTACTGGCGGACCAACCTCCAGTCTCAGCCTCCTGGGCATTGAGATTACAGGCTTTAGCTACCGTAGAGACTATACAGTTGCAAAGCCTTAAATGTCCGTTGCTTTATTCCTCACAAGATAGTTCAGCTAATTGACATAGATTGCATTTTTCTTTCTTTCTTTCTTTCTTTCTTTCTTTCTTTCTTTCTTTCTTTCTTTCTTTCTTTCTTTCTTTCTTTCTTTCTTTCTTTCTTTCTTCTTTTCTTTTTTTCTGGAGAGTATAGACCAATCAGGAATTATTATTACTTGAGACAGGGTTTCTCTGTGTAGCCTTGGCTATCCAGGACTCTCTTTGTAGACCAGGCTGGCCTCTCACTCACAGAGATTTCTCTGCCCTGCCTCCTGTGTGTTGGGATTAAATGTGTGCACCACCTCTCCCGGCCCCCAGGAATCATTATTTAAAGAAAACATTTATTGACATTTTGAATTCTTCATCCTATAATTCTTAGTGTCTCACTCTCAGCTCTGTCGATATTTATGGCTGAATGATTCTTTGTTATGTGCATGTTTAGGAGGTTGGGTTCTGGACACTATATAATGGTAATCAGTTTTCTTAGGTTTTGGCCAGTAGTGTCCACTTTCCACTTGTGCTAATCAAGAATGTTCCAGATAATTTCATATGTCCTCTGGAGAATGAAATTATCCCCAGGTGAGAAACACCATCACAGTTCATCTTTAAGTTTACCAAGCACGAAAAGGAAGAAAAGTTCATTGCTAAACAACTGAATTCACCAGTTGTCGTCACACGCTTGTTCTGATGCTGGTAAAAAACACTGACCAGAGCAACCTGAGGAGGAAAGACTTTATTTCAATGCACAACTCCCAGGACATGACCCACGACTGAGGGAAGTGAGGGCAGGAACTCAAGAGACAAACCTGGAGGCGGGAACTGAAGCAAAGGCCACAGTAGGACACTGGTTATTAACTTGCTCAACTCTCTTTCTTATATAGTCCAGGTCCACCTGCCTAGGGATGGTATGGTCCACAGTGAAGTAGACCTCCCTAATTAATAGGCAATGAACAAAAATGCCTCGTAGAGATGCTGACAAGTTAGTCAGATGGGGACAATTCTTCAGTTGAGGTTCTTGTTGGTGTCAAGGTGACAAGGACTAACCAGTGTGCTAAAATTCCATAATAATGTCCCTTGTGCCTTTTTTTTGGGGGGTGGGGGAGTGATAATCACACAGGTGCATGTGTGGGAAGGACATGAAAGTTTAAAAGGTTATACAGTAGCATACGTGCTGAGAAAACTGTGTTGGATCTACCTCACACTTCAGTGCGAGGGGCTTTGTTAAAATAGATTGCTAAGAGACTGTGAGTCGTTAGGCTGGCTGGGCTTAACACCATGTATTTCTGAGGCTTCCGCCACGAGGCCACCATTGCTTCCGGAAGGACTCCTTGAGAGTCCTTTATGATCTGTTGCTCTAGCAAGAAGAATTTTAAAGCACAAGGTTGTGGTAATAATGAGATAAATTTGTTATGACCACATGGCTTAGTCAAAGAAGTGTGGGCCCCAGAATTAAAACAGAAGCTAAATGAAACAAAATGTCTTCATGCCTGCCGCACCCAACCTCACGTCATTTCTCGTCACTCAGCTCACATTCATATCAGGAGAAATGAAGTTATCTTAACTATTTTATATATGTAACTTTAATTGTAGAGGAATAGACCATCTTCACCGCACCCTTTGCATGTGTGAACATGTGTTTGTAGTCCTGTGTGAGCGTGGTTACTCCTGTTCAATGGTGGCCAGAGGGTACTTTGAGGCATTACCCTTACACTTTGGTTGAGACAGGTCTCTTTTGTTTGCAGATTCACATGCTGGCCTAGCTGGCCTTTGCGTTTTCTAGAGTTTGGTGGTCTCTGCCTTTTCTATCAGCATGGGCGCACTGGGATTTCAGATGTAAGCTACTTCTTCTGGCTCTGCATAGGGTCTAGGGATTCCAAGTCCAGGCCTCACATTTGCAGGGAAGTGCTTTACCCACTGAGCCATTGTCCCCAGGCTCCATCTTTTTCTTTATATTTCGAAGGAAAATTTCTGCTGATGGTAGAATAGGGACCCATTTTTGACTAAAAATCCTCTGATCAAATAAGGTAAAAGTCACATGCGGACCCTTTGCTCTGGTATCTGGAGCATAACAGGCATTTTGCTCTTCTTGATCAGCTTGAGGATTGTCTCTAAGAAGTCTGGTGATCCCTATGTGCTGGTTGCATAGATAGTGTCTTGGGTCTTTTAAACCTCTTTTTGGATACACCCAACCTGGAAATCACTGGCTTAGGCTTTTGAAATTCTAATAATTTAAGGCAGAATTTACGGATATATCCAGCATGATATTTGTCAAACTCAGTTTAGAGTTTAGAAAAAAATGCTTTATTTTTTCTCCATTTCTGAAAACTAGGTATGACTTTCATTGGAACGTTTACTCAAAAGCATTTGCTAGTGAGATGCTTTGGTCACTTAAAGAGGTCATTTCTCATGACAGACAAGTTACACAGTACTCTTTAGTCAGGCTTCCTGCTCCAAGGATGTGTGATGCCCTTCCTACTCCTGTTATTAAGGGTGTGGATCTTGCTTAGCATGACATTTGTGGGATCCTTGCTGTGTGGCATTTGTAGACATCTAACTGGATGAATACCATGCAACGAGTTCAAAGCACATGCGTTGACGGTAGTGTGGACATCCTTCCGAAGAAACTACAAAAAAAAAGGCACATTCTGTGGGAAGGTTTCCATGTGTCCTGTGATGTTCATCGCTGTAGACGATCATGCAGTGGTAGTGTCACAAATGTTATGTCTCTAGAGCATTGTGTAACCTTGGGAGAAGAAATATCTGAAGAACCAAAGGAGAGTAAAAGGCTATAATTAAAAATAAGCCCCAAGAAATAGTTTCCATGTGTTTGGGAGAAGCCCTCAGCACAGCTGGAAAATTTCAGGCTAAAATATGTTGGAACAATAGTTTACAGAGGAAAGTAGCTGGGTTTGTGGTTACTCTTGGAAGTGAAATTTCCTTGCTTGGTCATAATAGTAAACCAGCTATAAAGCTTGGAAGAATATTCACCAAAGTAGTTTTTACTCCCTGAATTACTACAAGAAACATAATAGAAGGTTTCATAAAGAGGAGTATAGGCTTATGTTCACATTAGGAAAAGTTATACTACATACAAATGAAACCAAGTTTTAAGGTGTAAAGAAAAACAAAGTTATTTCACAATAAAGGACTGAGGAATCTATGATCCAGGAGAAATGAAGATTTTGTGTGAATTTATTATATGAGGTTCCAAAGCTTTTGATGTCTTTCCTTTTTGTGTTTAAATAAATAACTCAGTATAGTCAAAATAAACTAATTTCTTTCCACATTCATCTTTTTGTGTATTTTTGATTACTATTGCTTACTGGCCTTTTCTTCTATCAAGTCACCTAACTTAAAACTTCTTTAAAAATGTCTCCCTCTGAAAGAACTTAACATTGTGGGGGGTGGGAAGGTAGAGGGGATCTGGGAGGAGTCCGTGGGAGGGCAGAAAGCATGGTCAAAATATATTGTATGAAAAAACTTTTCAAGTGAAATTCTTCTTCTATCCACCTTCCATATTAAAATATTTGCATGCCTCTCTGCTTGCCTTTGAGACAGGGTCTCTCCATGTAGCTCAGACTAGTTTGGAACTCCCTCAGTGCCCACAACTGGCCTCAAAATTACAATCTTCCTGCTCTGCCGGTCAAGTGGGGTGACAGCCTTGTGTCATCATGCTTAGTTTTGAATTTCTTCCAATTCTGCCAGTAAGTCATTCATATCGAAATGTATTTATTAACCCACACTGATATGCAAGTTGTTGGCAAAAGGTTTAAAAGGAACGCTTGGAAAGTTAAAGACAGCTTCAGGTGTGTATAATCACAAGGAAATAGGAAAATGGCTGGCTAATTTGTGGTTGGTGGAATTTTTAAGGATCAGTGCCTTGATGAGTTACAGTGGAATCCAGAAGAAGAAAGGGAAAACCTAAAGCAGATGAGTGGTGGGCATGTGAAGGCAATTATAAATAATGTTTTGGATGATAGCAGTGCATTTTAGAAGAAGAATGTATGATGCTACCAACAAGGGTTGTTGCTTGTTTGTTTTTCAAGACAGGGTTTCTTCGCATAGCCTTGGCTGTCCTAGACCTAGCTCTGTAGAGCAGGCTGGTCTTGAATTCAGAGAGATCTGTCTGCATCTGCCTCCCAAGTGCTGGGATTAAAGTCGTACCCCACCACATCCTTCTGACAAATGTTGTTATCAGATTTTAACAATGATTCTAAGTTCAATGTTCAGATAAACTATTAGCAAATTACTTATTAGAAAATAATGATGGATTAAAAAAAAGTCTACCCGTCTGCATGTCTTTCCCCTTTTTCATCTGGGTATGTATTTCATGTGGTCAATTGCTCGCTTATGGTGCACTGAGCCTGGTTTAGTCCTTGGTGCTATATAAGTCATGTGTGGTGTTTCATACCTGTAGTCCCAGCGCTCACTTGAGAAGATCAAAAGTTCAAAGTCATCCCCGTAAGTTAGAAGTCAGTGGGCTGTGTGAGACCCTGTCTCAAAAAACTGGTCTTCTCGGATGTCCATATTCACGTCTCACTCTCTCTTACAAACACACCAGCAACTAGCAACAACAACAAAAATCCAAATCTTAAAAAAATCAAAACGAAAAGCTATTGTTTTTCAAATATTGTAAAAGTGTGTGTTAGAAATAATGAATAAATAAGTCATCTAAAAGATGATTTACAGTGTCAATAGTTTTGTTAATGTGCATGTTGGTCAGTGCTTTGGACTAATCTGTGGGAGACCTGTTGGTTCACTGGCTTCATGGATGCCAGGAATGTTCTCCATTGTCTTGGATTTCTATTTCTGGCTCACAAATCATCACAAATTAGCACTTAAAATCCATTTTGAAAAGTCTCATATTTCTCGAAGCCAGAGTTCTGGATGGCATAGCAGGGCTGTCTGCTCAGGATCTCCCAAGGCTGAGTTACAAGACTTTGGCTGAGTGTTCCCATCAGCAGCTGGGCTATACTCAGTGACTCCCAGTTTGGGCAGAACATAGTTCCTTACACTTGTCAGAGAAAGAGACTCAGCCGTTTCTTTTTTGGTCATTACCGGCCCTTCTTCCATCCAGAAGCTCAGCTGTGTTCTGCGTTAGTGCTCCATCCTCAAAGCATTCTGTGTCACCAAGTTCTTCTCAGGCATGGGATCTCTCTGCTGTCTTCTGCCATCTTCTGGGAGGCTGTCTGCCTCTCAGGACTTATGGGGAGATCAATCGTACCTGATTAATATTCCTATCATCAGGTAAACTGGTCCATGTGGCACAGCATCACTGCAGCAATGACATCATGGTCACAGTTTCTGGGGGTGGAACAGAGAGCTTCAGGGCTAACGGTTTAGAGTTTGTGTCTCCTTTGTGTAACATCAGTGACAGGAGAGCGTGGCTGTTGAATATAGTGTAATATGATAATAAAGCCAGAAAAAAATGTTCTTTCTCCTGGGGCTGTGTGCATATTGCTCTCTCATTGAGACTTGATTTAAAAACATAACTGGCAGAATAAAAACATATAAACCTTTAGAGAGAGGGAAGGAAGGAGGGAGGGAAGAAGGGAGAGAGAAAGGAAGAGATGGAGGGGAAGACAAAGGGAGGGGAGGAGGAAGAGAGGGAGAGAGGGAGGAGAGAGAAGAGAGAGTTTGTGTGTGGGTGCAGTCTTTCATGCCACAGGTGTGGAGGTCAGAGGCCAGTCTCTGTCCTTGCCTTCAACCTTGCTTGATTCTTACTCGTCACCGACTACATCATCCAAGCTCTGGAGGGTTTCCTCTCTGCCCCCTTCACACCTCATTCAAGGCTATGCTGCCTCACCCAGATTTCTGTGGGTTCTGGGAATCTGAACTCATGTGTTTTATCCAGTAGGCTTATCCCCCCAGATCATGCAAACTCTGTGTGTGAAACCATAATGCCCTGATTAAATAATAGTTAACAAGGGCAGTAAGTACTCTTTAATGAACTAGAGAAATTTCTTTTTTTAAGTAAGTAATTAATTAATTCTTCTCTCACATATTACACCCCAACTGCAGTTTCCCCTCTCTACTCTTCCTCTAGTCCCTTCCCCACACCGCCCCTCTCCCTCAGATCCATCATTCCCTTCAGAAAAGAGGGGGCCTCCCAGGGTATCAACCAAACATGGCATAGAGTAAGACAAGGCACACACCTCATTTCAAGGCTGGAAGAGACATCCTGGTAGGAGGAAAAGGGTCCCACAAGCCAGTAAAAGAGTCAGAGACACTCCTAATCCCACTGTTAGGAGTCCCACAAGAGCACAAACTACACAACCATACATATATGCAGAGGGCCTAGGTCAGACAGGCTCTCTGAATGTCACTTCAGTCTCTGGAACTAAAATAAATTTCACTGTGATAGTTTTGTTTTACTTGTTTTCCCATAGCCTCTCACTATGAAGTTCATGCTGGCCTTGAACTCAAGATTTTCTTGTGTCTGAACCTTCAGAATGCATGATCATAATTTGAAAAAGGAACATGCAGACACTTTTGACAAATTTGAAGACAGTGAACTTACCCATATTCAATACAACTGTTCTCATGATGTTAATAACTTACATAGATTTTTGACTAAGATTGCAGTGAGATAAAATTATTATTCTGAGATATTTTCAGGGAGAAATTATAATGATAAAATTCTGGATTGCTATGATGTATAATTTAAGAGAAAAACAGTGAACTAGACCACATTACTTTCTTAATAAAATATCTTTAAATAAAATTACTGCCCTTTTCTAAGATTTTATTAGAAAAATTTTATTTATATACCACTTCTCCAATGTATACCCTGTTCTGATGAATGTTATTAAAAATATCTCATAGTTAATTTTTGTTGTTACAAAAGAATTGGAGAATACTGTGATTATGTAAAAAAGCCAGTATAATTTAATAAAATTCCATGTAAGGAAAATTCAAATGAACAAATAATGATTTGATTCTATGAATATGTCTTTTGGAAATTTAATGGCTGCCCCATTCTGAGAGAAGAATGAATTATTAAAATTGAATTATTAAAAGAAAATGAACAAATCTGTTTCTGGATTTAATTGTAGCCATAATGCTCTTTTCCTCTGCTTAACAATGCTCGAATAATTGATCTGAAGATATTGGGCTGAAACTAAGTAAATTTGCATTTCTGTTTCCTCACAAGAAATTTGTTGCTGCAACAAGAGGGTGGAAGTTACTAAAAAAGAAAATTAGAAACTTATGGATGTTTAGATTAGCATACTTTTTGATAATAATAATGACCATTACATGTAACTATTATAAAACAAAATTTTAATGATATTAAATTTATTATTGTTAAGAAATATTATATAAGCATCAGTTCTATTTTTTTCTAGGTGTGTGATAAGCAAAGGCTCTACCCAAAGCTTTTCAATTTTAGCAGTTATGCTGATTTCTTTAAAGTCATTTTAGACATCATTTATGAATCCTCTTCTGTAGTCTTAAAGCCCAAATCAAATTACATAATCGGTTAGCAGTATTAATCATGCCAAGAGGAAGGAAGCCTTTCTTTCTTTATTCCCAAAGAGACAATTTTCGCCTTTTAATTTCCTAGGTCATAGTTATTTCCTGTTTTCTTTTAAAAATTTTATTTATTTATTACAATTTATTCACTTTGTATCCCTTCGGCAGCCCCCTCCCTCATCTCTTCTCAGTCCAACCCTTCCTCCCTCTTCTCCCCCTATGCCATTTCCTTAGTCCCCTGATAGGGGAGGACCTCCTCCCCTTCCGTCTTGTATCTGACCCTAGCTTATCAGGTCTCATCATAGTTCTTTCTTGAAAAATTATTTTACTTTATTTTTGTTTCTTTCCCCCCACCCCAGGTGTGTGTGTGTGTCTGTGCATGCGTGTGTGTGTCTGTCTGTGTGTGTATGTGTGTCTGTCTGTGTGTGTGTCTGTCTGTGTGTCTGTGTCTGTGTGTGTCTTTGTGTGTGTGTCTGTGTTTCTGTGTGTGTGTGTGTCTCTGTGTGTGTGTGTCTGTGTGTGTGCGTGTGTGTCTGTGTGGCCTATGGTGCCTTGTAAAGAGATTCTGATATTCTGGAGCTGGAGTTACAGGTGGTTGTGAGAAACCCATTCATTGTAGGAACTGACTTGGGTCCTCTGAAATAGTAGTAAGAACTTGTGGCCACATTATAAGCTACATATATATGTATAATATATATGATAAGTATATGATATATAAATGTCATAGATTATATATACACAAACACATATGTATGCACATATATACACACATATATGTATATATACATGTATATATGACCCATGATGTGATTATATACACACACACATATATACATACATAGTCAGAATGTTATTAATTATGATTTAAGAAAATATTCAAGTTGGGCAAATTGTAGTTAACCTTCATTTGAAATGTAAAAAGTACTGAATTTTTTTTGACATAGTGCAGACAATGAGAAAAGTGAAATGTTTGGCCTCATAAAAACATACTTTTAAGAGTTCCTCCATATATATCTTTTTTTAGGAGTTGTATTTATTTATTTTTTAAAATAATTTTTATTTTTTATATTAATCACAGGTTATTTATTTTGTATCCCAGCTGTAGCCCCCTCCCAATCCCACCCTTCCTCCCTCATCTCCTCTCTGCCCCTTTCCAAGTCCACTGATAGGGGAGGTTCTTCTCCCCTTCCATCTGACCCTAGCTTATCAGGTATTTTCAGGACTGGTTGCAATGTCCTCCTCTGTGGCCTAGCAAGGCTGTTCCTCCTTCAGGGAGAGGGGAAAGTTAAAGAGCCAGCCATTGAGTTCATGTCAGAAATAGTTCCTGTTCCCCTTACCAGGGAAACCCACTTGGATACCTTTAAAATATATTCAAAATTTAAGATGTTCATAAATTATAGAATTATAGAAATATTACACATTCAACCATTACAACCCTATTGAACAACAGCTATGTTCCAGGCACTATGCAGGAGGTCATGATAGAGTAATCAGTAGAAAATATTCTATGGTAGGGTGTATGGTAGGGTGTATGAAGTGTAGGGCTTAAAGTTCAGTTTTTCTAATGTTATAGCTAGTTCTAGATCAGAATATGCACCAGGTCATCTGTCTCTAGAGGTAAAGTTATTGCTGTAAATCTATAACAAACAATCTTGTAGTTCCTTTGTTTTCATCCACCTTACATTGTTCTCACTGTAGACAGCATTAAAGCATAAAGAACTGTATGCACAATTACAACTAGTCTTAGATCTTAGGAAGAAAAACAACTTTTCTGTGACAGCTATCAGAACATAGCATCTAAGTTTAAATATAAGTGACAGTCCTTCAGGAGAGACGTTGAATAAGGGATGATGAGAAGGTTGGTAAGGAGAAAAGTGGGGACTCTGCATTCAGAGAGCTAAGAAGGGTGGACATTTTAGAGCGGAGAGAGCTGAGTACAGAAAAAACTAGGGTAAAGCAATGAAGGGGAGGGGCCTTGGGTGGAGTGGAGCTTTATAGGATTTAAATGCTATTTTAAGAACTGGGTAAAATCACTCTCTTAACATTTATCTTTTTCAAATTGTCAAATTATTATTCTGGAGTGTGTTAATTACTTTTCTGTTATTGTGATACAACACCATGCCCGGAAGCCACCTAAAAAAGAAACAGTTTATTTTGGCTTGTATTTCCAGGGGAATATAAGGTCAGGGATGACTTAAAATGGCAGCATAAATGGAAGACAGGATTGTGACATTTTTATTCACTCACAAAAAGTGGCACAGCGGAATAGAAGAGAGAGAGAGAGAGAGAGAGAGAGAGAGAGAGAGAGAGAGAGAGAGAGAGAAAGGGAAGGAGAGAGAATGTACAGTTTCAGCCCACCCTTCAGTGACGTTTCCTCCATCAAGGTTTCATCTCTTGAGGGTTCCATAAACTCCCCATTCTGCACTGCCAATAGGGGGCGACATGTTAAAAAATACAGGAGCCTGTGTGGGGACGTTTCTCATTCAAACCACAAAGGTGCACTTTAAAGAATCGATTTGAATGTCAGTGGGTGTTGGTGAACAAGTAAGATACCTCTTCAAGAAATCAGGTAACTTTTTGGTTTTGACTAGCTGAGGAGAAGTAGAAATAATGATACTGCATGTGTGTATTTGCTCAGGCAGAAGGGACAATTGGTGTGCCTGTGGCACAGGGGATGGTGGAGATGACAACAAGCAGAGACATGGGTAGAAGAAAGAAAGGATATGAAGAAGACTACAAAGAGACTTCCAGGAAGACAAGAAATTTGCAGCGAGGCCTTAGAGGACTTCCCATAGAGATGTTCAGCTTTATAAAACTGCTTAGAAAGAAGGAAAAAGATGCCTTTCCCGTTATATTTTTCAGCATGGAAGCATTTTTTAAAATTATTATTGTTGTTGTTGTTGCTTTTATTCTTATTTCAAGAAGAGTTGTAGTGTACTCATGAGCTCTAAATCAAGATGAAAGCTCCTTAAGTAACAATTGGAGACAGTGTGGGTAGACAGCTCTTGAGAAGGATGACAGTCAAGGGCAGTAGCTTGGAAGGCATCTAAAGTCACCTTGATGACTTTGGAAGTAGATTAAAGGATCCACTTTATTTTCTACTTCTTCCACTGAGATGTGGCTTTTTGTTGTTCTCCCATTGATTCTGGATTGGACTCAGTGAATTGCCAGTCGATTGAATGTGGTAGAAGTGATACTCTGTGAATGAGTATCTGAGAATGAGCCATGAAAGTCCTTTGGCTTCTACCTGGTCTGTTTGACATTGGCTCTTGGAGTCTGAATAATTGGGCAAACTAGAGAAGGTCATGCTCTCAAGAAGCCCTGGCTCACCACATGGAGAGGTCTATCCAAACAGCCACCCCTGTGAAGTTCACAGGCTGGGTTAAGTCTATTGTGAACACTGAAGCCTCAGGAGACGCGGTGTTAGGAAGAACTAAGAAACCCAGCTGAGCAGCCAAGATGAAGTTAGGACATACAGCTCCTTTGAACTGCATGGCCATTTGAACCTACTGAAACCTCAGTTATTCCAGCACAGAGACACCATGTACTCAGCTATACTTCCTCATGCACAACACGATAAACACACAGATAGCTGTTTTATGTATGTGTGTTGCAATAATATATGGGTATATATTTTTTAAGACTTTAAAAAAAGATTTACTTATTATGTATATAGTGTTTGGTCTGCATGTCCAAGAGGTCACCAGATATCATTATAGATGGTCGTGAGCCACCATGTAGTTGCTGGGAATTGAACTCAAGACCTTTGGAAGAACAGCCAGTGCTCTTAACCTCTGAACCATCTGTCCAGCCCTATATGGGTGTTTTTACTCATATCCCTAACTCTCAGAATAATGACTTATGAGACTCAAACTATTATTTACAAATACCTAGGCCATATAGCTAGGCCCTTCTCTGACTAGCTCATAACTTAAAATAGCCCATTTTGCTAATCTACATTTTGCCATTTTTCAAGTTACCTGTGCTCAGGTACTATGCCTTCATACAATTTCCTTGCTTGCTGAATCTTGTCCACCTGCTCTCTCAGAATCTTTCTGCCTACCATATATCCCACTTTCTAGTCTGCCTTTTTCCTATAGGCCATAGGTCTTTTAATTGACAGGCAATGTATCTATATAACACACAAGATACTGTCTCTATGTATGTGTGGTCAAGGACTTTTCACAATAGCACGTAAGAATAACCTGATGCACAGTAGTTGTTCATTTTAGATTCACAAAATTACACAATTTGATTTACCTTAAAAATGTCATATGTATGTTTAGGAGACAACTTTAAGGAGAGGTTACTTGTTTCTGCTCAAGGTTCAGAAGTTTCATTCTATAGTCCATGATTCTATTGAGTATGGGGCCCTGGCAAGGGGAACCTCTTGGTGGTAGGAAAGGTGTGGCAAAGGCTCTTCACTGTGTGGTGGGAAAAAGGAATAGTGTGATGAATAGACTTAGAATCCAGCATGCTCTTTGAAACAATTCTCTCAATGACCTACTTCCTCTTACTACATGTTACTTCTTGATGTTCCAAAGATTTCCCCAAATACTATCATAATAATAAGCCCATGGTACAGCCCATGGTAATAATAAGCCCATGGTACAGCCATTGCACAGATTCAGATGTCAAAATATCTAACACACTGAGGCCATAGGGTATAATACTTCTGACTGCTCCTACAGCTGTCACAAACAAAACAGCACAAGATTAAACCCAGCACGGGAGAAAATATTACAGTTATGGAGAAGTAAACATGAAATGTTGGAAGTTGTGGAATAACATGACAGTGTTTTTACAGAAAAGTTGTTCACAAGTAAAAGGGATATTTCCTTAAATATTGATAGAAGCACGGAACAATAAACACATGAACTAGCAATACCGTTCTAGCAAGTTTTAGGTACTGCAAACAGCTGTAATGCAACACTTTTATACAACCTACAGCTGAGTGAGCTTTTGTACACCAGTATCATCACCAGTATGTGAGGAATGCAATGTGTTATGGTGCAGGCAACATGTTTGCAGCTCCAGGATAATCCTAGAGGGCCATTTTCATGTGTCAGTCAATAAATATGTTGCTATCCAGTACATGATTATACAAAATAAAATTTGCCTAATATACAACCCAGCATTTCAATTACTTAGTTATCTGTTTGACTTGCCTGTCAAAATTAGTAAAGATTTTTGTGCTATCAATTATT
>CM053753.1:79089398-79114683 GCA_028658305.1 Pachyuromys duprasi | reverse complement strand
GTCCTCCTAACCTTCCATCTGACCCTAGCCTATCAGGCCATGTCCTCCTCTGTGGCCTAGCAAGACTGTTCCTTGGGGATGGGGGAGGTAAAGGAGCCAGTTGTTGAGTTCATGTCAGAAATAGTTCTTGTTCCCCTTACTAAGGAAGCCCACTTGGTTACTGAGCTACCATGGGCTACATCCGAGCAGGGGTTCTAGGTTATTTCCATGCATGGTACTTGGTTGGAGAAACAGTCTCTATATGTATCCTGATACATTTTGTCCTTGTGGAGCTCCTGTCCTCTCTCAGTCATATGAACTCCCTTTTTTATTGTATGATTCCCCGCACTCTGCTGAAGATTTGGTTATGATTCTCAGCATCTGCTTTGATACACTGCTAGGAAGAGTCTTTCAGAGGCCCTCTGTGGTAGGCTTCTGTCCTGTTACTTGTTTTCTCCTACTTCCCCTGTCCATCCCATTTGTCTTTCTAAGTGAGGATTGATCATCTTACCCTCGGTCCTCTTTCTTGTTTATCTTCTTTAGATGCACATATTTTAGTATGTTTATCCTATTACGCTTAAATTATTAACTGCTTTTCTTAGCTTTATTTTTTTAGAGTATAATAGAATTGAAACATTTCCCCTTTCCCTTTCCTTCCTCCAAACACTCCCATTTACTTCCCTCTGCTCTCCTTCAAACTCATGGCCTCTTGAAAAGTTTTTTTTAGCATCACTAAAACATTGTTCTTTACTTCAACATTGAAAACTGTTCTATTTTGATATCGTATACATTTACTCTGTTCCAGTCATTATACTATATAAAGGCTTCATGTGTTTTGTGTAATTTAACTAGAACAGGCTGGTATGATTATTTTATCTGCATTTTCCAGGAAAGAAAATCGAAGCATAATGAAATTAAATAATATTGTCAAGGTTGTGCAGCTAACACAGTGAATACCCAGTTAAAGCTCTTGGGCTCCGAGTGCCTTGTGTTTTTAGCCACTTTCTTGTATCTCTCTTTCAATGGTTTTTATTTTTTTTCAGCATCTGGTTGAGTATGGATATATTGAGTGGAGTCTTTGCATGAGTGGGAGGAAGGCATAAAAGGGACCTGGAAGCTCTTTCCAGGTTAAGGATGACAGAGAAGTTGTGCACACCTGAAGCAAAGGATGTGGTTGCTGAGATGGATGAACACCAAGCTTTTCCTTTTGTACCTAACCTAATTCTAACCCTCACCCTTTCCCATGGCAAGATCATTGACATACTGAGCTGAGTTAGTTTTAGGATGTGCTTAACATTTCACATGTGCTCTGATATAAAATCTCTGAGTTCCATTTCAATTTGAGCTTTCTATATATTTTGGCTATACTGAATGAGGTCTGAGGATTATATCCAAATACAACTTAAACACTGAGTTTTTCAGTCTCACATAGGGCCAGCTCAGTTTTATTTATCACAAATACAACCCTCTCGCTTCAAGGTGGGCAGGACTCCTGAAAAGCCTGGTACAGTATCAGTGCCATTTGGTTCAGAAAGGCCTTAGCAGCTTTCAAATATTCCTCAGCAATATCATCGCACATCAACCTCCAAGGAATGAGCACTAGACTGCTACCAAAGCTTTGTTAAATGTTACCTAGAAATATGATTCTCAGTGGTGCATTCTTGTGGTATCCTCTGAATGGATGGCTCCTAGCAGGAGAGCATTCTGTGTTAGAGGGGACTATGGAGTGAGTTGGCAGAAGATAAGTCACTAGCTAGAAAAGCAACTTATTTTTTTTAAAATATGAGGTTGACTTTGTCTAAGTGAAAGATACCATACTTGAAATTAAAATATCTTTAAATGAAATTATATAGAGTACAATGTCTCGTTTCTAAATGTTTACTTATTATAAAAGCAAGAAAACCTCTGCTCACCGAATTTTGTCTTCAAATGTTTCAGATTAAACAGGCATGGTTTCCAGAATAACATCTATGATGTTGTGTATTCTTACTATAAAATACACTGCTGATGGAACACACTTTGAATAGGGAATAAGGTGTTATTTTCAGTGTGTGTGTGTAAATGTGAAGAAAGTGGAGAAATGGAGATGAAGATGAGGCCATCCAAGGCAGGCATGTAGGTATATGTCATCAGGGCTGAGAAATCGTATTTGTGTTGAGTGGAGCTTATGTCAGCTAACACAGAGATCCCTCTTTACATCCATTTTCCTGCAGAGGGCACTTTATTCCTTTTTCTGGCCGAATAAAACTCCACTGTGTATATCCACCACAGTTTCATTATCTGCTAATTTATAGGAATCTAGACTGGGTTGTATGCCTTGGCTTTTGCAAACAGTGTTGCTATAAACATGGGTGTCCCAGCATCTCTGCCATATGCTGGCATATTCCCTTGGGTGTGTACCTGGGGGTACACCTGCTATTGTCTTAAGCATGTGTATATCATACTCCTTGAGCCAATGAAAAATGAAAGAGACCCAGCTGGATCTGGGTTGGCTCTACAATTAAGCCAGTGGTTTACTTTAAAACAGTTCTTGACGATTAGGTCGATGTTAAAGTTTCTCAGTAGAGGGCACTAGAAAGTCACTGTTGGAAAAGGAGGCATCTTGCCATGGCAGCCAGAACTGAGGATCTGTGACTGAGGATTCTGTGACTGCAGAGACAGGGGTGGAACCTGTCTGAGCCACAAGCTCAGAACATGATCTGCTTTGACTGTGCAGCTCTGGCCTGCTGGTGATCTGGCTGGCTGGTCTGAGCACAACTGCCTGTGTGGTAGGAGAGAAGGTGGTGTGGGATTGCCCAGAACAGCTCCTGCAGCGGCTTCTGCTGACCACCCATACACCTGACCGTCTTTACCTGGCACTGGATCAGCAGAGGTTGGGCTAGTGTTTTCCATAAACTCCAAACAAGTATGGGTCACCATAAACTTAAACACAAATTTTTGCTATCCAGTCCCTGGGGGAGGAAGGAGACCTTTCCAATAACATCTGGATTTTTTTGCTTATCCATATCTTATGGTTGTTTTTATTATAGTTAGTACATCCCATGTTAAATGTTCTATATTGAACCTAACTTCATGATTTCTAAACTGGTCCAGGCAGTTTCTGGAGATGATCATATTAGTCATAAATGTAAGAAGGAGTGAACCCTGTCCTTTTCAGTCTTTGAATGCTAGGATATGCCACTCCCTGGAACTTCAGCAGTCATTCTTGGCCAGTGAAAATAGATTTGGAAAGAACTTTGGGTTTTGTGTGTGTGCAGTGTATGGTGTGTGTATGTGTTCATACATTCATGTGTACACCTCTGTGCATTGGTATGTGTGTGTGTATGTGTGTATGTAAGGTCAGAGGACAGCCTTGGGTGATGTTCTTCAAGTATCATCCACCTTTCTTTAGAGTCAGAGACTCCTGGTGTCCTGGAGTTAGCAAAGAAAAGTAGGCCAGCAAACCCTGTGAACATGTCCTTCTCTATCTCTTCTGCACTAGAATCTCAAGCTCTGACAGCTGGGTTTTTATGTGGATGCTGGGAATCAAGCTCAGGTCCTCATGCCTGGAAGGCAAACACTTCACCAAATGGACCATCTCCTCAGACCAACTTGGTGTTCTGCTATTGCCTTGAATATACTTATCTTGGTGTGATTCTACCTGCAGACTTCTTTGAGGCAGATTGAATTTCTGTTAGCTTTTATAGTGAAAAAAAAAAGCCAAGTGACACTAAAGACCTTTGGGTTAGTTAGTTAGAACACGTCTTAATCATTCCCCAGAAACCCAGAATGGTCCCCCCTTTTTTTTTTCTGTAAAGCATTCCTAACAGCCAATTACCAGCTTCTTTACATTCATACAATTGGGTACGACACTTCAGGGTAAGACTGTATTTAGAGTTAATGTGGTACACTTGAAGGAAGATAAAAAAGAAGAATAGTTTTGAAGTATACTGCAGTGCACAGCCTGCATCCTATAATGAGGACCTGCAATTTTCACCCCCGATCAATGAGAAATCTTTCTATAGTTGGTTAGCATAAAGAGCAGGACTCTGTTATGTGGCTTATGCAGGTGTGGTCTGTGAACTCACAGCCACCATGCTTCTGTTTTAAGATGTGTGGTCACTGTAGGTTTTTTGTTTGTTTGTTTGTTTTGTTTTGTTTTGTTTTGTTTTTCTTCTCATTGTGACTTCTCCAAGGCTCCTAGCCCTCTCAGGATCTCCAGCCTCTCCATCCAGGAGCCAGTGATTTCTGCACTGGAAAAGCAAAATTTTTGAAACCCGCCCCATTCCATCACAGCCCGTCCGTCTCCTTAACCCCTCCCTACCGTGGGTAGCACGTGCAATGATTGGTCTGCCGTCTCTCATTGTCCGTACCCTGTACGTGAGCCGGCCTTCTATCTATGCTCTTTTTTATCTTTTTCACAGAGGGACTTGCTCATATAAAATGCTGCTTCTATTCTGAGCTTTCAGGAAAAAGGCATCCTTGAATTCTTTCCCAGACAGATCTGGTGGCCTGCACGAATATACTTCCAAATCACATACATCTCTCTGTGAATAGTGATGGCATGATTCCGTGCAGCTGCCTGGGCAGTCTGGCAAAGTTAGCGCTGCTTTACTCACAGGACACGGCTTTACTCAGATGCTTTAATAGGGAGAATTAGCTGTTTGGGGTTTGTCTCAAAAGAAATAGGATCTAGGACTTAGGTAACCTTTGAAGGGCAGAAAGAAACAGAGAGAACGATGGGAATTCCTCTGATTTCCTGCCTTCAATGTCCTGTTCTGTGATGCTTAAGAACACCTGCTAGTGTCAGAAAAGGAAGGCGAGATCTTTCCGCCTAGCAGGAGAGACCTGCTAACACTCACCCGGAGGGAGCAGGCCCGATACTTTTTAAACTCCCTGCTTGCCACTGTCATTATCAATAACCCGCTGTTCTGAACATCTCTTCATGTTTGATTTCCAACAATTAGAAACACAAAGGCCAGCAAACACCTTCTGAAAGCTGTAGAAAACGGTAAGGTGAAACACGTTTAAACTCAGAGCTGACTTTGAGAGGATCTATATTATGTAGTAAGAATTGAACCCGTAAAACCAGGAGTGTTTGTTCCTTAGTGAATGCATCCAAAGACCTGTCTCCATCCTTGCAGAGTGCTTGCTTTGCAGAGTGTTGCTGGTGCTCACAGTTTTGGAGGAAATCGGAGAGCTCCAGAGAGCACTTGGGGATGGAGGGTCTCCATTGGTGTGTTGGGTTTATTTTGCCTGTCACCAATCTGGAATGTACATCACTGATTCAGTGAGGGAAGTTGCTGTTGACTTGCATCCAGACACTTTAAAAGTGTTCTTGAGTCTTCACTTCTCAGTTGGGTGAGTAGGCATCTCTGATCAGTATACATACTTAATTTTACACCTATAAAGGCTAACGCAGAACAAGATTCTTTCCTGAATCCCTTGTTTCTTCTTGCTAGGGACCACATAACTATTTTTATTGTGCTTGAGGTCTATAGGAAAACATTTGTTAAAGTATGCTTGATGTTTGGTTCTTGAAATTAGGCTGGATATGGTGGCGCATTTCTTTAATCTCAGGACTGGAAAGACAAAAACGTGTAGACCTCTGGGCTTGAGGCCAGCCTAGTTATACAATGAGATCTTTCCTTAAAAAAGTCTTCAAATTTTGTATAGAATTCATATTTCCTTTTCATTTCTTATAAATTACCTAGTTACAGATACATAAAATATAGCTCTGGGGGCCAACGTGTCTCAATGGGCTCAATGGGAAAGAGCACTTGCTGTCCAAACCTTATGATCCAAGTTTAATCTGCAGAACCCATACAAAAATGCTGATGTTGTGGTAAAAATCTATAATCCTAGCACTTTTGTGGTTAGATGTGAGAATTTCTTAGAAATGTACAGGTCATCTACCCTGAGCACGAAGCCCAGTGGCAGGAACAGGCAGGGAGAGCCTGCCTTTGGAAGATGAAAGCTGACAACTGACTCTTGAAAGTTGTCCTCTGACCTCCAGATGTACATTGCCCATTTGCATACCCCACCTCAACTCATATTATACACACATGCATACAGTAGAAGTAGCTATTGTATTTTATTGGAGAACCAATAAATATCCATACACAAAGATGGAGTATGTTTATAGAATTGTGATGCCTTTAAATAAAATCATCTAAAATATAAAGGTTAAAAATAAGAACGATATGGCAAATTTGCATCTCCTTGTATTGTTTTGCATGCATGTACCATGTCTACATCCACATCTGTGCCAGGTTTATCGCCTGCACCATCTGTCTCTCTGTCCACCATTTTCCCCATCACTCTTGTATTTCTTTGACTTCTCTTCTGCTCATTAAAATCTTAAGAATGAGAATATCCGGGTGTCAAGATTATGGATGGTTTATATTTTCTTCTTGGCTGTATTTTGTCTATTTTTCCTATAATAATTGTGTACCATTTAGTTTGTTTAATGATTCCTACTTGACTTCCTGCAATGACTCATGGTTTGAACTTCAGAAGACTTAGAAATATTCTCAGCTATCTGGGTTACAATAAAAGGCCACTCTGTTTGAATTATTAGTGGTTTCATGCAGTTTGACTGGTGTTCAGCTTACGTGGACTCAGAGATATGGAAAAACCTTAAGGTTATCCAAGCTAGTCCCTCATCTTAGGGGGAGTAAACCAAAACCCAGAGAGAGTGATACTTAATCACAGCAGAGAGAAATGTCACAGAGTTGAACATCAATAGAAGATTCTTGCGGCACAACGATTCTTTTATGGGAAAAAAAGAAGCTTTTTGAAATTGTAAAATTTTGTTTCAGTGGCTATTATAAAGAATATACTTAACACATGTATGCTTAATAATGGCAAGCTTGAGATCCCCACGTCAGAAAAAAGTAGGAGAAAGAATTATAATTCCCATAAAAGTGTTCAGTTTAGACTTGCTATGCTTGAAACAAGTCCAAATTATGAGTTTAATGTTATTTCACTTTGTAAAGAGGAACAGTTTATCAAAACTTTCTGCCCTTAAAAAAGCATCTTCATATAGTTACCATGCAAACAAGAGTTAGGATGCAAACTTTATCCCTTAAGAAATCATTGTCAACACTCCATGGGATCTGCCTCAGCATTTTTATATTTCAGATCAACATTTACTGTGAAAACCAATACATGGTTAAAATAACTTGTGCTGCATGTTGGACTGGGTGGGTAAAAATAATTTTGCTGGCAGAGACACAGTGGCAGCTTATCTCATCTGGCTGCTGTTTCTCTCTGAAAAGAGGATCTGCGCTGCCCATCTCCTACCAGCCAACCCACATGAGCTGATAACCTAGAACAGACGATGGTCTATAAAACTGTACCAGAAAAATCTGCCAACTCCCCACCCCCCAACCTGAGCTTCTGACTCCCTGCTTTTGTCATTTGATCTGCTTCGGTCTGGCATGTTGTTTGTATTTCCCCAGCACTATAGACATCTGCTGTCCCTCAGAACCCATCATTCTCCATGGGACTTTGCAGCTGACTGCTATGCTATTTATATTAATTGAACGCAGTACGTTCTGTATACACTGCTGATTGCCCTCATTTATTTCAGTTCCTAAAGACCCAGGATCTCTCTCTGTACTCTTACCATATCGTTCTACTCATTTGGCTCCAATTAGTCTCAGCTAACAAAAATACATTACAACAAAACCCTGGTTAGCCATTGCTGTTTCTAATGACATAATTTGTGAGTTTTTAGCCCTTGAAAGTAGAGACATTAGAAATTAAGTTAGAGTATTTTCTGAGGGGTTGAGAAATATTAATTGCAGGCATCTGGGATCACTTCCTTAAGGAAGATTTGTGATCTCTATTTAACTAATAAATGTTGGCATAATTGGAGAACTATAAACTCCGTATGTTGGGCTTTCTGAGGAATTTCTGGTCATTCCTTTGCTCAGCTGAGTAAGAAATTGTGGCGACATTAACATTAAATCTTAGCTTGTTTGCACTAAGTATTTCGTAATAATACTGAAAAGTCAAAACAATTGTTCAAGAGACTTTCTTTAGGAATTTTTTCTTTTTTGTTTATTTATTTTATTTTTATTAATTACAGTTTATTCACTTTGTATCCCAGCTGTAACCTCCTCCTTTGTCCCCTCCCAATCTTACCTTCTCTCCCTCATCTCCTCCCATGCCCCTCCCCAAGTCCACTGATAGGGAAGTTCTGCCTTCCCTTCCTAGGAATTGGTTTTTTATTTTTTTAATTTTTATTACAATTTATTCACTTTGTATTCTGGCTGTAGCTCTTCTTTCATCTCCTCCTAGTCCTAGCCTTCCTCCTTCTACAATGCCCCTCCCCTAGTCCTTAAAGCATGCAGAATTATCCCCAAGCCAGAAAATATTGTTAATTTAGTGAACAACTATATATTTCTAAAGTAAATTTCTGTTTGCAACAACTTGTCTCTCCCTTCATTCTACTGTTGTGTTTTAGCTCTACACGATAGGATCAGACTTTTGTACTTTAAAGTCTCTCCAATGATGTACTCAAAAATGATGGCCACTTCAGGTAATATTTTCAGATGTCACCTGCAGGCTTGAAAGAAAAAATTAGAAAAAGCCATAGAAGGTTCTATAATAAATTAACTCACCTTTGTCTTCTTAATAATTAAGAATGTTATATGGCTGTGAGGTCTAGCAAGATCCATTTTTTACATTCAGTGTTTGCATTTTAATAGTTGTTCTCTGAGGTTTTCAATATTGATTTTGGTGTTTTTCTGAAATACAATCAATTATGATATACTGAATCTAAATAATTTCAACTGCAAAATTATAACACCAAGCTAAAAGTTTTTATACACTGTTCATTGTACTTTACATTTTCTTCCTTCTGCCTTCTATCTCAAACTTAAAAGACAAGACTGACCATCATCAAATAGTGCAAGAGCTGCACTCCCATGGTTCTTATGTAAAGTTAATAAAATAAATAAGAGGCAGCTGTGCACTTCAGGAAATCACTGCACCGAGGGGTTCTGGGAATACTATAACCACAAGTGTGAAGTTGGAGTCACTAGAAACCCTCAGCGGAATTACAGCTCAATAAATCAAGGGTTGTTCTCTTACCTTTACAACCTGGCTCTGTGCTCTCTGTGTGGTGCCTAGGCTCCACACCATTCCCAATGCTATCTTTTTAACGATCATGGAACTTCTTGCTTCCTGCTCCAGCAGGCTGGGATGTTTGGGGAGAACTTCTACTAGATGCATGGTTACTGTGGTCTCAAACCTTTCAGGCTTAGGGACCAGGGTATGGCAATAAATCCCTCTTGCCTGCTGCCACAAAATAAGGAAGGCGGAGAGAACAGCTGTGAAGAATTGGGAGGCATTTTGATAATACTTCATGGAGGCGCACAGTAAATACATCTATGGAAAAACGGCGACATCACATGTGATAGTATATCTGTGAACCAGCGTTGGACCACCTAGTAGACTACTGGGACTTGTTGACTTATGGACTGTGAGTTTTGATGATTACTGAGATAGAGTTGTCATTCTTGTTAACTTGTGTGCTCACTGGTGAAAAGCCCCATACATATTTTCCTCCAGGATTTCTTTTCTTGTATATCTTTTCCACCTCAGTTTTCCTTTAGAGTAAGTCTTAGCTTCCTGTGTTGGAAAGATACTTTCTTTTTTTTTAATTAATTAATTTATTTTTGTATCAATCACAGGTTAGGTACTTTGCATCCCAAGGAAAGACACTTTCAACTTTTGTGTCTAAACAGACTAAATAACAAATGAATATGCACTGATCTAGAGCAGGGATTCTTAATGTTGTCACTCTCAGCTGTTAGCTTTATAACTATAGGCAAGTTACTCGATGTCTCCATGTCCTAAAATTGTCATAAAATTGCAATGCAGGGTCTGCTATGATTTGGGATCTCCAATGTTCCCTAAAAGCCCTTGTGTGAAATAAGGGCCTGCTCTTGGGTGGGGAAGGACTGCTCACCGTCTTAGCTCAGATCTTCAGCATACAAACAAGAAGATGGCTGTATGTGTACACATGTGCACAGCTGCAGCACTGAGAGTGAGAGATGGGCTTGCTGGCTATCAGAAGTAGTGGTGAGTGCTAGTTCACGGGGATGCCTCATCCCAGGGGAGGAAGGCAGAAAGTGATCAATGAAGACCTATGATGTACTCTGGCTTCCACGCGCTTGCACTGGGGAATGTGTACACACGTACATCACACATGGAAACAGGAAGCTGTGCTTTTTGTGGTGGTACTATCGGTGGAAGGTTTTGGAGGTTGGGGCCCAGAAAGAGGTAGATGTCTTTAGGTTATCAGAGGTGTACCTTGAAGGGATGAAGGAACTCTGATCTCTTAGTTTTTTTTTTTTTTTTGTTCTCTTGCTTGAGATGTGAGTTATTTACACCATTCATTTCTGCTGCGATGTGTTATATTGTCAAAAGCCACCAGTCATGCACTAGAACTCCCAAAACTTCGAGTCGAAGTAAGCCTTTCCTCGTTAAAGTAAGTTATTTCAGACCTTCTGTATGTTATAGTGGTGAAGGCTGCTACTGTCCCCAGTTCCGGTGTCTCCAGACTTAGTCACTACAGGTGATACTTACTCGTAAGTTAAGCATTAAGGTAATACTTAATGTAATCCTCACACTAAGGTAATACTTAAAGTAATACTGTTAGGTAAGGCATTTACTATTTCTTATAATGCTGTCAGCTAGGTTACAAATTCTTCGAATCTGGACTGTTTCCAGTTATTTTATTTTCGTGCCTGGAGGTTAGCAAGTTTAAGGAGTTGTCACTCTTACTTAAAATGTGTGTCTGGAAGTCATCTCCACAATGGCAAAGCATTCTTCCTAGCCAAAAGGATAGTCCCATCGTTCTTCATATGATGATCCTCAGGCAGCTAAAGAGAGCAACTTCATGTTATATTTGAATCTCATTTTACTGTCCCTTGAGTAAAGCAAATCTCACAGTAAAGCCCAGATTAAAGGTGGAGAAATGGTCTCTACCCCATAGGGGACCAGGACTCCACCTTATAAGGAACATACCTTTACATCTGGGGAAAAGTTATGGTCTCTGCAATTTGCTACACGAGAGTAAGGTAATTCGCTGAGAATAAAGTGTTTGACTTAGTTCCTGGCATCTGGGAAGATAACCAAGTATTACCTGTTACCACCATCTTACTGTGTCCCCAAGCTCTCCTACCCCCTTGTGTCTGAGTGCATGTGCACATCAATATATGTGTGTGCCTGTATATGTGTGGGGCTAGAGTTTACTATCAGTCTGTTTCTCAGCTGCTCTCCACCCTTTTAGAGACATGCTCTCTCACTGAACCTGGAGCTCATTGAGTCTGCTAGGTTAGATGGCCAGCAACCCCCAGCAATCCCTCTGTCTCTGACTCCCCAGAACTGGGATTACAGGCATATGCTATAGTGTGCACATTTTGTATGTTTGTTTATGTGAGTGCGGGGAACCAGTCTCATGAGCTCAAGACTCAACCATCTACAGGCCCTATTTCTTCCCCTGAAGCAGAGTCACTCTGCAGCCCAGGCTGGTCTGGGAATTCTGGTGATGGTCCTGTCTCAGCCTCCCAAGTATTAGGATGACAAAAGCTTGTCAACCACCATACTCCTCCTTAGCACTATTCTCAAGTCCAGCGCTTGCAACTAGAGCAATTTTTGTCTAATTACCTCTATTACATCTGAGTGAGGAATTAAGTTTAATGTTGATGTTGTTGCCATTCTAATCCTCAGTATCTGAGGCCAGTGCAGAAATCTCCTGCAATCCCCGTAAGAAGGTAAACACTAATCATGTTTGATTTTAAAAAAAGAATTTCTGTTCCTTTTTCTGTTTTTTATTCTCTTCACACTACTGCTAGAGTAATGTAAACAACAAAAAGTCCGGAGTTTTTGCCTTATAGTTCATATCTTTTCAGACCCACAATAGTCAGCCTGCCCAGGCAGCCTTACATAGCATTCGTCCAACTTCAATGTCAGCAGCAAAATACTGCTCTATGGTATAATACTGGCCTGGCTCAGAGCTTTGAGTTTCATTCCTTTATAGGATTACACCTCAATAACGAAGCCCTAATTCTTTAACAATCTGTTTTACAATGACAATAATTTTATTAAATCGACCACTGGCCATTTTCTTTCTTTGAAAGTCAAATCTTTAAAGATTTACTTTTAAACATTAAGTGGTTTTGAAGAGATTTTTATTTTAAATGGAGCATAAACTGACCAATTGAACTGAAAATGGCTTTGAAATCTACTTCCCCTAACTGCAGCCTCCTACGGATGGTAACAGTCTCTATTAAAAACCAGCATTCACAACCCTCAGCGTAAAAGCTGGAGCCCCAGAGGCTAGAAGAGCAGATGAGCTTGGGTTGGTTTGGATTTCATTATGCTTAATAACTCTGATCAATGCCAGTCATGGGCGCTTGCAGATTTATTCCTGGGAGGGTTTCCATGAAGATGTGACTCAGGTAAAACAAATGTGTTTTAAGTATCTAATCTACAATGAACAATTTGTCCCCTCCCTGAGGAATCAAACAATAATCCCAAACACATGTTTGGGTAACGGGATAGTAAAGGCTGCCATAGTAGATCCCTTAAGAAGGCAGTGTTCATTTGCAAACCCAGAAAGATTCTACTCAAATAAAGTGATGCTAGGCGGCAGAGAGAGCACCCATCAGCTGTCAGGGGTGCCTTATTCCCCTGCTCTATCCCTGCCTCCTAGGGCCAGAGAGAAGACTGGAGTCCTCCTGATCAGTTCCAGCCCACCCTCTCTTTGCAGTCTCTCGCAGCTGGACCAGGACCTCCTCTCTTTCCCCTGCATACCTATGAGGATAATCTAGTGGCTTTGACATGCAAACCACACAACTATTTTTGCCTGTTTGTTGAACTTTAGTAGAAGATAAACAGCCAAGTGAGCCTTAGTGCTTGAAGAAAGATGGAAGAGAAGATTTCATTAACTCCAGGAGACATAAAACTCTCTCCCCTTGTAGACAGCCTTATGATTTACATGCAGAATATTGCTTTTGTATTCAGAATTAAAATAATTCCAGAGGAAGATCACAGATTCCCTCTTTCAGATATAAAAGGTTGTTTCCTCACACTCCAAGACAAAATGGGGTCCTCATATGGAATGCGGATTTAGACAGTGAGGGTGAGACTCCCCCTCATGGGGCAGGGTTACCTTGCACCCATGTGGAACAGTTACCCTGCTGAGGAGATTCTGTGTACCCATGTGGGACATAGCTATCCTACTGAGGAGGTTCTGTGCACGAAGCTAGGAGACAGTTACCCCTCTGGAGTTCACCATACGCACACGAGGCAGTGTAATTGTGCCACTGTTTGCTTCTTCCGTGTGGTTTAATTTGGGTAATGAGCTGTTTTTTTAAGCAGCTGGTAGGTATGTGTTTTGAGGACCCACTGGCAGATGACTCTAAAGAAGAGAGGGATTTCAACTTCAATCCTCTCTGTAAGCCTGGATTCAAGGGCAGGGACAGATCCATACGGTGTGACTCTCAGGCAGAAGTGAGTTGTGGCTTGTGGCACAACAACCTCGTACCGAGGGAGTCCTGCATTCCCAATGGTAGGCTAGGAAGGACAGTTCACTTGGTTTCTAGGTCTTCCTTGGCCCCTTCAGGATAGCATATTCCTCCTTCACTGCCATGGCTGGTGGGTCAGAAGGCAAGGAAAGGAGTTGTCTCCTGCTTTCTTTGGAGGCTGTTGCCTGTTGGCTAACCGTGGGGCCTGTGCAAGAGCCCATTGTTGGGCTCTAAACTTGGAAGTGCGAGCATTCCAGAGCCCAGCTCTCCTCAGATCGCTTTCAGTCTGCCTCATTCTCGGCCTTCAAGGGACAGTGTGTTAGGAGACAAAACAGTTCCCTGGACTAGCACAGATCCCCTTTTCAGTTTTACAGTCCAGACCCAAGGCTCTTCCACCCTCTAAGGAGCTGCTGCTATAGCTCAGCTTGGCTTCATTCACGTCTTAGAGGAACGAGATTGGTATAGCGACCATTACATTTCTCTTGGTCAGGTGAGGTATGAGACAGTATTTCTTTTTCCTACAGGAAAGAAACCGTACAGACTCCTTAACTTTCTGTGTTTTAAAAGAGTCATTTCCCAGTGATCAAGAGATGTTTCAGTCCCAAGACTTTCTGTTCTCCTCTCTCATAAATAAGTGTCACACTTTGTTCAATCCTCATTGTTTATTTGGTTTACAATAAGATACTAGGTCTTTCCAGGTCTTACTATCTCCCCCTTCTTTCATAAGATTCCCTGCACTCTGCCCAAAGTTTGATTATGAGTCTCAGCATCTGCTTTGATACACTGCTGGACAGAGTCTTTCAGCAGCTCAGTCTCTAAGTGGGTTCCCTAGTAAGGGGAACAGGGCCTGTCTCTGACATGAACTCAGTGGCTGGCCTTTTGACCACCTCCTCCTGACGGGGTGCAGCCTTGCCAGGACATAGAGGAGGACAATGCACCCGATGAGACCTGATAAGCTACGGTCAGATGGAAGGAGAGGAGGCCCTCCCCTGTCAGTGGACTTGGAGAGGGGCATGGGAGGAGATGAGGGAGGGAGTGATTGGGAGGGGATGAGGGAGGGGGGCTACAGCTGGGATAAAAAGTGAATAAACTATAATTAATATAAAAACATAAACATTAACAAACAAAACAAAAAAGACCCTAGCTCTTCTGGGAGGCACAGTTCTTACAGTGGGGGTCCTACTCATCTGCTTTACTCCTGCTGTGAGACTCTCCTGTGCCTTTTCCTCTGTCCTGTCCACCCCATCCCCTCCGCCAGCCAGGTCTACTAATTAGAACACATGCTCTGTGTGTCCTGGGCATGCTTAAGGGGGTGCTTAAGTGTGAATCACCATTTTCATTGGTGGAATTGAGGTGCCAGGTATATTTCTGTGTGGACTTTATGTAGGTCATTTCAGCACAGGGAATACAAAATGAACTTTAGTAGGTAATAGGCTATAACAGATAACCCTCCCCAATCCTCTCCTAGATCCACACTCTTGAATTTGATCTTACATAGCAGAGTGAGTCACAGAATTGCTGTCACAAGAGACAGACAGTCCCCCACAGTTATTCATACATGAGAGGTTTATGTTCTGTGATGTATTAGCTATGCTGTGCAGTAGTTCTTTCTACCTTGAAGAATTTTAAAAGCTCTTAACCTTTTCTATAATGTTCGTTCTAGTTTACATCCTTGTTAACATCATATAATGGTTCCTATTTCTTTGTATGCATATTAGTATTTTAGGAAACAAGAACCATTTTTGGGAAGGGCTATTTTACTGTAATTTTTAGATATATTTCTGTAATAATTAACAATGTTGAATATGTTTTCATATACCTATTGGCCATTTATTTGCTTCATTTAAAAGAAATGCTTATTTATGTTTGCCAATTTAAATATTGATGTTTTCCCCCTGCTCAGATGTAGCCCATGGCAGCTCAGTGTCCAGCTCAGGGTTCCCTAGTAATGGGAACAGGGACTGTCTCTGACATGAACTCAGGGTCTGGCTCTTTGATCACCTCCCCCTGAGGGGGCAGCAGCCTTACCAGGGGATAGAGGAAGCCAATGAAGCCAGTCCTGATGAGACATGATAGACTAGGATCAGATGGAAGGGAAGGAGGACCTCCCCTATCAGTGGACTGGGGGTGGGGCATGGGTAGAGAAGAGGGAGGGAGGGTGGGATTAGGAGGGGATGAGGGAGGGAGCTACAATTGGGATACAAAGTGAATAAACTGTAATTAATAAAAAATAAATAATTTAAAAAAATTGGTGTTTTTTCCTATGAAATTGGTCAAGTTTCATATGTTTTCTGAGCATTATTAGACCCGCAGTTTGCAAGCACTCCCTCCCTCTTTGTTGTCCCTTCTTTCTGCTGCTGGATTCCTTCGCTGTGTATAAGGTGCTCATTAGTTTGATTATTTACACTATTTAACCTATTTATACTGCTGTTGGCTTTTGAGTTCTATGCAGATGTCTGTCTTTACTCATTTCCATGTAACAGAAGGTCACCCTAAATTTTCTTCTAGTCGGTAAAGTCTGTTAGACTTCCCCCTCGGATGGCATTCTTCCTCTAGCCTTCAATTTGTTCTTTGATTGGGTTATAGATGGGGAAACAAGTGCCCCCGGTTCTTGATTGGGTGAATGTTCCTGTAATGTTGCTCGTGAAGACTGTTTTAGACACAATCCACTTTGCTCAGTTTTTAAATAAAGAAAACATTTTCTGAAGTGATTTTCTCATTTACTAATAACACAAAACTGATGAAGCTGTCTTAACAGGTTGACACTAGTTCGCTAACCTGTGACCCTGAGAGACAAGAATGGTAAAATGAGAAATGTCGAATCATAATTGGATCTACCTGTTAAGGAGACTGTAGTTAGCAGGAATTGGACTTCTAAGCTCTTATACGAAACTCCATTGTCACAGTCGTTCTGTGACAGTTAATATATGTGCCCTGAGAGATATCACTGTAATGTCTCTGATGTGATTTTACTCTTTGTCTGTCTGTCTGCTGTCTGCCTTTTGTTGTGTTGGTCAGTCTATCTGTCTGTATGTCTCTTCCTTCCTTTGGTTATGTGTGTGTGCAAGTGTTTGTGTGGGTGCCCTCATACATGTGGACAGATGTGAGGACCAGAGGTTGCACTGGATCATCTTCTTCAATTGTTTTTCCACCTTTTTGAGACAATAAAGGCTTTCCTATGAGAGGCAACCAACGGCTACATCAACAGTCTATATCATCTGGGGACTCACTTGTACTACTTTGACCAACCATTCTAATGGAGATTTCTCATGCCTGGTACTGGGCTTTTGGTACTAAGCATTGTCATTCCTCATGGTGTAACTTCCTTTCACACACAAACACAAGATTACAGTATGCTTTTATGTATTGTTTATGATTTTAGGTAAATATAAAATAATATTTTTAACTTCATAGACTTAAATATCAAATTGTTCTCAGACATTATTATTTTGAAGTTTGATTAGTGAGGACAAAATATAAGTAGAGAAGCTGATTTTTCTTTAACATTTTCTTCTTTTACTTAAATTTATATCTTTAATGGATCTTGGCTTGACAGTGATTTATTGTTGTAGGGTTTTTCCTTTTTATCCATTTGTGAGATGCTGATGTAGCAAAGTTGATATTCTGATGATAATTTGGCGCCTTAAACTACATAGATTTCTTAGAAGATATTTTTCTAAAAATCCTAGGCTTTCATGGAATTAGATAACTGAACTTAAACACCATTCTTAAAGATCTTTAAAAAATTTTAATTGTTGCTCAAATCAGCCTATCAGTTGATACATCCATATCCTAATACTTGTTTATAAGCTTTATATTATTACTATTTATATTTTATGTCCATTTCTTGTCTTCCAAAAGAAATGTGGCTTCCATAAAGTTAGCTAATAATGTAATCTCTCTTACTATTAATTTAGCTTTAAATATGATTTTATATCTAACTGTTGGAAGTTTCTCAGCATTTTTTTTTTTTTACCAGTTTGGCAGCTTTTACTTACAATGGTTACTCTTACAATTAATACTGACAACAATAATAAATTATGTTTCAACCAACAGAATTTCATAAAGCACACAAGAATTTTCTGTTCAGGTTCCAGCTAGAATGCTTTTATCTATATTTGAATGCAAATTTTCAGAGCTTAACAATAAATCTAAATGACACATCTTATTTGTATTACATTATTATGCTGATTAGCTGGGCCGGTAACTTGTCAAACACTTCTCATCGATTATGTGACATGTCAGACATGCCAATATTCCTTAGCTCCATGCTTGATTGAATTCCAAGATAGATGTTAAGGTAAAAAAAAAAAAAAAGCCTGTGGCAGGATTTTGGACAGATACTGGCAGTTAGTGTGTCATGAGAGTGAAATGCACAGAGAACTCAGGAAACTTTAAACCAGTGGTTCTTTTTTTGATTTTTCTATTATTATTATTAGTTATAATTTAGTCACTTTGTATCCCACTTTGTAGCCCCCTCCTTCATCTCCTCTAGGTCCCACCTCCATCTTTTAACTCCCCCCCAATCCCCCCCCCCATGTCCCTTTCCTAGTCTACTGATAAGAGGGATCCTCCTCTCTTACTATCTGCCCCTAGCCTATCAGGAAACCAGTAGTTTTTAATTCATGGGTCCTTCTGAGGGCCATGCTACCTACCTTTTCACAGGAGTCAACCAAAAACCATCAGAAAATTCAGATGTTTACATTATGATTCCCGATAGTAGTAAAATTACAGTTATTAAGTAGCAACAGAAATAAATTTATGGTTGGGGTTCACCAGAACATGAGAACTGTGTTAAAGGGGCCCAGCATTAGGAAGGTGGAGAGCCACGGCTTTAAATAGTTAAGAATTAAGGAAATAAAGTTGTGATTTAAATTGTGTGGGACTTAGGGAAGCAGGTGCAGTCTCAGAGTACAGAGCATATATCAGTAAGTAGCAGAAAGTTGCCTGGCTTCAACCCTTGTCCTCTTTATGGGAGTCTCCTGTTCTTTCCCTCTGAGTGTCACTCAAAGGGGCTGCTTAATAACTTTGGCATTGTCTCAGTATTCTGTACCACAGAGGAAGCACTCCTCATTCATGTGAGTACTCCTCATTCCTTGAAAAAGGCATAAACATTGTAAAACAAACAAACAAACAAACAAACAAACTCCCAAAAACAAAGAATCTTTTTCTAGCTCTGAAGATACTTCAGTGGCAAGTAGAAGGTTTTGCCTGTGTGAAATATTTTTATTTACGAATGTTTAAAATGCCCTGTGCTTATTGTCAATTTCTGAATCTGTTCTGTGTAACTGCTCCTCATGTACCCTGGAAAATGTATTACAATCTTTTGGCAATATGAATATTATCTAAAACATTTTTGTCACATTTTTGTGGAAATATAGATATAAAAGTTGCCCTAGTCAGATTCCAAAACCACCCATATGGGAATATATCCAAGTCATATATATATATTATTGTAAAAGAAAAACCTGTCAATCTCAGGACTTCCAGGAGGTAGACAAGAAAACAATAATAATATTAATTGACTTTGATCTGTTGCAAATAGACTCAAAAGGTGACAAGTGATGTGCTTAATATTAGGACAGAAAATCAACATGATTATTTATGGAGATGTTCTCATCCATGCATTCTGGGGCCTAGAGAGCTCTGGTGCCAACATTGTTCTCATCAAGTACCTAAGCCCTTGTAAAATATTCTTCAGACAAGTTCATCAACAAGAATAGTTTTAAAGAGTTTATTTTTGAGGTTTGTTGTCACTGTTATTTGTGAATTGATAACCTTAATTGGATATATTTGGAACTGATCCAAATTCTTATTTGGAAATTAGATTGTTGAAGTGATTAAGCGAAGTAACTGGGGTCACCACCCTACTCAGTAAGATATTTTTGGCATGCAATTAATTATAATCTCAGTGTAAATCCTTTTGATATGAAGATTAATGCTGATTCTTTCAATTATGGTATTCATCTTTTAAATTAAAATTGAACCAATCAGCAGGTCACTGCCGGAACTTCTCCAGGATGCTGACACTCATTCAGGAAGCCCATCTTAGAGACAAGAGTGGTACCTTATACCCATGATCTGAGCTCTTGGCAGGAGGCAGGGGGAATCAGGAGTTCAAGGTCATCCTCTACTGCATAGCTTGAAGCTTGGGCAACAGGAGACTGCTTCAAAACAAGCAGGCAAGCAAACAAAATCCCATTGTAGTATGTGGTCAAAACATGGGTTGGGCATAACCCATGGCATTTTGTTATACTTATGGAGAAGATACAGGCATTATATACTTTTTAAAAATTTTACATTTTTCATTTATTAGTTCTGATTCTGTTTCAATGTTTAAAATAACATCAATTCTTGCAGTTTATTGTTCAATCATTTGTGAATCTTTTATAGATTGCCTTGGTCATATTTTTTCTTTAAATACACACATTCATATACACGGGCACCTAGTGATTTAAAAAACTATCTTAGTAAAGCTATTTGACTTCATTACTACTCATGCTCAGTTTAAGTTCTCATGACAAAGTTTTCATGGCTTTTCTAACCAACTGAAATTAATCACTGTTCTTAACTTGTACAGAATTGCAGTCCCAGGGAACTTTGTTTCATTTTATTTAAGAAGAATTTTACCTAAACATTCGGTAATATTAAACGTTAAAGTCACCTATTAAGACAGCGTGTTTATAGAAATCTTACAAGTAAAAGTCTACTACAAATTTAACATTTCAATGCAGAGTGAATAAAAAGCACATATAAAGTACTAAGTTTTGTAAATAGAAGTTACATTGATAAAATTAAAGGGATCATTTTTGAAGGCTACATTATATCAAGCCTGATACTAATACTTTGGAAGTTGTTTCAGAACTATGTAGTCAGAAAATTGGTCCCATAGATTTCATGGAGATGGAGAGGAGCTGACTCTGTTAGTGATAACATCAAGGCATTAATAGTCCAGTAGCCAAAACAGCCACCTGGGCTTTATCTATTGTTCAGGGGTGAGCTTGCCTCTAGAACAAAGGGAACCATCTTCAAGTGAATTTCACTGAAAAAAATCAGCTCAGGAAGAGTGAGAGGTGGGAGGAGTAAAGCTCCCTGACTTGAGACGGGAACTCGAGAGCTGACAGTACCTTCAGGATGAAGGAGGCCAGTGGACAAAGATTGATGCCCGGAAGCTGAAGGCTTATGCTGAACTCTGTCCTTAGCAGCTGGCAAGCCTGAGGTCACTGCAAGAGCTAGAGAGTTTTCTCTGGATTCTGCACTACCCAGACACTGTTTTTGAGTTTCTACAGGAGCCGAAGTCAAGGATAAAGGTGTAAATCAATGAACTATAATCTCAGGGGAGGGGAAGGATGTAGAAGATTTTCATTTTCAAGTCAATAGAGTGAATGTTAAATGCAAATAAGTGGCTCCTCAACTGTGGAACACAGAGTGATTCAGGGTTGTTGGGAGACTGTAGCTATGCGTAGTGTGTATGTCTGCCTGTGAGAATGTGTACATCAGTGCAAGTGCTACAGTAGGCCGTAGGCATCAGATTCCCTGGAGTTGGAGTTATGGATGGTTGTGAGCCCAATTTAGGCCCTCTGGAAGAACAGCAAGTGTTCTTAACCACTCAGCCACTGCTTCCACCCTGCGGATGAGCTATTTAACTTACTGTCCATTTTATGAGCTCTTAATTTACTCCTGAAGTCTTCAGTCTTGTGTTTCAAGGGCACTTCATATACAAACTAATGTTGAAAAGATTGAGCTATGTGGAAGTATTGTACTTTTCAGTGTTTCTTATTTCAGAAAGTAAGTGTCTTAGTCGGACTGTGCCTCTTGGGGAAAACAAAACAAAACAAAACAAACCCCTTGTTTGTTTGTTTTTAGAAATTAAAAGAAATATTTACTGTATTGGTTTTATTAAGTTAAAATTTACAGTTGCCACTATCTAAGCAAGGTCCTGCAATCTTAAATAAGATTAAAACGAATGGTGTGACATCTTGTTTCTAAGGCAATTATGTACTAGTGCTGCAGCCTCTTCATTACATGCAGAGGTTACCACAGTGTTCACAAAGGCCTCTGTTTTAATGAGCATTTAAGAGGAATATGTGTCACACTCACCACAAAGGTGCTTTCTATGGCTATCAATGTTCTGAAGTTACGTGCGTATAATTGGGGTCCTGAACGGGGCCCAAAGAAACCTGGTTTGCCAATTATCTAGTTATCCAGCTGAAGTCTGGTCCCCTAGTGAACACAGAATTGCTTTCTTCTGTATAGCTTTATGACAGCTGGAAACAGAGAGCATCAGCGACCCTTCACGGAAAGGACTCTTTCTTTTCACTAGTATTTGGTATTTACTGCTAACCGTGCTCTCATGTGCTGCAGTATTCTCCATGGTTGTGACTTGTAGCTCTTGCCCAGTCAAGCATTTGACTGGTGATAATTAGATACTGCTAATTTATATGAGCCATTGTCTTGGGACTTTAAATCTTCATTTACTTAAGGTATAAATTTACTTGACTAAAACATGTCATTTTGATTACTTTATGTTAGCTGTTGAGAAGATCTGTTAAGCATCAGCTAAAACATGATCTATCAAGTCTTTAAAAATTAATGTTTTATTTGATCTGTTATTGGTAGTAGGAGTCTGGACTTGGTATTTCAAGCTTGTGTTTTTTTATTCAAAGGATTGAAAATAAGGACTCACACAGATTCTCCAAAGAAGCAAGGTAATTTTATTTTGAGTAGCTCAATAATACAGGTTAAAGAGAAATACACTGACAGGAGCTCCACAAAAAGACCAACAGGACCCAAAAACCTGGGCCCAGGGGGGATTTCAGAGACTGATACTCCAACTAAGAAGCATGCATGGAGAGGACCTAGACACCCTGCTCAGATGTAGCCCACAGGCAGCTCAGTTTCCAAATGGGTTTCCTAGAAAGGGGAGCAAGGGCTGTCTATGACATGAACTCAGTGGCTGGCTCTTTGATCATCTCTCCTTGGGGGTGCAACCTTGCTAGGATACAGAGGAAGATAACGCAGCCAGCCCTGATGAGACCTAGAATCAGACAGAAGAGGAAGAGCACCTCCTCTATCGGTGGACTAGGGGAGGGGCATAGGGGAAGAAGAGGGAGGGAAGGAGGGAAATGAGGGATGGGCCTACAGCCTACAGAATTGTAATGATAAATAAATAAATTAAATACAAAAAGAGAGAAATACGCTGTGAAGACTGACAACAGACGGTGTGAATGAGAGCACTCAGGAATGCAGAGACAGCCTGGTATCTCTCTTTATGGGATCTAAGGAACTAAAGAGTGTACTCGGGTGGTTCTCTAGTTTGATTGATGAATTAAGTTTCGTAATCCTTTCTGTACTTCGAATGAATGTCCCTTCCTACAACACAATTGTTTTTAATTACATGCATGCCCAATTATGCATAGGCATAAAATGGTAAATAGCAAAGTCTCCCTAAAAGGTTATTGTAGGCAATAGTTCACTGTACTGCTCATGTTCCCCAAACCAGTTCCTTTTAGAGCAACCCTTCTATTTCTCATGTCTGAATAAACTAGGAGTATATCTCAATAAAAAATTGTCTTTATTTGATTACCAAAGGGGAATGGGAATCCCATGCTACTGTTCAGGGAATTTGTGTACCTCAGTGTAGGTAGAAAGACAAAGTGTTCTCAGGTTGCTAGGTATATTGATTGTTTGGAGGTGTGTGTGTGTGTTTAGTAACTGTAGGTGAAGAAAGGAGGATTCTAAGTACATTATTACAAGAGGGTGTGTGCACATCCAAAAATAAATGAGGGCATCCCAGGGTCCTATGTTTACCTGCCGAGATCCAGTGTAAGCCTTTTTAAAAATTATTATTATTAATTATAGTTTATTCACTTTGTATCTTAACTGTAGCCCCCTCCCTTGTCCCTTCCCAATCCCACCCTTCTTCCCTCTTCACCACCTGTGCCCCTCCCCTAGTTCACTGATAGGGGAGGTCCTCCTCCCCTTCCATCTTACCCTAGCCTATCAGATCTCATCAGGATTGGCTGCATTGTCTTCCTCTGTGGCCTGGTAAGGCTGCATTCCCCTCAGGGGGAGGTGACCAAAGAGCAGGCCACTGAGTTCATGTCAGAGACAGCCCATATTCCCATTACTAGGGATCTGAACCCACTTGGACACTGAGCTGCCATGGGCTACATCTGTGCAGGGGTTCTAGGTTATCTCCATGCATGGTCCTTGGTTGGAGTATCAGTCTCAGGAAAGACCCCTAAGCCTTTTTTATTAGGCCTTTGAAATTTCATACAATGCACTTTTTCATACTTACACCACTCCGTCCCTGAGTCACCTTCTTCCATACCCTTAAAACTTTGTGTTTTCTTGTACCACAACCGAAAGCAACTTGAGGAGAAAAAGTTTATTTGGCTTGCTTTTCTACATCATCGTTCATTGTTCAAGGAAGTTAATACAGAACCTGAAACACAGCAGGAACTTGAAGGTAGGAGCTGATGCAGAGGATACAGAGAAATGCTACTTACCTACTTGCTCCTCATGGCTTGCTCAGCCTGCTTTCATGTAGAACCCAGGATGGCCAGCCCAGAGGTGGCCCTACCCACAATGGGCTGGACCCTGCCACATCAATCACCACTTAGGATTATGCTACAGGATTGTCTACAACTCCATCTTATGGAGGTATTTTCTCAGTTGATGCTCTCTCCTCTCCAATGACTAGCTCATGTTTACATAAAACTGCTCAGCATATTTACCATGGGTAACATATTTAAAGAAAATAGATTCGTTCTCTCCCAGAAACTGCCAATTGCCAATAGATCCCTGGCAAGGGGTATGACTTCATGTCTTTCTGCTACATGCTGAGAACTTGCATGGGACTCGTGTGTGCTGTCACAGTTGCTGTGAGTTCATTTATGCAGCTGCCCCTGCTCCTCCTTGTAGTCTTCTCCCTTCTCTGCCTCTTATATTCTTTCTACTGCCTCTTGCTCAATGATCCTCAGTGCTTGGGAGGACAGGGTGTGAAACAGCTGTGTATTTAGGGCTGAGCGTTTCTCAGACACTGCATTTTGGTCAGTGGTGTATCTCCGTGTTAATCACATCAACTGCCAACAGAAGCTTCTCTGATGAAGGTTAAGGGATACATTACTTTCCAGGTACAGTGATAAGTAGGTAGGAGTCAGTTTAATTGTATGCTCATTTAGCAGATTAATAGTAATGGCTTCTCCCCTGTGGTTTTTCACTGCCCAGCCACGGTTGTTCTTGATCTGACTATGATGCTAGCTACAGATTTCATCTTTTGGATAAAGATTTAAATCCAATTAGAAAAGAGTTGGTAACTCCCACGATGTTTATACCACAGTTGCACCAATGAGCATATCTTCCCAGAACAGATATTGTTATAGCAAACAAGGTTCACAGCTGGAGGTGGTTGATGAATATTGTCTTTCTCCAGTAACATGCACTGAACCTCCAAGCACTATGAAAGCTAGACAGTTGGGATGAACCTTCCAGGTGGGTTGAAAGCTCTATGCTTTGTGACTTAAGTATGTAGTATTTTAAGCAAAAAAGTTCTTCTAAGTCAAGTTCTGGAGGGTAACTAAATGTACTAGTCACAGATACAATATTTCTACAAGCTGGGATTAGAGACATGTATTATGATACCCAATTTAAAATTTAAAAAATTTTATGTGTTTAAGTATTCTATCTACTCTTATGTAAATGTGCATTCCTCTTGCCCTCAGAGGCCAGAAGAAGGTGTCAGATTCTTTGGACTGGAGTTACAGATGGTGGTGAGC
>CM053753.1:79055848-79088898 GCA_028658305.1 Pachyuromys duprasi | reverse complement strand
CCTCATCTCCTCCCTGCCCCTTTCCAAGTCCACTGATAGGGGAGGACCTCTTCCCCTTCCATCTGACCCTAGCTTATCAGGTCTCTTCAGGGCTGGCTGCAATGTCCTCTTATTTGGTCTAGCAAGGCAGCTCCTCCCTCGGGAGTGGTCATGAGGGTCAAAGAGCCAGTCATTTAGTTCATGACAGAAATAGTCTCTGTTCCTCTTACTAGGGAACCCAGTTGGATACTGAGCTACCATGGGCAGCATCTGAGCAGGACTTCTAGGTTATATCCATACATGGTCCTTGGTTGTAGAAACAGTCTCATAAAAGACTCCTGTGCCCTGATATATTTGGACTTTGTGGAGTTCCTGTCCTCTTCAAGTCTGACTAACTCCTCCTTCTTTCATATGATTCCCTGCGTTGCCAAAGGTTTGGTTGTTAGTCTTAATATATGCTTTGATACACTGCTAGGTAGAGACTCTCAGAGGTCCTCTGTGACAGGCTCCTCTCCTGTTGCTTGTTTTCTCTGACATTCAATGTCAACCCCATTTGTCTATCTAAGTGAGGATTGATCATCTTATCCCAGGTCCTCTTTTTTGTTTATCTTCTTTAGGTGTATATGTTTCAGTATGTTTATCCTATCTTATAGGTCTATGTAAGTGAGTATAAACTATGTATTTCTTTCTACTTTTGGGATACCTAACTCAGGATGATTGTTTCCAGGTCCCACCGTTTGCTTGCAGATTTCATGATTTCCTCATTTTTAACTGCTGAGTAGTATTCCATTGTGTAAAAGTACCATAATTTTGTCCATTCCCCCACTGAGGGTCATCTGGGTTGTTTCCAGGTTCTGGCTATTGGGAATAAAGCTGCTACGAATATTGTTCAGCAAATGTCCTTGTTGTGTATTAGAGCATCTTTTGGATATATGGCTAAGAGTGGTATAGATGGATCTTGAGGAATCACTATTCCTAACTGTCTGAGAAAGTGCCAAATTGATTTCCAGAGTGGTTGTACAAGTTTATATTCCCACCAGCAATGGAGGAGGGTTCCCCTTTCTCCCCAACCTCTCCAGCATGTGTTGTCACTTGAGTTTTTGATCTTAGCCATTCTGGTGGTGTAAGGTGAAATCTCAGGGTCGTTTTGATTTGCATCTATCTCTCCGATGGCTAAGGACATTGAGCAGTTCTTTAAGTGTTTTTCTGCCATTCTGCAATCCTCTCCAGAGGGTTCTCTTTTAGCTCCTTACCCCTTTTTAGTTGGATTACTTGATTTGTTGCTTTTTACCTTCTTGAGTTCTTTATATATACTGGATATTAGCCCTAATGATACTTTCCCAGTCTGTAGGCTGTTGTTTTGTTTTGATGACAGTGCCTTTTGAGTTACAGAAGCTTTTCAGTTTCATGAGGTCCCATTTATTTATTGTTGATTTTAGAGCCTGTGCTCCCGGTGATCTGTTCAGAAAATAGTCTCCTGTCTCCTGTGCCAATGAGTTCTAGGGTCTTCCCTACTTTTTCTTCTAACCAATTTAGAGTATCTGCTTTTATGATGAGGTCTTTGATCCATTTTGACTTTAATCTTGTGCAGGGCGATAAATATGGTTCTATTTTCATTTTTCTGCATATAGACATCCAATTTGACCAGCACCATTTGTGGGAGCTGCTGTCTTTTTTCTATTGAATGGTTTTGGCTTCTTTGTGAAAATTTAAGTTTCCAAAGGTGTGTCAGTTTGTTTCTGGCTCTTCTATTCGATTCCATTGATCCACTATTCTGTTTCTATGCCAATACCATGCATTTTTTATTACTATTGCTCCGTAGTACAAATTGAGTTTAGGGATAGAGATACCTCCAGATGATCTGTTGTTGTACAGAATCATTTTGCAAATTCTGGGTTTTTTTGTTTCTTCATATGAAGCTGAAAACTTTTCTTTTAAGGTCTGTAAAGAATTGTGTTGGTATATTGATGGGAATTGCATTAAATTTGTAGATTGTTTTTGGCAGAATGGCCATTTTTACTATGTTAATTCTACCAATCCATGAGCATGGGCGGTCTTTCCATCTTCTGACATCTCCGTCAATTTCTTTCTTCAGACATTTGAAGTTTTTTTTTTTCAAACAGGTCTTTCACTTGCTTGGTTAGAGTCACCCCAAGGTATTTATGTTATTAGTGGCAATTGTAAAGGGTGTTCTTTTCCTAATTTCTTTCTCAGCCCTTTTGTCTTTGGTGTACAGGAGGCCTTCTGATTTTTTTGAGTTGGCTTTGTTTCCAGCCACCTTGCTGAAGGTGTTTAGCAGTTGAAATAGTTCTCTGGTTTAGTTTTTGGAGTCGCTCATCTATATTATCATATCGTCTGCAAATAGTGATACTTTGGCTTCTTCTTTTCAAGTTTGTATCCCCTTGATCTCCTTTAGTTGTCTTATTGCTCTAGCTAGGACTTCATGTACTATGTTGAAGAGATGTGGAGAAAATGGGCAGCCTTGCCTTGTCCCTAATTTCTGTGGGATTGAGTTAAGTTTCTTTCCATTGAGTTTCATGTTGGTTATAGGCTTGCTTTATATTGCCTTTACTGAGTTTAGGTATGTGCCTTGTATCCCTGATCTCACCAAGACGTTAAACATGAATGGGTGTTGGATCTTGTCAAATGATTTTTCGGCATCTAGGGAGATGATCATGTGGTTTTTCTCCTTTAGTTTGTTTATATGGTGGATCACATTGATGGATTTGCATATATTGAACCACCCTTGCATGCCTGGGATGAAGCCTACTTGGTCATGGTGGATGATATCTTTGATGTGTTCTTGGAATCAGTTTCAAGTATTTTATTGAATATTTTTGCATCAATTTTCATAAGAGAGATAGGTCTGAAGTTCTCTTTTTTTTGTTGGGTCTTTGAGTTGTTTAGGTATCAAGGTGACTGTGGCTTCATAGAATGAGTTTGGTCATTTTCCTTCTGTTGCTATTTCGTGGAATAGTTTAGAAAGAATTTGAGTTACCACTTTTTTGAAGGTCTGGTAGAATTCTGCACTGAATCCATTTGGCCCAGGTTGTTTTTTTTTTTTTTTTGGAAGGGAGGCTGTTGACTGTGTCTATTTCCTTGGGGGATATAGGTCTATTCAATCTTTCTACCTTATCTTGACTTATTTTAGGTAGATGGAATCTATGAAGAAAATTGTCCATTTCATTTAGATTTTCAATTTTTGTGGTATATAGGTTTTTGTAGTAAGACCTAATGATTGTTTGGATTTCCTCAGTGTCTGTAGTTATGTCCCTCTTTTCATTTCTGATTTTTCTGATTTCGATAGTTTCTCTCTCCCATTTTGGTAGTTTGGCTAGGGGCTTGTCTATCTCGTTGATTTTCTCAAAGAACCAGGTCTTGGTTTAATTGATTCTTTGAATAGTTTCATTTGTTTCTAATTGATTGATTTCAGCCCTGAGTTTGCTTATTTCCAGCCCTCTGCTCCTCTTGGGTGTATCTGCTTCTTTTTTTTTTCAAGGGCTTTCAGTTGGGCCATTAAGTTGCTTTTATGAGATGTTTCAAATTTCTTCTTGAAGGCACTTAGTGCTATGAAGTTTCCTCTTAGTACTGCTGTCATTGTGTCCCATAAGTTTGGGTATGTTGTGCTTTCGTTTTCATTGAATTCTAGGAAGTCTTTAATTTCTTTCCTAACCAAGCTGTCATTGTGTGGCAAGTTTTTCAGTTTCCATGTATATGCAGGCTTTTTGCTGTTTCTGTTGTTGTTGAGGTCCAGCTTTAGACCATGATGGTCAGACTGGATACAAGGGATTATTTCAATTTTCTTGTATCTGCTGAGGCTTGCTTTGTGACCAATTATATGGTCTATTTTGGAGAAGGTTCCATGAGGTGATGAAAAGAAGGTATACTCTTTTGATCTGGGTTGAAAAGTTCTGTAGACATCTATTAGGTCCATTTGATTTAGGGTCTGTGTGAGTGCCCATGTTTTCCTGTTATGCTTCTGACGGGATGATCTGTCCCTTGGTGAGAGTGGAGTGTTGAAGTCTCCCACTATTAGGGTCTTGGGATCAATGTGTAATTTCAGCTTTAATAATGTTTTATTTATAAATGTACGTGTTCTTAAGTATTTGGGGCATAGATTTTCAAAACTGTGATGTCCTCCTGTTGGAATTTTCCTTTGATGAGAAGGAAGTGCCCCTCCCCATCTTTCTTGATTAATTTTGGTTGAAAGTCTATTTTATCAGATACTAGAATCGCTACTCCAGCTTGTTTTCTGAGTCCATTTCCTTGAAACACATTTTTTCCAGCCCTTTACTCCGAGTTAGTGTTTATCTTTGTTGCATAGGTGTGTTTCTTGTGCAGCAGAATGTTGGATCCTGTTTCTGCAACCATTCTGTTAGTCTGTGTCTTTTTCTTGGAGAGTTGAGTCCATTGATGTGGATAGATAATAGAGTTACTTCCTTTTATTGTGGAATTGGTGGTTTTACTATGTTTCATTGCTTTTTTACTTTTTTCTTCGAGAATTATCTGTATCCTGTATTTTCTTTGGTGTAGTTCTTTTCATTGGATTGAAATTTTTCTTCTTGTATCTTCTGTAGGGCTGGTTTGCTGTGTAGATATTGCTTGAATTTTGTTTTGTCATGGAAAATTTTGTTTGCTCCATGTATGTTGATTGAAAGTTTTGCTGGGTATAGTAGTCGGGGTTGCATCTGTGTTCCCTTAAAGACTGCATGACCTCTGCCTAGGCCCTCTGGCTTTCATAGTTTCTGATGAGAAGCCTGTTGTGATTCTGATCGGTCTACCTTCATATGTTACTTGACCTTTTTCCCTTGCTGCTTTTAATATTTTTTCTTTGTTTTGTAGGTTTAGTGTTTTGACTATGATGTGACGAGAGGTATTTCTTTTCTGTTCTAGTCTACTTGATGTTCTGTAGGCTTCTTGTATTTTTATAGCTATCTTTTTCTTTAATTTGGGAAAATTTTCCTCTATGATTTTCTTAAAAATATTTTCTGTGCCTTGGAACCTGGAGTTTTCTTTTTCATCTATTCCTATTATTCTTAGTTTTTTTTTTTTATGGTGTCCTTGATATCTTGGATGGTTTGTGTTTGGGACTTTTCTTATTTTACTTTTTCTTTGAGAGAAGTATCAATTTTTGTGAGTGTACCTTAGCACCTGAGATTCTCTCTTCCATCTCTTGTATTCTATTGGTGATATTTACCTTTGTGGTTCCTGATCTTTCCTCTAAGTTCTCCAGTTGCAGGGTTTTTTCTGTTTGTGTTTTCTTTATAGATTCTAATTCTGTTTTCATGCTTTGTACCATTTCCTTTATCTGATTGAATGTGGCTCCTATTTTTTTTTGTTTGTTTGTTTCCTCTCTATATGTCTCTAATTGTTCCTCTATGTGGACAATTATATTCTTCTGTATTTCTTGGAGAGCTCTGTTCATTTCCTCTTTTTGTTCCTCTAATAACTGCATAAGCATAGATTTAAATTCATTTTTTCTGTGTTTCTGCTGAATTAAAATATTCATTGATTTTGGGTGTTGCTGGTAGGACCATGGTATCCTGATTTTGTTGGGTGAGTTCTTACGTCTACGTTTGGCCATTTGCTTACATGTAATCTTCACTGTTCCTTGAGTCTGAACTTCAGACTGGAACCATCTTTCTCTGGTGTCTGGAATATTCTTCAGGAAGATCAGGGAGGTCCAGTGGTTTGAGAGTGTGTGTTTTTGCTTCAGTTGTACCTGAGGGAGAAAAAGCCACTGGTGCAGAATCGTTGTTGCAGGGGGAGTAAGTGTGTATGTGTGTGTGTGTGTGTGTCTTGAAGGGGAGTGCTAGAGAGTGTAGATGCTTGGGATATAGTGGTTGGGAGCAAGCACAGGAGGGGATGTGGATGCTAGCCAGGTTAGCAAGTGCAGATTTTAGGTGCAAAGTGCCTGGTCAGGTTTCCTAAATACCCAGTGGTCTACAATCTCTGGCGGGCTCAGTATGCTGGACTCTGAGGTCTGTGGCTGACACTGCGGGTAGGACACATACTCTGTTGTGGGCTCTATGTGCCTGGCCCTGTGCTCTGTGCTAGAAGCAGTGAGCACCGCATGCTAGGCACAGCTCTGTTCTGGAGGCTTGGCCCCTCACTCTGGGCCAGAGGCTGTGTGTCCCGGTTTGATATGGCAGCTGGGGGCGCAGCTCTGGTCTGGAGGCTCTGTGCTCCAATTAGGGCTGGCAAGTAAGGGCTCCGCTCTGGTCCAGAGGCTTGGTGCCTCCCTCTGAGCCAGAGGCTCTGCACCCGGTCTGGGATGGTAGCTGGGGGTGCCTCAGTCTGGACCTGAGACTGAGTGTTCTGGTCCAGGATGGCAGCTGGTGACACTGCAGGAGGCTGTGTGCTCAGGTCTAGGTGAGCAGATGTTGGCCTGCTGGTCACCCAGAACTTTTCCAGGGTTGATTGGGTGACCTGAGGATTTTCCCACTTGATTTCCTTACTGTAGGATTTCCTCTCACCTGGCAATCGCAAACACTGTTGTTTTAGGTCCTAGAGTTCATTGTGCTGGTCGCTGTGCTGACACTGCTGTCCTACTCCTCAGACACAGTGTCCTCCCAGATCTGCCATCTTGGATCATATCCAGTCATTTTGCTCAAAGTATTTATCACATGTAGGAGGAGTTATTTGATAGAATTTTTGGGGTCACTTATGTATACTATCATATCTGAGAATAGCAATATTTTCATGTCTTCCTTTCCAATTTGTATTCCCTTGACCTCTTTTAGTTGTCTTATTGTTCTAACTAGGATTTCAAACTATATTGAAGAGATTTGGAAGAAGTAGGCAGCCTTGTCTTATCCCTGGTTTCACTTGTATTGCTTTAAGTTTCTATCCATTTACAGTGATGTTGGCTATAGTCTTGCTGTATACTGTGTTTATTTGTTTAGGTATGGGCCTTCTATCCCCCATTTCTCCAAGACTTTTATCATGAAGGAGTGCTGGATTTTGTCAAAAGCTTTTTCAGCATCTAATTATATGATCATGTGGTTTTTGTTTTCTGTTTGTTTATATGGTGGTTTACATAGATTTTCATATGTTGAACCATCCCTTCATCCTTGAAATGAAGCTTACTTGATCATGGTGGATAATGTATTTGATGTGTTTTTTTTTTTTTTTAAGGAAAAGGTTTTTATTGTAGATACAAGGAGAACACAACATCTAGTAGAAGCAAGAGCAGGGAGAGAAAGTAATAGACTAAATATGGCCAGCATATGGAAGTGGGCCATGAGAGATGAGAGTGTAGAGAGAAAGAGATACACAAGAATCAAATGAGCTGTGAGCATGGTTTTTAAAATCTACAGTTCACAACACAATTACATTATCTTGATGTGTTTTTGGATTCAGTTTGCAAGTATTTTTTGAATATTTTTGCTTCAATATGCATAAGGGAAATTGGTCTGAAATTCTCTCTTCTAGGTCTTTATGTGGTTTAGGTTTCAGGATAACTGTGTCCTTGTAGAATGAGTTTGGCAATGTTCCTTCCGCTTCTGTTTTGCAAAATAGTTTGAGAAGTATTGGTATTAGCTATTTTTTTGAAAGTCTGGCAGAATTCTACACTGAAACCATATGGCTCTAGGCTTTCTTTGGTTGGGTTATCTTTTAATGACTACTTGTATTTCCTTAGGGGTTATAGGTCTATTTAGATTGTTTACCTGATCTTGATTTAATGTTGGTAAGTGGGATCTACCAAGAAAATCATCCATTTCATTTAAAATTTTGAATTTTATGGCATACAGTCTTTTGAAGTCTGACCTAATGATTCTTTGAATTTCCTTGGTGTCTGTTGTTATGCCCAGCTTTTCATTTCTAATTTTGTTAATTTGGATCCTCTTCCTCTGCCTTTTAGTTACTTTGGCTAAAGATTTGTCTATGTTGTTGATTTCTCAAAGAATCAACTCTTGGTTTTGTTCCTTCTCTGTATTGTCCTGTTTGTTTATAATTTATTGATTTCAGCCCTGAGTTTGATTATTTCTTTCTGCCTATTTCTCTTGGATGTGTTTGCTTTTATTTTTCTTTTATTTTTCCTTTTTTATTTTAATTTTTATTAATTACACTTTAGTTACTTTGTATCTCCCCCATAAACCCTTCCCTCCTCCCCTCCCAATCCCATCTTCCCTTCCCCTTCTCCATGCATGCCCCTCCTCATGTCCGCTGATAGGGGAGCTCTTCCTCTCCTTCCTTCTGGTCTTGGTCTATGAGATCTCATCAGGAGTGGCTGCATTGTTGCTTCAATTTTTCTAAAGGTTTCAGGTTTGCTTTTAAATTGCTTGTGTGATATCTCTCCAATTTCTTAATGAAGGCACTTAGTGCTATGAACTTTCCTCCTAACATTGTTTTCATTGTGTCTCATAAGTTTGGGTATTTTGTGCCTTCATTTCCATTACATTCTAGAAAGTCTTTAATTTTTCTTTCCTCCCTGACCTAGTTGTCAACAAGTAGAGTTGTTCAGTTACCATTGGGTTGGTAGGCATTCTGTCATTTCTGTTGCTGTTGAAGTCCAACTTTAATCCATGGTGGTCTGATAGAATACAAGGTGCTATTTAAATTCTCTTGTATCTGTTGAAGTTTGCTTTATGACTGAGTATGTGGCCAGTTTTGGAGAAGGTACCATGAGGTGCTGAGGTGTTTGGATGGAGTGTTGTGTAGATATCTGTTAGGTCCGATAGACCTAAAAGATGGTTAGTTTCATTATTTTTCTGTTTTGTTCTATATGGATGAGAGACATGTTGAAATCTCCTACTATTAATGACTGAGTTTTGATGTGTGATTTAAACTTTAGTAATGTATCTTTAATGAATGTGAGCGCCCTTACTTTTAGGGAATATACGGTCAGAATTGAGACATCATGTTGGTAAAGTTTTTCTTTGATGAGGATGAAGTGCCCTTCTCTATCTCTTTCTATAAAATTTGGCTCAAAGTCTATTTTATTTTATTAGCTCTTGATTGATACTACAGCTTCTTTCTTGTGTCCATTTGCTTAGAAAACTTTTTTCCAGCTCTTTATTCTGAAGTAATGTTTATCTTTTTGCTTTCTTTATAGCTTCTAATTTCATTTTCAGGTCTTGGAAAGTTTTATTCATTTCCTTCACCAGTTTAATTGTGTTTTCCTGAAATTCTTTAAGGAATTTATTCATTTCTTCTTTTAAAGGCCTCTATCACCCTTGAGAGATTGGATTTAAAGTCACTTTCTTATTACTCAGCTGTGTTAAGATATCCTGGGCTTGCTGTAGAATGATACTTGGGTTCTGGTGTTGATATATTGCCTGGTTATTGTTATTTATGTTCTTGCTCTGGGCTTTAGCCATCTGATTGTCTATAGTATTGGCTGGTGGTCCCTGGAAGCAGATAGGAGTGAGGTTCAGTAGATGGAGGGTGCAGGGAGCTGGGCACAGCTAATCTCTGCTGTGTTTGTCCAGTAGCGTGGTGCAAGCAGGGGGCTGGTTCATAGATATCTCACCTGTCTTCATCAGGTGGCCTCAGAGGGCCTCCAGGGTTGGGGCACTGGACGCAGAAAGGGGTGTGCAGGGAATGGATGGGTCTCCTTCAGGGAATTTCTAATTACTGAAGTGTTATATGTTTAAAATGTAAAATATCAGGTAAAATTAGTTCACATGCTAGTTATTTGAGAATAGCAAAGCTCGTTAGGATTGTTAGTAATGTCAGTGTTCCTCTGGACACTGGAACAATGATCATCTTGTGCTGAACCACTGAGTCCCACATTTTTTCTGCTATGTACATACACTTAACTCCCTGCTACCACCACTCAGGGAGAATTTGCCCAAGGTATTCATATTTAAACTTTTGAAGGCCTTTCATTGTCATAAGCCACTTTATTTAATTCCTTCATCTCAGAAATGGGAATTCAACCACCTTTCTGACATTGCAGTGACATGATGATTAATTAGCTAATGTTTGTGAAGTGCTTTGAGGACGTAAAGTGCAAAATAAGTGTTAAGTCCAGTTAAGCATCACAATCAATCAACACAAGGCTTTATTATGTAGCATCTCTTTCTGCTTCAGATGAAGTCAACTAATTTACTTAATGTGAAAGTTAGAATATAACACAACACAAGCTAAAATTTTATGTTATAAGATGCAGCAGGGGTCAGAAAGGTATCATAATTTATTTAGTAAATATTCTAGTATTCATCCATTATAAACCTCACCCTTAGTTAAAGAAAAGAAAACAAAATCCAATTTCAACTTCTCACCTCAGAATTATGAATTAACTCACTCATTTAATTGTATGTGGTAGAGTGTTTTTTTTGCTGTCCTCAAATATAAACATGACATTTAATTCCTCAAATTGCTGTTGTCCTCTTTCAAAGTATATATGAAGGCAGAAACTACAATTAATTTCTCATGTATATTCATTAAATACAACAAATGGCTCTTCATTAGTGAGAATAAGTGGCAAGATTTTTGTTATATGGAATTTGGGCAGTATATGAAAATTCAAACAGGATAGAGGTAGTCTACAAATGATTTGCAAGAGGTCTTACAGCATTGAGATATCAACACTGAGCTGAGATGCACAGAATAAGAACAGTAAGAAACATAAACTCGTTTATTTAAATCTTAGTTGAAGCTCATTGTCTTTGTAGGATTGGGGAGCTAAATCAATTTTATTTGTCCACGTTTAGCATGGAAATCAACAAATGCTAACTGGAAAGTGATTTATCATCACTAAAAAATAGTTACAGTTGCCTTAAAAATGCCTGAAGCCTATTCTCTAACTGCATGGAAATATATACATTCTTTGTTATAGTGTATGATTTTTTTAATTTTCAGGAAAAACTTAAGATGCCTAATGAACAAATGTAAGAGAAAATCCAGAGCCCTGGTAGCTTAGACCTTTCTCTAGCCTCTGAAGACCTAAAAACATTCTTTCTCTGTGTTAACATGGGTCCTTGCCTGGGGATAATCAGCAAAAGATTCAACTGGCTAGCTGACTTTGCAGAAGCAAACCGCATTTTAGAAAATATACAGATCCCAGAATCTTCATTCATTCTGGGAAATTCTTTTTCTGGGTTTCTGAAGATCATCTAGGGTAATCTTAGAGACAGAACACCAACTTTCAACACATTCCCGTAACTTGCCTTCAGAAAGTTGAGTGAATGATGGGGCATGGAGCAGAGAGGAGGTGGACAGGGCAGTGAGGAGACTGCTCATCATATGAGGTCCTGTCCTCAAATTGTTCTGCTGTGTTTGAAGACTTGGAACTTGGTTCTGGAGTTCAGCTGGGCTGTAGCCAGCTTCTGGCTTTGCATTTAACATCTATTTGACTTTGGATGCATCACCTCAGAGCCTTAGTTTTAGTTTCTTACAAAGTGGAGAAATAACGCCTGCATTTCAAAGTTGCCGATGGCATTTGCAGAGATGCCCCTGAGTATCAAGCAGTGGAGAGACCAGTAAATGAAGGATGGATTGTGAAATCATTCTGATTCTCACATTTCTACCTCAGACTGAGAAGTGAGTGTGATTAGGAAGCAATATGTGGTATTCCTGAATAATCAATAAAAAATCATGATAAAAAAAAGAAGATGGACAGCCTTGCTAGGTCACAGAGGAAGACATGGCAGCCAGTCCTGAAGATATCTGATAAGCTACGGTCAGATGGAAGGGGAGGAGGACCTCCCCTAGCAGTGAACTTGGAAAGGGGCAGAGAGGAGATGAGGAAGGGAGAGATTGGGAGGTAATGAGGGAGGAGCCTATGGCTGGGATACAAAGTAAATAACCTGTGATTAATATAAAATAATTAATAAAAAGAAGATGGAAATCATGATCTTTCTGCAGTTCAGTCATCATATTACCGTAGCTCTCACTGACTAGTTAGCTTTCTACATGTGTGTTTTTAACTTCACATCTTTTATAATTCGATTTTTCAAATTATTACATGCATGGGTCTTTTGCTTGCATGTATGTCTATATGCCATGTTTATGGCTGGTGCCAACTAAAGCCAGAAGAAGATTTCAGATCTCCTAGGAGTTAGGCATGGTGATGAGCCGTCATGTGGGTGATGAGAATTGGACTTGGGTCCACTGAATGAGCAGCCAGTGCTCTTAACTACTGGGCTAGCTCTCTAGGTCTTGTTTTCCTATTTAAAAGAACAACAGAAAAATGATATTCAGATAGACTAATAGCTGTGTGTAACACAAGTCATGAAAATTAATTCAGCAATCCAACATGGCTGTCTCTGAAACTGACCTGTCTTTACTTCTGTATCTCTAGCATCTGGCTGACATGATTTATTACCTTTACCTTATAGCTTAATTATATGTATAATCAGGGAAACATAAGATTGGGAAGAAGAAGAAAATGAGTATCAGAAATACTTAAAATGCTGCTTGTTTCTTAGATAACTAATGCCATAAATGCATTCTTTTACATTCATCACAGGCTTTTTAAAAATCACACTTGTTACTATGGTGTAAAATTAATTCTACAAGAGTCAAACTTTTCCTTAGTCATAGTATGCTATCCGTTAGGTGAGGTCAGTCTATATAATATCCTCTTGGCTACCAATTTTACAGACTAAAATAAACCCAGTGTAGTATCTTTTACTGACATAGTACTCATCTGTCACTGGTGAATGCACATTTTGTGGCAGTGACTTTATCCACAGTTCCTTGGGGAAGCAGAGTGTATCACTTACAATGGCTGGTGAGCTCATAGAACTATTTATAATGTGTAACACAGCCATTAATAGCTTAAATATTTATAACCACATTTATTAGCTATATGTCACTGGGACAACAAATAATGCTTATGGAGAAAATAGCTTCTTTCTCAACTGCAAAACACATTTCTTTCCCTACAACTGCCTCTGGGAGGAGAATTATATTGTCATTGCACAAAACACAGGTGCAAGGCATCCTAAGATCTCTGTCCTATCTCAACAGCATTATTGCCCATGTGAACACTTCATTCATTTTTGGAGGTTTCCTTTTTTCCCCCCACCCTATGTCCACATTATGTTTGTTCGTTTGTCCCAGCTTAGACTGTCACAATTCTGGTCACCTCACCTGCACTTTCCTAAGCACTCTGCTTGGTCCTCTTTCTCCATGTGGCATGTCCCTCCTGCTGCACACACCACAGATCTTGGTGTCATCTGCCTCTCCCTCTCTTCTTTGTCCCCCAGGTCCTCTCATTAGGAATATGGTCATCAACATAAGGTATGGTTTCAGAAGGTTTGAAGGAGTTTGGAAGCCTAGACATTTCATATCAAAACTCCTCCTGTCAATGTTTACATTTGCATCATGTTTTAGTGGTTTTTTTTTTTTTTTACAACAAAACAAAGTAAAAAGGTGTTTTACTTTCCTAAAATCAAAGATCCTACAATAATTGTCCCTTTGAGTGGATAAAAGTAGCATCTCAACTGGGATGGCTTTCTGTTGAAGACATGGTAGTAAGAGAGTCTTATGTGGAAAGTCTTTGTGGTGAAGACCAAGTTGGATAAGGGATTCTATGTCTGCCTTAGTGGATTCTAGAGAATATATGTATTCACAGCAGAACTTTCAGGCCTAAACATGAACCTGCAATAGAAAAAGGTTGTTTCTTGTCATGCGTGTGAGGAAAAGACATGAGAAGCTTCGTTTTTTGCAAATTAATCAACAGTGATCAAGTCAGTTTTATTATTAGAAGCTACAATTTTTGTCAGTTCTGAATGACCATTACCTGATATTATAAAAAGTTTTTAACCTTAGACTCGACAGTCTTTACCATTCTGAATATCAGGGCCTCATTTACTTAATCTGTTTTTAGAATTCCTTCATAGTATTATTCTTTCATTTTTAAAATTTTAATTATATTTTGAGAATTTAATAGATGAGTTTAGTGTTTACCTCATTTCCACCACCCTTTAACCTCTCCAGCTACTACTGTGTTCCTACACTCCTTCTTGGTTGCTGCTATCATTTCTTCTATGGCGGGACCTTGTGAAATACTCCTAGCCACAACGCCATGTTGATTAGTTCTGGTATCTATGTGCAGGTTTTGTTTTGGTCACTGAGTTGTGGGTAAGAGGTTACGGGCAGTCCTAAAGAGACCTGACAGCCTGGGGTCAGTTGGTAATAGAGAAGAGCTACTGCTTTCTGAGGACTAGGGGGCTGGAAAAGGAGGGAAGGTTGAGGGAGGGTGGGACCAGGAGAAGTTGAGGAAGGGGGATATAATTGGGATGTAATGTGAATAAATTAATAACAAATAATTAAAATATCAAAGGGGCCGGAGAGATATCACTGAAGTTAAGAGCATGTACTGCACTTAGAGAGGACCTATGTTAGATTCCCAGCACCCACTTCAGGCAGCTCCTATCCTTCTACAACTCTCGTTCTTGCGGGTACCTTCACTCACATGAAGTACATAAATTCACTTGGACTCACATACACATAAAAACAAGCAAATCTTTTAAAAAATTAAATTGAATTAGCTACAGAGAATTATATAAAATTATTTTTGAGGAGTTGGAGAGGTGGTTCTGTGGTTGGGAACACTTGTTGCTTTTTTGGAGCATCTGAATTCAGTTTCCCGAACCTATGTGACTTGCATCAAAAACTACCTATGACTAGAGCTTTGGGCTCTGACACCCTGAAATAGCCTTTGCATGTACCTGTACACATGTGACATATACTTACACAGAGCCACACATACACATAAATTAAAATAAAAATCACTGTTGAACATGAGCAGAAAAGTAAGATTTTGAGGATTTATAAGATCAAGCATAATAATATAATTTATTTAATAATGATTAATTTTATAATTTATATTTAGTTACAGTATCATTAGAACAATAGACTATTGCATAATCATAAACTCTTGGAGATAGATGGGATTTTAGAGTTCATTTTATTGTAAGCACAGCAAAACACCATTTGGGACTATTCAATATCAGCCTTAAAAATTCCACAAATATTTTTCCTGATAAACTGTGCTAGGCACTGCAAAGAACAAGAGAAATATAAGGAACCATCTTAAAAATATCACTATCCTACAATGAATAACCCATTGCCCTTACATCAGTTTTAATACCAGCAGCTGTTTCTAGCTGTAAACTACATACATTTGCTCAAATTTTGGCATGCTATCTTATTACCATCTAAAATTTCATTGACTAAGATAGACACTTCCAGCTGATCTGAGTTAGATAATAGGTAAAATTATTTTGTTTGAACAATTCTCTTCCCATTGTTGAACAATTTTTAAATAGTTTGTGGTGTGGTTTGGCTAGAAAATTTGTATTCTTAGTTTTGAAGGAAATATTTGAAAAATATATGACATCTTCTTTGCTTCTGAACATTTAAACTCCTCTCTCTACTTTTTCACACAGGAGTGTTCCACCTTTTGACACTGGACATGATCTTGTCCTCTACAAATGTGTTGTTGGGCTATATTCATTGCTATGCTGGGATGTAAGTGACCCACACTGGACACACTTGGTACAGCTTTTCAATTAATCCAAAAATATGTTTTTTAACATTTGTGGTATTAGTAATTTACCTAACTTTAGGGATTGTACTCAAGTAACAGTTCAAAAACTCTGCGTATAAATAACATAGAAAGTAATATTTACTATTTAAAAATACTCAATAAAGGCTAGATACGAAGCTCAGTCAATAAAGTGCTTACCTTGTAAGACCTAAGTCAGTTCCTAGAATTTACATTTAGAAACAAAACAAAATAACAGAAACCATGCCAATGCTTATAATTCTGGCACTCAGGAAATGGCTAGATTGTGTACCCTACATGGTAAGTTCTAGGTCTGTTTGAAAAAAAGAATGACAGCTAAGGTTGAACATTTAAGGTTGGACTCTGACCTCCACATATACATACAATCACATACATCAGCACGACGTGTGTCTTTTTGTAGCAAAGTTCTCTGAGATAAAACATTCCATCCTGCAGGGAAGCTTGTAAGACTCAGGAAATAACCAATCTGAAAGCTTCAGGAAGTCCATGAAGCTGAACAGATGTACTAGTCTCCTTCATTCTGCACAGGAACATTCTCAGACAAGCTGAGCTTTCAGGAGAATGCTCAGACTACCTGAACTACTTGGAGAGGAATTCTTTCTTTCTTTCTTTCTTTCTTTCTTTCTTTCTTTCTTTCTTTCTTTCTTTCTTTCTTTCTTTTCTTCTTTCCTTCTTTCTTTCGTTCTTTCTTTCTCTTTCTTTCTTTTCCTTCCTTCCTTCCTTCCTTTCTTTCTCTTCCTTCCTTTCTTTTAAAATTAATTGTATTTACTTATTTTATATCCCAAATCCAGCCCCTTTATTCCTCTCCTCCCAGTCCCACCTTCCTCTCCCACTTTCTTTCCCCACTTCCCTCTCCCCTTCTCCTCAGAAAAGGGGAGCTTCTCCCCACCCTGCCATGTACCAACTCCACACATCTAGTTGCATCAGGACTGAGTGCATCGTCTCCACTGAAGCTAGACAAGTAGTCCATCTAGGGGAAAGTGATCCAAAAGCAGGTAACAGAGTCCATGTCAGAGACAGCCCCGGCTCCACGTGTTAGGGAACTCACATTAAGACCAAGCTGCCCATCGGTTACATGTGTGTTGGGAGCCTAGGTCCAGTCCATGGATGCTTTTTGAGTAGAAAAGAGTTTTTCTAACCAATTGAGGTAAAGTGAGCTTTCCAGCTTTAGTGAGTTGTCACCCATGCTGCGGCGGACTTTTGTGATGCAGCTGTCTTTGAGTCATTTTTGCTCTTACAAGTAATCCTTTATCCATACTTCTATAAGTAACCCCAATAAATTCATTGGCTCAGCAGGTTGGATTTTGGGAATATCTGTATTTTGGAGTGTTTTCAGTTCTCTGTCTAGGTTGAGCATATACTTGCTCATTTTATTTATTTCCAGGAATAGTGCCTTACAACAGCAACCTTTCCACAAATGTATACACACACACACACACACACACACACACACACACACACACACACACACAGAGAGAGAGAGAGAGAGAGAGAGAGAGAGAGAGAGAGAGAGAGAGAGAGAGAGAGAGAGAGAGAAAGAGAGAATTAAGTGATTAATGTTACATCTTGGTATTCCTATTAAGCATCCTGCTCACGCTTTAAAAAAATGTATGATTTTCCCTTTTCTCTTAATACTATCTAAAAGCTACACAACACCAAAGAAAATAATCTAAGAATAAATAGCATACACACAACTGTGTATTTTACTTTTATAAATTCAAAGCATAAAAGCCTCTTAGTAACCAATGTTAAATTCTTAAAATAGACTGCATTATCTTCAACCATATTATCTAGTGCCATATGTCATAAAATGACAGTTTCCAGCAGAATACCAGGAAATCCACAAAAGAATTCAGTAAGTGGCCTTATTTTCCCAATACCTTCTTAGAGAGATGCTAAATTTGATTTTGATTTTAAGTGTAGCATAATAAAATGAATTAAAATACATACAGTTGTTAAAATTATCCCAGGCTAGAATGTAGTAGGCTACGTATTCTCTGCTTTTAAACATCACATTAGTATGTGAAAGAACACTCAATCACTCACTAACCAGACTGTGAGTGGTGTCTTGTTCCTGGTTGTTTTAGGTTATAGGAATGAAAACATAAGTAGAGCAAATCTCTTCCTGTGCTAGGTGGATACAAACTGCACCAAGTGGTCTGTTGGTACTTTCACCCCCTTTTCATACCCTGAGTGTGTGCTTCATGCAACAACTAGAGTACAGCAAAAGTAATGAGATGACATTCTAGATATTTGTTTACAAAAAGGCTTAATAGAAAATAAGACTGAGAATAGCCCTATTGAGGTTCATGCACCAAAAATCTGACACCTCTGCCCATGGCTAAGACTAGTGAAGGCTACAACAGCAGCACAGTGTGTCTTCTTTAGCTTCCTGAGCAGACATAAGATGAATTTGATTGACTACATGGCCCACTGTACCCAGATTACAGGACACCTTAGGGTCAGATTCCTGACCAATAGAAACTGTACAATATATATTTTATTGTTTAATGTTGCAGGTTTGGGAAGTAGTTCCCATCGATAACACAGTTTCACCTCATTGCTTTCATTCAAATAGATATACTTAATGTGAAGAGATATGTTCTGAGGTACGGTAGGTAAAAGAATCAATATGAGTATTTATATGTAAATATATGATTTAACAATTCAAATTTTTCTAAATTTCATTTATACTTATGGTTTTCTTTCACATTTTCTTTTTTGAAATTTATTAATGTATTTTATTAATTACAGGTTATTCACTTTGTACCCCAGCTATAGCCCCTTCCCTTATCCCTTCTCAATTCCACTCTCCCTCCTTTTTCTCCTCCCATGCCCCTTCCCCACTCCACTGATAGGGGAGGTCCTCCTTCCCTTCTATCTGACCCTAACCTATCAGGTCTCATCTTCCTCTGTGGGCTGGCAAGGCTGATCTCCTTTCAGGGGGAGGTGATCAAAGAGCCAGCCATTGAGTTCATGTCAGAGACAGTCCCTGTTCCTATAACTGGGGAACCCACTTGGACACTGAGCTGCCATGGGCTACATCTGTTCAGGGGTTCTAGGTTATCTTCATGAATGGTCCTTGGTTGTAGTATCAGTCTAAGAAAAGACCCTGTTCCCAGAATTTTTTATTTGTTGCTCTCCTCGTGGAGCTCCTGTCCCCTCAAGGTCTTTCCATCACCACTTATTTCATAAGGTTCCCTGCACTCTGCCCAAAATTTGGCTATGAGTCTCAGCATCTGCCTTGATACCCTGCTGGGTAGAGTCTTTCAGAGGTCCCCTGTGGTAGACTCCTGTCTTGTTCCCTGTTTTCTCCCTCTTCCAAAGTCCATCCTTTTTGCCTTTCTGAATGAGAATTTATAATCTTACCCAGGGTCCTCCCTCTTCCTTAGCTTTTTTAGGTATACAGATTTTAGTATGTTTATCCTATATTATATAACTAATATCCATTTATTACTGAGTATATACCATGTGTGTCTTTCTGCTTCTGGGTTATCTCACTCAGGATGATCTTTTCTAGTTCCCACCATTTGCCTGCAAATTTCATGATTTCCTTGTTTTTAATTGCTAAGTAGTATTCCATTGTGTAAATGTACCACAATTTCTGTATCCATTCTTCAGTTGAGGGACATCTGGGTTGTTTCCAGGTTCTAGCTATTATGAATAAAGCTGCTACGAACATGGTTGAGCAAATGTTCTTGTTATGTACTTGAACATAATTTGGATACATGCCTAGGAGTAGTATAGCTGGATCTTGAGGAAGCACTATTCCTAATTGCCTGAGAAAGCACCAGATTGATTTCCAGAGTGGTATACAAGTTTATATTCTCACCAGCAATGGAGGAGGGTTCCTCTTTTATATCTAAATATTTAAAGTTCAGACTCAAAGATGATCTGCATCTTCAAAGCAATTTTGTTTACAACAGCTGGAAGTGAAACTAACTCAGGTTTCCATAAAAGGATGAATGAACAAAAAATGTGATACATAAGAACTACTAAATACAGCTGGGAGTGGGAGAGCGCTCCTTCCCAACTAATTGTGCAGTGCCGAATGGATAGTATTGAAAATATACATGTAAGTAGCATTATATAGACTCAACAAATTATACTTAACAATATATATGTGTATACAAATACATATATCAATAACAGTTGATAAAAAGAGAGTCCATGAATTTGAAGGAGAGTGGGGAGGGTATATAAAAGACTTTGGAGGAAGGAAAGGGAAGAGAGAAACATTGTAAATAAAATACTGAAAAGTAAACAAAAATGTGATATAAATTAACAATGGACTATTATATAATCTTAATAGGGAGACACTGTAGTTTGCTAAAACATGGATGAAACTTTATAGCAATATGCTATATTAAATAAGTATACAATTATAATAAGATTCAACTTCTTTGAGTAGTATATTAAATGGATTTACCCCAAGTGCAGGGAGAAGATAAGCAAGACATTTTTAATGGGTACATAGTTTCAGTTTGAGACAATGAAAATCTCTGAAGTGGATCTGAAAGTGTATGTCCTTATTATTATTAAACGGATCACATAAAATGAGGAAAATGGTTGATTTCACATTATGAAAAATTTTTAAATGAGAACTGAAGATTTTATTGAATAAGTGAAATTTTCTATTGACAATCACAAGAGATATCCGAAGCAAGATTCTCTAAGAACCAAAAGAAACTCCTCGTCATCTTATAAGTATATTAATCTTCACTTTTTTTTCAAGAGACAGTTTCTCTGTGTAGCTGTCCTGGAATCGCTTTGTAGACCAGGCTGGCCTCAAATTTAATCTTCATTTAAAAATATCTGTATGTTATTTTTAAATTAAATTTTTATTTTTTATATTAATTAGAGTTTATTCATTTTGTATCACAGCTATAGCCCCCTCCCTCATTCCCTTCCAATCCCACTGACCCTCCCTCATTTCCTCCATGCCTCTCTCCAAGTCCACTGATAGGGGAGGTCCTCCTCCCCTCCCATCTGACCCTAGCTTATCAGGTCTCATCAGGACTGGTTGCATTGTCCTCCTCTGTGGCCTGGCAAGGCTGCACTCCCCCCTGGGGGGGGTCGTCAAATATCCAGCCACTGAGTTCATGTAAGAGACACTCTCTGTTCTTCTTATTAGGAAGCCACTTAATACTGAGCTTCCATGGTCTACATCTGAGCAGGGGTTCTAGGTTATCCATGAATGGTCCTTGGTTGCATATCAGTCTCAGAAAAGACCCCTATGTCCAGATATTTTGGTTCTGTTGCTCTCCCTGTGGAGCTCCTGTCCCCAGGTCTTACTCTCTCCCTCTTCTTTCATAAGATTCCCTGTAGTCTACCCAAAGTTTGGTTATGAGTCTCAGCATCTTCTTTGATACACTGTTGGGTATGTCGTTTTAATGAAAGAAAATCCCAATTGTTCAATTTTACCAATAAAGATGGGAGCTAGCTTCTAGGTTGAAAATCTGCTACCCTGAGAGGCAGAGAAAGCTTCCAGCTGATCTTCCTACTCAGCTCATGTCCCAGAAAAAAAAAAAAAGCCAATTCTACTCAGCTCACATTCCAGAATAAAGTAAACCAAAACCCCTTCCCCTTTTCCATGCTGTCTTAAATACCCTTCAACTCAATATTCCTCCTTTTTGTTTACTCCCTGTCAGCTGGTGTCTTGTTCTGCCTCTTGATCTAAGATTCGCTTTTTTAAATCCAGTGTACTGAAAGCTCTTGGATTAAAGGTGTGTGCTAGACTTGAGCCACACCACAAATATGTTTACAATAAAGAGAAAGTTCATGGATTAAAGGTTTGTGTTAGGGATCAGTCACACCAAACAAGAAACAGATTTTACAGTTTATAATCTTGGGGTTCACAACGGGATCAAATATCCTGTAATATCTGTAAGTAAAAAGACCATAGCAAACTCATTGTCAGTATATTTGTTTATCTTATTGAATCCTGCTATTTTAGAAAACCAGTTATAAACATGGCCACACATAGAAAAAGAAAGAACTAGGAACCACTGTAGATGAAAATATTTGCTAGTTTCTTTAAGCTCATGGAGTCAAGGAAACTGAACAAATTCCAAACGTTGGGTGTAGTAAAGAAGTAGTCACGGAGCAGCATCAGTGTTGTAGTTGGTAATGGGGAGACACTGAGCGTAACTTTCATCTTACAAAGAATTCAGAGCCCTGAGTGTCACGTGATACAGAGAGCGCGCACTGGGAAATCCTAAGCTTTGATTGGTTGCTGATGTAGTGAGGATGTGGGGACCAATATTTAAAAGAAAAAAAATGCAGCTTTCCAGATGGCTTAGTGAGTAAAATTTCTCTCTTCCAAATATGAGGACCTGAGTTCAAGCTCCCAGAATTGCAAGGTGGAAGGAGAGTACTGACTCTACAAAGCTGGCTTCTGATTTCACTGCATATCCACCATGGTATTTAGCCCTCTTCTCAACAAAGCTGTAAATGTCATAGTAATAATAATAATAATAATAATAATAATAAACCTCTAGATCTCATTATCAGGAGAGCTTATGCTGGTGTTTCATCATTTTCTGTAAGGACACAAAAAACAGGAGGTCAGGAGGACTTGTGGGCAGATAAGGAATATATTCAGGCATCTACTGTGCTCAGTCTGAGCACAAGTGTAAGTCATTTGTTTTTACACCTATAGGTTAGGTTAAGAGGTCAAAAGTAAACCAAAGGGCACCAGGCTCTGAGGCATTGACTCATTGCTGGGCTGTTCTTCACAGAAAGCTACAGTATGAACTGACCATGTTGCATCACAGCCTCAGGGATGGCACATTAACTTTTAAACCAGGGACAGAAGTTTCTAAGTCCTAGTGCTACTGTGCCAGCGTCTACATTTTTCTGGTTTCTTTTACTTCAAAACAAAGTGTGAAGAGAGCTAAATATGATTGAAATGTTATAACATGCTGATTTCTCAGGATTGCTCTGCCAAAGTCGTCTCACTCGGTGGTAAATACAGAGCACTGTGATGGCAGATTATAAGAGGAGCTAACTAGCAGAACATTCACTGCTACCTCAGTGGGGACTCACAGGCAGTGTTATCTTGAGGGACACCAGGAAGAACAACACTAAAAAGAGACCACAGTAGGAGTATGAATAAACGGCAGGAAAAGTGCTGTGTCCTCTTTGCCCATGGCTTGCTTGCCTTTTTATTGTGGGCCTGTCACATTTCTGGGTTATCGCTGAACACTGACATCTCATTGCTAATAAATGTTTGGTTTAGGATCCATAAGCATAATTGTAGACTGAAGGTAATCACAATCTTGCTGTCTTCATCCTTTTAATATCAGGTCACAGAGAACACTGCAGTTGATCACTGAGATGCATAGGTGACAGGGAGCGTGCTTTGTTTCAACATCCTGAAGAGAAAGGAAAACACACACACACAGACATACACACAGACACAGACACACACATATACACAGACACAGATACACATACACAGAGACACACGCACACATGCACACACAGTGTGCCTGGAACAGTGGTCTCCAGGGTTCGGCAAGAATGGAATGGGTCCATAAGGGATGCAGCAGTGAAACATTCCAGGAGCAATGACTCGTTCTTGCTTAGTGAGAAATGGGGGTGAGGGTGGGGGGAGAGCTTGAAGTAGTCCGAAGTTTTAATGCTGCTTCAGCCTTCGATCTGGATGGGAGAGCCTGGGACACGTCAGGAGGCAGAGCTCAATCTTGTGTCCTGGTCCTCCATGTTATGCTCAATTCTCTGTGGAAAGCATGGCATGAGGGTTGGAAGTGAGGTGATAAAATTAGAGAGAGAGGATGGGATTGGGGGGGCATGAGGAGGGGTTTCAGCTGGGATGCAAAGCAAATAAAATGTAATTAATGTAAAAAATAAAAAATTAATTAAAACAATTTTTGTTTTTTACATGAAAGAAATTTCTCAGCACAGCTCTACATGGCATCAACGTAACAACTCATGCTGCTACCTTCTCCCAGTGTCTCCGGTTCTCTGTACATGTTCTCACAGAAAAACTTTGATAATGTGCACCTTGGAAAAATATTGGTAGAAGAGAGAAACAAAATGACTGTTTAAACTTTTGATTTATCTATTTGATTATGAGTGTTTTCCTCACATGTACGTCTGTGCACCTTTGTGCTTTATGCCAGCAGAGGTCAGAAGGCTGGATCCCTGAAACTGGAATTAAGGATGTGAACCATCATGTATGATGGGAATCAAATCTGGGTTATCTGAAAGAGAAGTTAGTGCTCTACCCCACACCTCCATGGTTATTTTATTTGTAAAAATTCAATTAAATAAATGACTGTGAGGCTCCTTCTTTTTTAATGTTTGGCGATCTCTTTACTTGGGTAACAAATTTATATTGAGATTTCAAGGTTTCTATGTTTCTAAACCGGAGGAGAGTGAACAACCATCTTCTTTAGCAAGAATTTAAAATTGTTTTGACATCTCAGAAGGAGAACAGCTCAGCCAGTATCTTGAGTTGAGCCCACAGACACCGGCTTCAGTCTGTGACCCGCAGAGCTGACATGTGATCTGTAACATGAAGACAAAGAGCAGTCAAAGAGGCTGGGATGCTGCTTAGAGGTAGATTGTGCTTGTCTAACAAACCAACGGGAGAATAACATGGTAGGACCACTTTAGAAAACAACCCAGCAATTTCTTTAAAAATCAGACATGTACTTACTATATGATGCAGAAAAAATTTTGCTGTATTATAAAATGGAGCACAAGATACAACTGTTGCCATACCATGAAAATTATAGCAAAACTAATATGTCACCAAGGTAAAAATAGCTTGAAATCTTATAATATGGTGATTTGTGTCATGATGATCCTGACAAAGATTAATTAGAGCTAATCATTCTAAATTTTTTCATAAACATTTGTCCATGAGAGTCAAATAAACAGAGTCCATATATCTTTCAGGAGGTGAGTAGATAAGTAAACTGTGAAGAATTAATACAATAGAAAATTGGTTTAAAATGAAATGCAATATTAACTCCCCCTTTTATTGTATGATTCTCTGTACTCTGCTGAAGGTTTGCTTATGAGTCTTAGCATCTGCTTTGATACATTGCTAGGTAGGGTCTTTCAGAGGCCCTCTGCAGTAAGCTCCTGTCCTGTTACTTGTTTTCTCCTACCACCAATGTCTATCCCATTTGTCTTTCTAAATGAGGATTGATCATCTAGGACAGGAGCTCCACAGGGATGAAATATATCAGGGCACAGGGGTCCTCTATGAGACTGTTTCTCCAACCAAGGACCATGTATGGATATAACCTAGAACCCCTGCTCAGATGCAGCCCATGGTAGCTCAGTAATCAAATGGGTTTTCCTAGTAAGCGGAACAGGGACTATTTCTGATATGAACTCAATGGCTGGCTCCTTTACCTCCTCTCCCTGGCCCCTCAGAGAGGAACAGTCTTGCTAGGCCAGAGAGGAGAACATGGCCTGATAAGCTAGGGTCAGATGGAAGGGGAGGAGGACCTCCCCTAGCAGTGGACTTGGAAAGGGGCAGGGAGGAGATGAGGGAGGGAGGGTGGGATTGGGAAGGAATGTGAGAGAGGGCTATGGCTGGGATACAAAGTAAATAACCTGTAATTAATATAAAAATATTAAAATTAAAGAAGAAATATTCTCCAAGAAAAAACAATAAACTAATAATAATAAAAGAAATGAAAATTCTAAATCTTTTGTTTTGTCATTTCTTTTGTTTCTCCTAAATATCATGTACATTGTTAGTTTTATTTGCAACTGTTATAAAATGTTACTAAATACATGATAACATAATAAATTCATATAAAGGATTACCAGATGAGAAACATGAAAATAGATAACAAGACTTCATAGATAACAAGAGAAAGCTTTGGCACCTTGGACTACTTTCTGAAGTGTTTATGTAGACAAGCTGGTTTGATACTGTCTCTTAAACTACTGCAATAATGTAAGATGCCTGTACTGTTAAATGGAGTATAAGATACAACAGTTGCCATACCATGAAAATTCTAGCAAAGGTAATATATCACCAAGGTAAAAATAGCTTGAAATCTTATAATATGGTGATTTGTGTATGATGAGCCTGACAAAGATTAGTTACAGCTAAACATTTTGAATGATTTAATAAAGTATTCTGTTCTTATTTTGGAGTTGATTTCCAAGAATAATAGGGGTGGAAAATCAGTTTCAAGCAAATATTCAAAAAGTCTCCCCTAAGGTCCAGTGAAGGAATATTTCACAATATCAACAATCAGCAACAGCAAGAGCAAAGCAATAGAAGAGAAGAAAAATAAACCAAAGCACAATTCTAAGCATATCAAATTAGTCTCAGGTCAACATTAAGGTCTTTGTTTTTAAGGGAATGTATTTTCCTTCCTGCAAATTCTGAGTTAGGACTATTAAGATTACTGCTTTTCCCCTCTACCTTTGTATTATCACCTCAGTAAACTACAGAGCGGGGTGGGTCTTATGTACTTTTTACTCTCAATACATGACTTGGAGAGTTAGTAGATGGATGGAAGATGGAGACTTATAAATTAAGAATGGAGAAGACTTGAGACATTCCCACCCGACATATCGGTGAAGACACTGATTTTTAATAGTTTCTCCTAAGGAAGATTATAAAAAGTCATGTGGATGAAGGGATCTTTAGAGATAGCCTATGGTGTTTTCCTTGTTGTTTGTTTTTCTGACTTTTTTTTTTTTTTTGACCTAGTTTTACTACATAGCTTATGTTGGCCTTGAGCTTATGATCCTTCTGTCTCAGCACCCAGAAGGTTGACGCTATCCTACCATACTCAATTTTGGAGATAGTCTGTAAATATTTAAAAAATCAAGTTAGGCAATGAAGGTTGAAGATATATGAGGCAGTAGCCTACTGAATGTTTAAAGATGAAAGTTAGGCACACATTTCAATATTAATGAGGTAAAGCCTATCAGATGAAATCTCAGCAAGGGAAGACAAAGATACCGAAAAGTTGATCACAATATTAAATAAGATACTTCGTGTGGAAATGAAACCCACAGGCTGATAATGGTAAGGATAATATTAATCTGGACTAAAGTTAAGAACAGCCTGAGCATCCTTGCGGTTTCAGTTGCATGAAAGAGTAGTTGAGCATGTTTTTCTCAGCATCATCCTTCCTTTTCTATTCAGTATTCGACAATGCAAAAGTGGAGAGGTGAAGCAACTTAACAAGGGCACTTTCATCACAGGATCCTTTGCCCTCCCCTTTACCCACCCTCACAATGATTATAATAACTAGTTCTAAAATGCTTACTTACAAAGTACTATGCTTAGATTAGAGTAGTGGGTTTTCTTAGGGAATTCATATACTTCAAAAGATTGTCATGAAATAAAATGTGAATTTTTGTATCTGATGATGTTTTGAGATATTATTCTGTGCTTTTTTCTTGTCTTCTCCAGAAGGTCTGGATGTTTCTGAAAGCTTGTGTTTAGAAGTCTCAGGAGGAAAGGAGGTGTTATAAGGAAATCAATGTGTGTTATAGACAGAGTCATGATCCCATTGCACTGGTGGTGACCTGATTTCAGATTGGAAATACTTTTCTTTGCTTTAGGGATGTGAGGATATTTCTGCAATGGAAATCTCTGGGATTTGAGGTGATCAATACCTACTCTCCACTCCATTTCAGTGTTGAGCAGGCAACAGGATCCGCAGGTAGGATGGCTTGGGAAGTGGTGTTGTGATTCAAAGGCGTAATGTCCACACTAACCATGTGAATCTGACCATTTGGTGCCAAGCTGGTGGCACTGTTTGGGCATGCTGTAGAACTCTTAGAAGGCAGAACATCAATAGAGGAAGCAGGTCATTGAGGGCGGGTCTCACGGCTCTGTACCTGAGTCTGACTTTCTATTTTCTCTCCACTTCCCGGATGTGGATGCAGTACGATGAGCCCATCTCTTGCTCCTCCCACAATGCCTTTCTTGACTGCTTCCATTTTCTATCACGTTGGACCCTATTCAGTTGGAACTGTAAGCCAAAACACACACACACACACACGCACACATACACACACACACACACACAAAAAAAAAACAACCCTGCTCTTTATTAAGTGGCTTTTGTTAGGATGTTTATCACGGCAATGAGAAAGCAACTAAGAAAGTTACATTGAGCAGGAAGGGTCAACAGCAGATTCAACAGAGGTATCTGTGACTTCTAATGGTGGGTGACACCTTATTTTTGGCCATGCTATGCAGTAGGAGTGATGAGAACTCTAGCAGAGGGTTGTGATGATTCAACTCTGAAGACCAGGTACCCGACTTTAATTTACTGACACGTGCTTATTTCAACACTCCCAGAAATCTTATCATGACTGTGGCCCTGTAGTTTCAGAAGGGGCATTTCAAAGGCTGGTGTGATAGTTCAGTGCTAGAATCCTTCCTGGGAATGTCCGGGGCCCTAGAATTGAAAGAAGGGAATACGTCTCAATCTCGTTAGTTCTTAAGGACTAGAGAGACAAGGCCTAGGGGCAATGGGAAAAAAAAGTCAAAGTCATGTGGATATTATTTTCTTCAAAATTCGTATATCTTTAAAGAATACATTTATATTGGAGTCTCACCCTTGGGACTTCATGCAGGCTTGAGTCACTGGCACAGAAAGAAGATCCTACTCTAGGGACATTTCTTCATCTTTGCTGATGAACGTGTGGATCACCAGGCTTCTTCATAAAGAATTAAAGAAGAGAAAATGACTCTGAACGTTCAGAAGTCACCTATCATAGAAAGAGCTGACAGACGGTCTGTTCCCCTGGTTTTATTCTTTGCCTCACCTTTGTTTACACAGCAGCAATATATATATTGCTTATACATACATATATATATATACTTATACATATACACACATATAATATATTGACGACTGAAGGTCAAATTAATTTTATGTCTCTAAAGTAAGTAGAGCAACTTTCAACATTTGTCTTCAAAACTAGTTTGTGGGCCACATGAGGAGTTTATTGCAAGACTTGACACATCACATGTCAAGAGTTGACAATGCATCAGTGACTGAAAATTATGAGGTTTGGTACTGAGTACTGGGTGGATAATTCTACAAAGTGCTTAGTGGATAAAAGATAAAAAAAAAAAAGAACTGATATCTACATTGTTTTCAGAAAAATTCTTATGTACCCTTAGGTAATTAGGAAAGGCTTGCAGGCTGAGATCATGGTATTTTGGGACTGAAACAGATCTGTATTCAACTTCTCATTCGGCTTGAAGGCAATGTTAAGTGGTTTAAAGATAACATAAAGATTATCACATTAGAAACACAAAGTTACTCAAGACAATGTTCACTAAAAAATTCATTTTCTGTCTTTACACATTCATAAGACGTTTAATTCCAAGAAGGAGATTTAATGTCTATCTAGAGCTAATGGAAGAGTGAAGACAGATTTCTTCTTAATCCCCTTGAAGCAATGAAGGTAATTTAAAGCTTAATATAACAGTGAAGATTAAGAATTTTATGAAGTCCAGGTGGATAAACACTATCTATATTATATCATTAAAATGCATTCACTTCTTTAAATATGATTTAATTTGGTTTTAAAATATAAACGAAGAATTAAATACTCTGGATTTTAATAATTTATTCTTCACCATTACTTCCTGATAAAGAAATATTATGTCTTTTATTACCCTCTAATCAAGTTAAAAATGTTTGTGAAATTCAATAGCTTAGTTCTAGCCACCCGCTTTTGTTATTTTGAGAGCTGCTCAAAATAAAATTTAATTTGTTTGCAAGGATAACACTACAGAGGTGTCCAACTGACTTAATGATGGCATCATGAACATTGGTTAGATATGCTAGTTAAATAGAAATTCTTAATTTTTAAAAAATAATTCATTCATTTTATTTCATGGGTGAGTGTTTTTTTCTGCATGTATGTCTATGCATCGCAGGAATGCTGGATACCCGTGTAAGTCAGAAGAGGGCATCAGATCCTCTGGAACTGAGGCAGGAATGATTGTAAACCACCATGTTCATGTTGGGAATTGAACCCAGGTCCTCTGCAAGAGCAGCCAGTGTTCTGTGCTGAACCATTTCTCTAGCCCCTAAGTAGTAATTCTTTAATGCTTATTATGTTTTTATATTTGTTAGTATTCTATGTAATAATAATAATTTTGTAGGAGATTACATTTGATCTAAAATCAGCCTATTAAAAAGGTGGTAAAGTATAAATAAATTAAAAAAAATAAATAAAATATTTATAAAAGAAAAAAAAGGTGGTAAAGAAAAGTATTACAAATGGTTTATTTCCAGTTCTGGACTATGTAATATTAAGACTAAGGATTTTCTTTTATCACATATAAAGATGTATATTATTCTAGGAGCAGTACTATTGATTTGCTACACGGAATACATAGCTAAAAATTACCTTAGAAAAATGTATTTAAATTTACTTCTATTTAAAAAAATTATTTACTCTTTTAGAATTTCACAATGTACACAATTCACATATGTATTTTGATCACATTTATCCACATTCTGTTCCCACTTCCTTCCAATCCCCCACCACAGGAATTTATGAGCCATTTTACCTTTTATTTTATTTCTAACAAACTGAGTCCAGTTTGTGTTGCCCATAAGTACATGACCACATTGAAGCATATACAACTTATCAGGAGCTACTTCATGAATAAACTGCCTCTCCCTCCCTCTCCAGAATCCAGCAGCTACTGTAGCTACTCATCAGGTGAGCCCCTTCCTTTTCCTTGCTGAGCTGGCTGGATCTTGTGCCAGCAAACACATTTTCTGTGAGATTGTGAAATGTAATGACCCTTTGGAGTTCAAAGGACACCAATCCCAGGACTAGTCCCTGGCCTCTGGCTCTTATAATCTTACCATCTCCTTCTCTATGATGTTCTCTGATATTTGGGAGCTACCAGGTATGATACAGTTGTCACATTCAAGGCTAAGCACTCTACTACCATGTACCTTCTGTACTTCATGTAGCCATGAGTCTCTGCATTAACTAATGTCAACTATAAAAGAACCTTCTGTGATAAGGGTTGATAGATGCATGAATATGTAAGCATGAAGAAAACATATATAGATGGAAATTTGATAAATATGTCCATTTAGCAAAATAATGCCTATAGGCTTTCCTCTATGGCCCATGACCTCCCAGGTGCAGGTTCTTGGACAAGTTTACAATGCCATGTATGAATGTCACCTTGTAGAGGAGACTTTAAATAGAATTAGAAAGTTTGAAATAATGTGAATATCTCGTCAGCTCAATCATTGTTGTAGCTTTCAAGGATCTTTGTTTGGTTAGATAACTAAGATAAGCAACGATAAAGCTGTCGATTACTTTTCTTCCCCAGCTGTCTACATGCTAGCTTCCAACACTGTGAAAACCAGCTTCTAGGTATGAGATTGATTTCCCCATGTTCTGAGAGACAAGTGTACGGTACTTTCAACAACAGGGTCTCACCATCAACTTCTGGTGGGTCATCAAGAACAATGGGACTAGCATATTAAGCCAAGTTCTCTTTTTTTTTAAAGAAATATTTATATATTTTATGCATATATATGGTGCCCAAAGAGGCCAGAGGAGTACATAAGGTCTTCTGTTCCAGGAATTATAGACAGTTCGAGATGCTATGTGTGAATCCTGGGAGTTGAACTCAGGTTCTCTGGAAGAGCAGCCGGTGCCCTCAACCAGCTGAGCCACCTGCCTCATCTCTCCAGCCAGTCTACTTCTCTTTCAAAAGTAAATTATATCAAAGGAGATAAAAAATTCCTATTAAAAATTGAAAGTAAGAAAACTATTTTTAGTTATTCTTATAAATCTGTTTTTGCATAGAATTAAACATACATAGAATTATTATTAATTTTTAACCTAGCTTACAAAGTCAAATGTTTCCATATGGAGATTTTGTACATCATTCATTTTGATTGTCTCCACCTCCTATATTTCTGTCTCCTTTTTATTTGCTCTATGGTTTTCCTACATATCTTCTCCTCTTGTCACTTTTGTCCATTTCAGGTTTCTGATTTTTACCTATATCTCCTCCGACTGGGATATACATATTTATTGTCAGAAGCTAGTATACACACATAAGAGATTTTTGTCTATGTTTATCTACTTTGCTTAAGGAAGGAAACAGTCTTTAATTGTTTCATTTTTGGAGAATTGGGCATTGAACTCTGTATCATGTAGACAGTAGGCAAATGTTCTCAGTCATGTATATCACTTATTGAAGGAAGTATTTTTCACAATAAAGAATCAACTCTTCTTTTAAACAATCCTTTCAATGCTATATAAATCATTAGGTTTTCATACCTTTGCCACCAATATTTACAAATTTTCTGAGATAATGCTATTCCAAAGTTTGTTCATTATGCTATTTTTGAGTTGACTGAAGCTTCCTTAAGCTATAAAATATGTCTTTTTATCCTTCTGTCTGTCACATGTAGCATAACTCTCAAGGCTTAGCTTATTTATTCAGTCTGATGCATAAGAAGATGAATGGTTTATTTCTCCATATTAATCATCTTTATGACATCTACAGCATCTTCAAGTTATTGTATTTTATTTTCAACTAGAAACAGTTTACACTTTTCTAATCCAGTTATAATCATTTAAATATAAAATATTAATTAAATTATATCTAAAAGTTCTTTATTGGATATCTGAATGAAATGCAAGTTTATATTGTCTAAGAAGTTTACGGAGTTATTAGGTAACGTTACTGCTTAGTAAAGACAATTTAAACTATGATGCTCTTTTAAAAATAATTACAATTTATTCACTTTGTATCCCTGCTGTAGCACCTTTCCTCATCTTCTTCCAGTCCCACCCTCCTTCCCTCTTTACCTACTATGTCTCTCCCCTAGTCTACTGATATGGGAGGTCCTCCTCTCCTACTGTCTGATCCTAGCCTAGCAGGTCTCATCAGGACTGTCTGGATCCCCTTTCTCTGTGGCCTAGTAAGGCTCTTTTTCCAGGGGGAGGTGATCAAAGAGCAGGCAATTGAGTTCATGCCAGTGACTGTCCCTGCTCCCCTTACTAGGAATCCCACATGGAGACTGAGCTACCCACGGGCTATATCTGAGCAGTGGGTCTAAGAATACTTTCCGTGCATGGTCCTTGGTTGATTCATCAGTCTCTGCAGGTCCCCCTGGGCCCAGATTTTTGGCTCTTGTTGGTCTTCTTGTGGAGCTCCTATCCCCTCCAAGTCTTTCCTTGTTTTTAATTGCTAAGTAGTATTCCATTGTATAAATGTACTTGGAAAAATATCTTCACCAACCCTATATCCGACAGAGGGCTAATATCCAGAATACATAAAGAACTCAGGAAGTTAAACACTGGCAAACCAAGTAATCCAATTAAAAAGTTGAGTACAGAGTGAAACAGAATTCTCAACAGAGGAATATAGAATGGAAGAGAAACACTTAAAGAAATGCTCAACATCCTTATCAGGGAAATGCAGATCAAAACAACACTGATATTCTCCTTATATATATCAGAATGGATAACATGAAAAACTTAAGTGACAGCACATGCTAGAGTGGAAGTGGAAGAAGGGGAACCTTCCTCCTTGCTGGTGGGGATGTAAATTTGT
>CM053753.1:79034102-79055348 GCA_028658305.1 Pachyuromys duprasi | reverse complement strand
AAATGGTGGGACCTGGAAACAATCATCCTGAGTGAGGTATCCCAAAAGCAGAAAGAAACACTTGGTATATACTCACTTATATAGACCTATAGGATAGGAAGGTCATGCTGAAATCTATACACCTAGGGAAGATATATAAGAAGGAGGACCCAGGTTGGTATGATCAATGCTCATTTAGATGAAGAAATGGGATGGACATTGAATGGAGGATAAAACAAGCAACAGGTCAGGAGCATACCAAAGAGGGCCTCTGAAAGAATCAATATAGCAATGTATCAAAGCAGATATTAGGACTCACAACCAAGCCTTTGGCAGAGGGCAGGAAAAAGTAATAAAAATAGGAGAAGTTAGTAAGACTTGGGGAGAACAAGAGCTCCACAAAGACCAAACTGAGCAGGGCACAGGGGTCTTCTATGAGACAGTTTCTCCAACCAAGGACCATATGTGGATATGGCCTAGAACTCCGGCTCAGATGTGGCCCATGGTAGCTTGGTGTCCAACTGAAGACCCTAGTAAGGGGAACAGGGACTGTTTCAGTCATGAGCTCGATGGCTGGCTCTTTCACCTTCCCCCATACACGCCAGGGAGTAACAGCCTAGCTAGATCCCAGGGGAGAACATTGCAGCCAGCCCTGAGGAGACAAGATGAACTGGGGTTGGATGCAAGGGGAGGAGATCCTCCCCTGTAGGTGGACTTGGAGGGGGTGGGGAGGAGATGAGGGAGGGATGGGGAGAGTGGGAGGGAATAAAGGAGGGGGCTATGCCTGGGATGCAAAGTACCTAACCTGGGATTGATGTAAAAATAAATAAATTACATTAAAAAAAAAGACCCAGGTTTATCACTCCTGGGCATATATCCATAGGATGTTCAACCATACAAAGAGGACATTTGCTCAACTATGTTCATAGCAGCTTTATTTGTAATAGTCAGAATCTGAAAACAACCTAGATGTCCCTCAACTGAGGAATGGAAACTATGAAGCTCTTTAAACCAAACTGTGACAGGTAGATTTAGGGAAGTGGGCAATAGAATAAAATTTGGATCTTAATCAGGAGTTTAGGATTTAGAATAAATGAGTCTCAGAATATGATAAGAAACACTTAAAGGACAAGGCTGGAGAAAGGGACATCAGTACATATCAGCTACTATAATTACAAGTAAATATAAGCAATAGGTGAGAATTTGATGTAGAGAAATATGAATACAATATATTTAGTAGGAAATATTGATAAAGGAGTATACAGGCTAAGGAGACATTGAACCTAAAATTTTGAGTTGATCTGGATGATGGCAATATATTGAATCAAAGAGAAGAGACTGGGAATATTAGAACTGTTTTGAGTTCAGTACAGTTGAAACAGCGATGTAATCTCAAATGCACACCTTGAAGTCTATAAAAAGAAGCCTGAAGGAGAAACAGCCTGTTTAGGAATCTGGGTGATGATGGAGAGCTGCTAATTCCTATGTTAGGAAGGATGCTCAGCAGTGCAGGAACTGTTAGGGAAAGAATACTTTTTTATCCAAGACAGAAGAACAGAGTTTCAATGAATTCAAAGACCTAAAACAGAGTTAGAAACTTCCTGTGTGGGTAAGAGGAGGTGGAAGAAGTCAGAGAACCCGGGAGTTGTCTGAGCTGCAAAGCTTAGTGGGTTTCAGGGAAGAAGATGTGGCTAACTGTGCACAGCAATCCACTCCCATCTGGACAATGCAGACAGCTAAATTTTTCAGGCATTTAGTGGGCCAGTTTACAAACATAATCATTGGAAACTCATGATGCACCTAAATTACATAAACTCTCAAATAAACTATTTCTTGAAAACAAAATGAACAAAAACACACATGTAATCACTTTCCAGGTCTTATGCTACCTATTAGTGCTCTCCATACTTCTTAGGCTTTAATATATGTTCCATATGATGGGTGAATAATAGAGAATGATGCCGTGTTCAGTCTCTTTCCACTAAGCCTATAAGTGATGGCACGTTGTCAACGGAGCAAACAGCTTCCCCCTCCTCCCCCCGAATCAGACACTTTCATTTCCAAGCACTGAAAGAATAGTGTTTTTCAGTTTTCACATATAACACCTGTACACACACCATCATTTTTAAGTTTCCTATCTTTCACTAATCTTCTCCATCAGTTTTTTATGAGCATATTTAAAAAAAAAGACTTTTAAACTACAGGGACAGTAAAACTTCAGCCATGCGCTCTCCTGTGTTACTATGTAATTTGAAATCAGCAATATTAGGAGCATATAAGCCATGAATATGCAAGTATTGTAAATACGTTTTGATTATAATTCTGTTTATTATTATTACACAAGGCTAGCAAACTGAATCTCTTAGGCCAAATCAGCCTGTTGTGTACTTAAACAAGCAAACAAACTGGTTTGGTTCTTTGAGAAGGAGTTTTCTCTGAAGCCCAGGCTAACCTAGAACTTATTATGTAGCCAAGGCTGGATTTTAATTCGTGTTTCTTCAATTTTAGCTGGGTGCTGGGATTCTAAGCTATGGCATGTGCCAGCAGGTTTGTCTTAGTGTTTCCTTTTGTACTCATGTTTCATGGGAACAGAGACCTCCTCATTTATTCACATACGATTTTCAAGACTTTTATTCTTTTTTGAGACAGGGTTTTTCTGTGTAGCCTTGGGTGTCCTTGACTTGCTTTGTAGACCAGACTGGCCTTGAACACAGTGAGATTAGCCTGCCTCTGCCTCCCTGAGTGATGATTACAGGCACCCAGCACTAAGGATGTTTTTATAGTACAGTGGCAGCAAGGAGTCATACTAACACAGACTATAGGGCCTACAATGTCTAATGTGTCCTTATAGAAAAGGTTTTTCTTGCTACCTCTCATAAGAAAGTGTAATGGCGAATATTAGTATTTCATATTAAGCTTAATATTAAGCTTGTCAGTCCAGATGTTACATGTAAAAACTGCAGACAGTTGAGAAATGTTTCCTTAGCACTTAAAAAATACAGTGGCTGATTCAGCAAAAATACTGTTGATGACTCTGAAGGAGGTATGATGTTCTGACATTGTCATTCTGTTGTCATTTTTCTCAGTGGCGTGAACAAAATGTTCAGTGTTATCTACACGGCTATTACATTTTTTGTCAAGTACAAATGTGTTTTTATTTTTTAGTATTAGCTCTGGACAGACACAAGTATTCTGGAAAATCAGCTCAAGTTTTCTGTGAGAATTTTCCGGGCTTGTTGAATGTCTCAGGGTGAATACGGCAAATTTTATTATTGTTTGTAGGTTGAAGGGCACACATCCTTTACATCAGTGAACTTTCTCTAAGCCTATGACCTACTTTACATTGTGTGCTGTTCAGAATTTACCAGAACCCTGCCGGACAGTGGTTACAACAGTGGAGCTGGAGATGCAGTTCCGGGTGAAAATACAACAAGTTGTAGCCAGTAAGCCCTGCTGTAGTTATCATTCATAAAACTCAGTCACAGTGTTCTCAGGTAAACTTATATATATATAAGTTTATATATATATAGGCTTGATTTGTCATGGATTATTTTGTTTTCTCCATCTATGTTGATTGAAAGCTTTGCTGGGTATAGTAGTCTGGGTTGGCATCTGTGTTCCCTTAAAGACTGCATGACTTCTGCACAGGCCCTTCTGGCTTTCATAGTTTCTGATGAGAAGCCTGGTGTGATTCTGATTGGTCTACCTTCATATGTGACTTGACCCCCTTCCCTTGCTGCTTTTAATATTTTTCTTTGTTTTATAGTTTTAGTGTTTTGACTATGACGTGAGAGAGGTATTTCTTTTCTGGTCTAGTCTATTTGGTGTTCTGTAAGCTTCTTGTATGTTTATGGACATCTATTTCTTTAAGTTAGGGAAATTTTCTTCTATGATTTTCTTAAAAATATTTTCTGGTCCTTGGAGCCTGGAGTCTTCTTTTTCATCTATTCCTATTATTCTTAGATTTCGTCTTTTCACGGTGTCCTTGATTTTTTGGATGTTTTGTGTTTGGGACTTTTCTGATTTTACTTTTTCTTGGAGTGAGGAATCAATTTCAGCAAGTATATCTTCAGCTCCCGAGATTCTCTCTTCCCTCTCTTGTATTCTATTGATGATGCTTACCTTTGTAGTTTCTGATCTTTTTTCTAAGCTCTCCAGTTCCAGGGTTTTCTCTGTTTGTGTTTTCTTTATAGAGTCTAATTCTGTTTTCATGCTTTGCACCATTTCCTTCATCTGATTGAATGTGGCTCCTATTTTTGTTTGTTTCTTCTCTATATGTCTCTAATTGTTCCTCTACGTGGGCAATTATATTCTTCTGTATTTCTTTGAGAGCTGTGTTCATTTCCTCTTTTTGTTCCTCTAATAACTGCATAAGCATGGATTTAAATTCATTTTCCTGTGTTTCCGCTGAATTAAAATATCCATTGATTTTGGGTGTTGCTGGTAGGACCATGGTGTCCTGATTTTTGTTGGGTGAGTTCGACCTTTGGCCATTTGCTTATATGTAATCTTCACTGTTTGTTTCTTGAGTCTGAACTTCAGACTGGAACCATCTTTCTCTGGTGTCTGGAGTATTCTTCAGGAAGATCAGAGAGGTCCAGTGATTTGAGAGTGTGTGTTCTTGCTTCAGTTGTACCTAAGGGAGGAAAAGCCGCTGGCACAGAATTGTTGTTGCGGAGGGGGGGAGGGGGGAGGAGTAAGTGTGTGTGTGTGTGTGTGTCTTGAAGGGGAGTGCTAGAGAGTATAGATGCTTGGGATAGAGTGGTTGGGAGCAAGCACAGGAGGGGATGTGGATGCTAGCGCAGTTAGCAAGCACAAACTGTGGGCATGAAGCACGTGTGCAGATTTCCAGTGGTCGACAATCTGTGGCGGGCTCAGCAGGCTGGACTCTGAGGACTGTGGCTGACACTGTGGGTGAGACACGTACTCTGTTGTATGCTCTGTGTGCCCGGCCCTGTGCTCTGTGCTAGAAGTTGTGAGTGCTGCTGGCTGGGTGCCACTCTGGTCCGGAGTCTTCGTGCCTCACTCTGGGGCAGAGGCTGTGTGACCCAGTCTGAGATGGTGGCTTGGGGCACCGTTCTGGTCTGGGAGCTCTGGGTTCTGATCTGGGCTGCCAGCTGTGTGTCCCCTTCTGGGCCAAAGGCTATGTACTCCTCTCTCCGCAGGCAACTAAGGGCTCCGCTCTGGGTCGGAGGCTTGGCATCTCACTCTGAGCCAGAGGCTGTGCACCCCAGTCTGGGATGGTAGCTTGGGGCACCATGCTGGGCCTGACACTGTGTGTCCCAATCTGGGCTGGCAGCTGTGCACCCAGGTTTGGGCCAGAGGCTGTTACCTCCTCTCTGGGCTGGCAACTGAGGTCTCTGCTCTGGGCCGGAGGCTGTGTGTCCCGGTCTGTGATGGCAGCTGGGGGCACCGCAGGAGGCTGTGTGCTCAGATCTAGGCTGGCAGATGTGCGCCCACCGGTCCCCAGGACCTTTTCCAGGGATTGACTGGGTGACCTGAGGTCCATCCCAATTGATTTCCACACCGTAGGATTCCTTCTCACCTGGCAAACACAAACTCTGGTGTTTTAGGTCTCAGAGTTCAGTCTCCTGGTTGCTGTGATGACATTGCTGTCCTGCTCCTCAGACACAGTGTCCTCCTGGGGCCGCCATCTTGGATCTCCTATTATGGCTTAATTTAAGTTATGCAATTGATCACTTTCTCTGCAGTGTGTGCTATTCTAAATGCTACACAAAATATCAGCCTTTTGTATTGTTGCCTTTAACATCTGCAGGTTTAATTAATTTTAGATGACAAAAATATGAAATTTCATTTGTATTAAATGCACATACATCCCTTGTATGTAACTCTTGTAGCTTACTAGTAAGTTTGCTCTTTTACTAGTATAGTATAACAACTATTGACATGACACTTGTATTGTATCGGGTGCTGAAGTTAATCTTGAGATGAGTTATAGTACACTGAAGGTTGCGCACAGATGATGGGCAAATATTATACCATTTCACATAAAGGACATTAGCAGCCATAGCAGTGGTATCCAGGAGGGTTCTGGATGAAATCTCTCAAGGCTCTGTAATTTGAGGGATTAGAATAGAATCATAGCATGTTTCATAGTTCATAAGCTAGTACAGTAGTGACAACTAGTAAATACACAAATAAATTAACTTCAAATTATATAGACCATGGAGATAGTGACCGACAGAGGTGGTATCTGAGAGGGGTGAGGATCACTGTATATTCTCATTCAGAGGATTCTTGAAGGCTTTCTTTGGGAGTGCAATTCCAGCTGAGGCACAGCCTTGGGACTGGGAGATGGGGCTTGCAAATGGAAAGTCTATACACATTTCCTGAAGACTCATTTTTTTAATTTAATACCCTGCAATAAAAGGAAATCACTTTTAATTGCTTCATTAATTATAAAAAATAAGTTTTAAATAATATTACTTTAGATATAGGCAGTTGCCTTCCTCAGAAAAGCTCAAAGTTAATCATGTGTGGAAGTTAATTTCCCAAGTTTCCTTTTAAAACTGGTATGGAATTCTCTGAATGTTTACACATGAGCTTCATTAAGGCTAAGAATTTCTTCATTTAGATTTTGGCTTTATGTGATGCTAACACTGGTTGTTTCCCAGCACTTTATGTCAAAGAGCGATAATTCCTTTTCTTGCTTCTCTATGTGTTACTAGTCTCTAAGCCATCCCCAGGAGCAGGCAGGAAGTCATTCACACCCATACCTCATTTTGATTTTTTTTTCTTACTTGATCAAACCTTTAAAGCCAGTAGGTCAGAGTGCTTCCTCTTTACTTTCTTAAAAACACTGGATAAGTTCAATATTACTATGAAGATGGAGTTATCTGCTGAGAAAAAATATGCTCTATTTTTTAATTTTTTTGTTACTTGACTACTTTTTAAACAAAACACTGTCAGTTGTAAGTTGCTCATATAATAGAGATTCAAGTTAAATTTTGTGAACATTTGGACGAATCCACTGAAATTTCCTGTTGACTCTTCTCTTCCCTATGCTGATTCTTCCCCATTTAAACCTTGTTGATTTTCTTTTTTTGAGCACCTTAAAATCCTGTTTTCTCATTTTGAGCATCTAAAAATTAATTTTTGATTGTATACTGAAAACTGATAACAGCAGTAGTAAAAGAATGGAGGAGTTAAAAAAAGAAACGAAAAAATAGAAGTCAGCAAATTCCTTGATTTTAAATTTAAAAGCTTTATGTTTTAGGCTGAAAGGGGGTGTTGCAAGGAATATTTATTGTCTGGTTTTGAACTCTAACTACTTCTATGCAGAGAATCTCTGAACTATAAAGTTGAACTCAGGGAAAAGCTGGCCAGACACGTAAGCTTGCCAATAGTTGGACCCGAACTTTGCCTCTTTTTACCTGCTTCTTTTTTCTTTCTTTCTTTCTTTTTTCACAACAGGTGAATGAAACATTGATAAAATCCCATACCAGAAGTTCTAATATCCAGAAATTGAGGAGACCAGCTCTTAAGATTTGACTCCTATGGACATTTCTCATGTGGACAGATTTTCTTTCCCAAGTTACTAGGAGAATGAAACTGTAACCCGTAGAGATGAAGAAGGAATGATGAGGAAATCAATGAGTTGGGCATATTAAATTTTAGATGCTTTGTTTTGGAATGAAATGTAATGTAGAGCACATAGTAGTGTGACTGATAAATCTTGAATGGGAATATCAGTTCAAGGGTGTTCCAGCATTGTCACAATTATGCAAAGCCATGGGACTGTGTTGAGGGCAGGTTCTTCTTTACTATGTTTGAGCAATCATGTGATAGAATATTATCCTGTAAGTGACAACTGCAAATTCCAGACAAAATACTAAAAGGAGATACTTAAAAGCTCTAAGGTATTAGTATGCTGGCCAGAATATGGGATGAAATTGAGCTACATAAAAAGTAACTCTCATTGGGCCAATTGCTCATTTTAAAGAAGTTTTTGCTGATACACTACCATTAGGGGTTTCTTTGAAATGTTTCTAAAACTCTAACAGAAGAATATTAATATTTTCTAGCCTGAAGAATCAGAAGACAGAATTAGGGTTGACCACAGGTTACAAACCATGAGCTGGAAAACAGAGAGGCAGAGAAAAGGAGTACTGGCCTCTGCATATAGAAGCTACCAAATTTGTGGCTAACCCTTGGTCCATTTATATTAGTGAATATTATATTAGTGAACAAGTGAGACAGAAGCTCATTGACATTTGAGTTGCTTTTGGAGAAACACTGCTTACAGTCTGAGTCCAGTTAAATGAACTGTCTGATAAATAACTGACATTTGAAGACTCATAAATATATAAAATATTTTTATAAATATAAACGTCTCCATATAGTCTCAACTTTACTTATTTATTTGAGACAGGGTTTCTCTGTATAGCCTTGGCTGTCCTGAACTCACTTTATAGACCAGGCTGGCCTCGAACTCAACAAAGATCTCATGTCTGTGCCTCCTAGAGTGCTGGGATCATAGGCACGTGCTACTGTATCCGGCTAATTCTCCATCTTGATATAGTCAGAAGTCCCTTAATGAAGATTACAATATGAAAATAAAACAATTTCAAGATGAAATTCAGAATCAGCCAAAATTGAAAATTAATTATTTTAATGGTAATTAATAAGAAAAATATGCTTAAAACTGTTAACATGGATATTTCAACAGAAAACAAAAAATATGGAAAAGAATAAGATTAAAAGTCTGTAATCAAACAGCAGCATCTGAACTGAAGAAAATAATGGATTATTAATAGTACAATGAAAAGGAAGGAATCAGTATACTTGAACAAAATATATTTTTTTTCAGTTTTTAAAAGCAAGGAAATAAGGATTTGGAAATTAAAATAGATCTAATATTCTGTGACAAAATCAAAAGTTTTGACACAACTGCTTAGGAGCTCAGAAAATGGGAATGAGACTAAGACCAAAAAAATTAGGTTAAAAAAAATCACTGAACATGTCTTCAGTTTGCTGTTATACTCAACATAATGGCTTCCAAAAAGGCCAAGCACACGCAGAAAAACGTTGATGTAAATCAGACTATGTTTGATCAGATAACAGTCAAATTTTCAACAAAACAAAACAAATCAGCAAAAGAGAAGCTTAAAAGTGTCAAGAGAAAAGGGACTATTACATACTGGGGAAAGATGAAGGACAAAGTTACTGATTTATTGTCAGAAACAGTAGACATCATATGATGATGGAATAATGATTTTTAACGTGCTAAAGTACGTAATGGAATCAGATAATAATAGAGATAGAGAGAAGACCTGAGGAATGAAGCAGACGTGATAGAATTATAGATGTAAAGCCAAGAGTTGAAAGGGGTCCTGGAAAGGAACAAAAAATGACCTCAGTGGTGCCAAATGTTGGTAAGTCAAGACCAGAGGGCTGGCCATTGAACTGAGCAATCTTGAAGCCAGAAAAATCTCGACAGGAAGGGTTGTGGTGAGTTTACAGCTTATTCAAAGTGGAATTAGGAGAGAATAAGAAAGTGGGAATTGGGGGGCAGGGAGGAGATGAGGGAGGGATGGGGAGAGTGGGAGGGAATGAGGGGTGAGGGTGCTACGACTGGGATACAAAGTACATAACCTGTGATTAATATAAAAATAAATAAATTACATTAAAAAAAAGAAAGTGGGAATTGGAAATCCCAAGGACATGTTTCTCAAAGAATTCTACTTTGTTTGGGCAGGATAGAAGTAATGTGGCAGTTAATGTGAATGAGAAAGATTTTTGTTAATGTCTTGTTATGTTACTGTAATACAGTGTAGACTTAAATAAAAGTGATATATATGATAAAGAGTACTGCCAGGTACTGTCACTACTGGGCTGTCAGGTCTGTGGACAAAAAAAAACAAAGAAACACCCCCCCCCAACAAAACCACACAAACAAAAACTAAAATAGCCAGTTGAACATTAATTAAATAAATGATTATACATACAGATTAGGGACTTAAACTTTCATATATTATTTATATAATATTGAATTTTTGACTTAATCATTTTTTTCAATGTAATAGTTGGATAGTATACTCACTAAAGTTAGCATGGAGATAACTTAGAACCCCTGCACAGAAGTAGCCCACAGCAGCTCAGTATCCAAGTGGGTTCTCTAGTAATGGGAACAGGGACTATCTCTGATATGAATTCCATGGTGGGTTCTTTGATCACTTCCCCCTGAGGGAGGAGCAGCCTTACCAGACCACAGAAGAGGACATTGCAGCCAGTCCTGATGAGACCTGATAGGCTAGGTCCAGATGGAAGAGGAGGGAGACCTCCCCTATCAGTGAACTTGGTGAGGGGCATGGGAGGAGATGAGGGAGGGAGGTTGGGCTTGGGAGTGAGTGAGTGAGGGAGCCACACCTGGGATACAAACTGAAAAATTATAATTAATAAAAACAAAAGATATTAAAAATTCAATGATTTTGTTTTATAGTGATTCAATTTATTCATCTGCATTTTCAATGTGTAAATATTTCTAAAATAGCAAATAAGATGTACTTAAAAACTGTTCTTGTAGTTATTTTAAAGGGAGATATGAATTTTTATAGTAAGACTGACATGATCTGAAGTTGTTTCACCTCCAAGACACTATGACCTGACTGACTTATGTCACTCATTACCTGAGAAGGTTCAGTTACTTAGGTTTCTATTTCCATGAGAAAACACATTCCAACTTCTGACTCAGGATTCTGGAACACATCTTCCCTTGTGAGGTATACCTATATGTAGTAGTGGAAACAGCATCCCACACTCCACACCCTCATCTACCATCAGGGAGGGTAGAACAGGAAGGCTCCCTCGGCATCCAGTATAAAAGCAATGGGGTAAAGGAGATCCCAGACACAAATAGCATCACCAGTGAACATTAAAGGAAGATCCTGGGGTCACTTACAGCTGTAGGGATGAAAAGAATCATTCAGCAGCTCCTGAGTGCTGGTAAGTTTCCAACAACATGTCTGCTGTTTTCAAGAGTGTGTCATAGTATGTCTGTGTGAAACATTGTATGTCTATGTGTGTGTTCCTACATAAGGGATTTTCTTCTTTTTTTGTCCTAAATATACCAAAGGAAGTTTGACTTGCAAACATCTAAATATTTTAAAGAAATAACAGCGAATAATTCTTTGTTCATCTCTCTGCTTTTGTGATTAAGAGATAAGTTTCATTAAGTTGACCAAACGTGGATATATTAACATCCAGTCTTATCCAAACATATACAAAGGTATTTGAAAAAAATGCCTTTGTTTTGTTTTTTTATTTTTTATTTTTATTTTAATTTATTTATTTTTATATCAATCACAGGTTAGGTACTTTGCATCCCAGGCATAGCCACCCTCCTTCCTTCCCTCCCACCCTCCCTCTCCCTCCCTCCCTCTCCCTCCCTCATCTCCCTCCTCCCCGCCTCCTCCAAGTCCACCAACAGGGGAGGACCTCCTCCCCTTCCATCCAACCCCAGCTCATCCTGTCTCCTCAGGGCTGGCTGCAATGTCCTCCCCTGGGATCTAGCCAGTCTGACACTCCCCGGCTTGTATGGGGGAGGGTCAAAGAGTCAGCCATCAAGTTCATGACTAAAACAGTCCCTGTTTCCCTCACTAGGGTCTTCAGTCCGACACCGAGCTATCATGGGCCCCATCTGAGCGGGGGTCCCAATGCCTTTGTTTTGAATAAACACTTGCACATTTTCTTATTTTTATTCCCTGAGCAATATTGTAAAATTACTATCAACATAGCATTTATGTTCTGTGAGGTATTCTGCATAATATACAAATGTGTTAATGTAAATGGGAAGATGCACATGGGTTATATTAAAATGCTGCACTATTTTGTATAAGAGACCCTGGAATTTGTGGACTTTGTATCTACTACAGTTTTTGAACTTATTCTTCATAGATATTAAGGGAAGAGTTTACAGTATGTACAAAAATGTGCCCATTTTAAAACATTTTGTATAAAGGTGTACAATGGAAACTGATATATGTGCAATGATAAAGCCCAGGGCAGAGAAAGAGCCCTGGAGGAAATTCTGAATCGTCCACACTCAAAACTATTTTCAGCATAGATTTAGTACTCTTCGTAAATCTTTGAACATTGACAAACTATATAATTCTTGGTTAAAAGGAATGTCAACCTGAACAGTTCCCAATTATGAGGGTGAGAACTTAACGGTTATTTTCCTAGGTGGAGAAACAGTTTATTTAGATCTATTGAAGTAATTTTTGTTCCTTTCTATTTGATCTTTTGGGCCATTGTTGCAAGTGTCTTCACTCACCATTTTCTGTCTTGAAAGACAAAGCATATATATTTAGGTAAACATTGAACCTGAAGAATTTGATATACATTCTCCTATTTGTGAGGGTATTGAATGGCTTTCAGCTTGCTGGATGGAATATTTTATCTTAAACATGCCACAGAAGCACTTGAGTTCAAGAGGTTTAAAGCTGTAATTAAGACTCATTGAGACTCATGAACTGCAGCTAAGTAATTTTCCTTTCCTGTTTCAAAAGCAATGGGTACACAGATGTATGTTTTGAATACTTATAGAATCTTAATTGCTTATCATGTGAAGTGTGAAGTAGTATTTAGGAATGTGATTAAATGGGCTAAGATATGGAGAAAGGAAACTTCTAGGAGGTAAAACATTAGTTAATATTGCTTCTGAGATGTATCTGTTTCTTCAGTTTTGTTAAAAATGTGTGTTTTCTAGATAAAGACTACAAGAAATCAGCTGCTCTTTGATTTATGCTGGCTGTCGGTCATTACCAAAGAATAGTTTCTATTTAAAAACCCTTTTGCTCTTCAGAAGGACACATGAGTGAGCACCAAGAGCTCAACTCTGTAATTGTGTTCCTCTATAGTCTCAGAGGTACTGTGATACAAAGCCAGTTGGGATTTGTAGGGTGTTCTTTATCTCTTATACAACTCAAGTGCCAGTCACCAGGCTGGGTATGATTAGGCTTTGGTGATTTCCTTGATCCTTAAAGGCTAATGGATAGCCTCAAGTGTTTAGATAACTGCAAAAAAATTCTGTAATTCTTTTATTTTTACTGAAAGTAATTTTTCCTTATGTAATGCATTCTGATCATGCTTTTCCTTCCCTCATGTCATCTCAGATCTTCTCCACCTCTCCATCCACTCAACTCTCCATCTTCTTTCTCTTTTTAGAAAACAGACAAAAAACAAACCAGAATAAATAAAAATATGAAAAAGCATTACTCACACACATGCAAACACACACACATACTAAAAACAATCACCCCAGAACCCATAAAAATCACAAAATGGAGAAGCCATAATATATAATAAGTAAAAGACCAGTAAGATTTTTAAAAATGCCCAAAGAAAGCAATATGAAAAAATAATCTACACAAAGACCATCAAGTTCATTTTGTGTTAGCATTCTGCTGCTGGGAATGGGACCTGCCTACTATTTGTTATGGTTTATATGCCCAGTGAACTCCATGAAAGAAAACTATGTTTTCCTTTGCACGTTGTTGTCAGTAGGTGATAGCTTCTTGGTTAGGGATGGGTGCTTGTGTCCACTTTTGCTCTCAGTACCGGAACCCCATCTGACTTGTATAGACCCTGTGAATGCTACCACAGTCTCTTAGTTCATATATGTTTCAGTTCTATTGTGTCTGGTAGATACTGGTTCCTTGGTGTCATCTATCCCCTCTGGCGCTTATAAACTTTCTGCCTCCTCTTTGCAGAGTACCCTGAGGTCTGAGGGGAAGGTTTTGATAAAGACATCCCATTTTGGACTAGGTGTATGTTCTCAGGTCTCTCACTCTCTGTGTATTGTCCAGTTAGGCATCTCTGCATTAGTTTCCCTATACTGCAAGAGTAAACATCTCTGATGGTGAGGAGCAAGGCACTGATCTATGGCTACAGTAGAATGTCAGCAGAAGTAATTTTACTGCTTAATTTCTTTAGTAGAACAATAGTGTTTAGTTTTTCCTTAGGTCCATGGCCTACCTAGACTCAGGTTCTTGGCCACTGAGCAGTGTTAGGCATGGGGTCCTGCTGATGGAGCCGCCTATGGTAGCTGGTTACTTCCACAACATTGGTGTCACTGCACTTAATGACACCTGAGCAGCTTTACCTTAGGCCAGTGTTCTCCACTGACTGCTCAGTGGTACAGGTTTACATGAGCCTCCGACTTACTCAATTTCTGCACATACCTAGTAAAAACCACACCTTAAAGACTTCACCATTTTTACAATTAATACATTGGAATTCATGTGTGCCTAGTTTAGGAAATTTGGTGCACTGCATCCTGTTTTGTTAATATTTTATAAACATCCTAGAACTTACAGGCATACAACTTCTAGTGTGGCAAATTTATATGGACGCATATTTCCTCTCCAACTAACTTTCGAGAATCCCTATGGAATTTAAGAAATTTACCAAGTGGCTTATATTTAACTCAGCTAACCAAGAATTTTGTGGCTTTTATTTAAAAAGAATTTACATTGAAAATAGAGTCTATTTAGGAAGATAACCAGGTAATTTTTAAAAACAGATTGTTTTTCAATAAAAATAAAGTAGTAAAATATTAAATGCTGATCTGAGTCATAATTGACATGACATATTGTCATGGGAATTGTGAAAGACTTATAAACAAGAAACTTACCTTGGCATCCCTCAGTACAGACTAATTCCATTATCTGATGAGGAGAGGTTTCCGAGTCTGGATCTTTGTTTTTGGTGTGCTTTTTATGGTTCTAGGCAACTTAGGGGACAACTGTGAACACCACTTCCCCCCTGCTGTCAGATGGAAACCAATAATTATGTGAGAGACCCCACAACTCTTGTTGCTCCATAGACACTTCATTTACACTATTTCACTATCACCATCCCTATGCAAGAAATGTCTTAACTTTCTAGCTTCACCTTGATCAGCACCAGAATTTTGATGTAGAGTAGACATTAGACAACCCTGAATTGTTTCCTAACTTAGCAATTGATAAGCTGTTCTATCTTATGATAGACCATTAGCAGCTATATACCTTCTTTATTTAGAAGAGCTCTCTTATTTCAATCCATTTTCTTTTCTATCATTAATATTTCTTTACTGGATAACACATAACAAAAAAATTCTAGCTTCTGGGATTTCAATATGGATAATTTCTGCAATGTTTTCTGAGGATTAATCTTTGAATATTTTATGATTTTTGATCAATCTTAAGAGCCAGAAACTTTGTGGAAGAATTTTAGTTGATACTGATTTTTTTTTTTTGGTTATGAGTTACAACCAAGATCAAGTTGTACTTGCAGGTATTCTTGGAATTAACAGAACTCAACTCACAGGGTCACCATCATTTTAATATCTATTATATTTTGTTAAGACATATGAAATAGTTTCCATCACCAACAGCCTTTTTATGTGGAAAGGAGAAATGCTTTGAGATTTAGATGTTTGCATGTTTGAACTTTCAATGAAGGCATGTGTTTTTTATTTTGTTGAGACATTGTCTTAAAACCCTCTGTTTATTCCCAGAGCTTTAGCAATAATTACGGGAACATATCGTGCAGCTCATCAAATATTGGGTAGAAAACATTGGCTTAGGGTGTAGAAGAGATGAGCCCAGAATTCAAAGCTAATCACATTTGTTTTGCTTTATATAAAGCAAATTAGATATCTACATGAATTCGATATATTAATTTTTAACATGCAAAAATTTTTAACATGAAAATCTATACATGTAGCTTATTAATATAAAATCAATACTTGTTTAAACATGTTGTCTCTCATTCTGTTTGAAAGATAGGTGTGTAAATCTATCAGCAATAAGCGCAAGCATACACATTTCCCACAATACATTAATAATGAAGGGACAGATATCATTACCCATATTGTAAATTATACAGTGAGTCTTAGGTGATTTATTTAGTACCTTAAACCCAGCAAACTTCACTGGTTGGCAGCAATTTGTGACGCATACTAATTCCATGCTCTATCCGCATCTGAAATAAAATATCAGAATAAGACTAATTCTGATTTCCTTTCAAATAGTATATTTTAATTTTATTCATGTTTCTTCAATCTTTCTAGCAGTGCTTTAAAGATTTAGAAGATGCTGATTAAAGCATTTCCCCTGATTAATTACCTTCTGGCTTTCAACTGCTGGATTTTATTTTAAAATGGAGTGTGCACACATTGTCTGGTTGAGAGGAGCATCTGCTCTTCTCTGTCTCTGCAAATGTTTATATAAATCTAACTGCCACCCGTCCCCTCCAAGTTCTCACGGCTTTGCTACTACTGATTGTATCTCCTCATTAAGCAATCTTCAGGATACGGTGATGTAAATAAAACAGAGGAATGGCCTGCATTTCAGGAGTGTTTGTATTCATGGCTTTCCATTCAATGCACGACACTGCCATTTTTAGAATTCATTTCTGCAATGGTGTTTTCTTTACTTCCACTTTTTTCATTACATATCAGATCTTACTAAACTACAAAATATTCTGAATATGATGGGTGGGCTCTTACAAGAACAACATACTGTTTTGTAAATCCTCTATAAAATCAGGATGACATAAAGCTTAATATTTATTAGGAAAATTCAACTAATACATGAAGGCTATCACCTATATTTATATTCTTCTTTCTTTGATATTTGCTCCTTGCTTTACAAAATGCATCTATGGGCTGAGAAAACATATAAAGGTAGAGTCTCACCATTGGGATGGAATAGTAATACTTTATGACTGTCCTTCACCTCCTTTTCCTGAACTAATTGTGGATTTCCGGGGTGGGAAGGGAATACTTTAATATGGGGCTTTCGCTTTATTGCATGCTTTGATATAGAGGGAGAGACATTTATTTGACTTCGTTTTACAAATTGTCCTTTGACCATGTTGACTTTGTGGACAGAATGGATTTTTTTTTCTATTGCAAATTTCTAAGACTGAGGATTTCATTTCTTGCAGCTTTATGTAATTATGTTCAAAGGGGTTTGAATTAAAATGGAACAGATGTGTCCATCTTTAATTATGGTGTAACAAATTGTGTTACTGTAAGGCTTTATTAAGTGAAACACTCATCTTTATGCAATAATGGGTCAGACAGCTTCAAAATGCTATCAGTGAGTGGAGTATTGCCTACTGCACTGAGACTTCAAAAAGACAGTTAAAGCTGAGAGGGTGCACACATGGAGCCAGAGGAAATGATGGGAAATCTTTAAATTTGCTCTTCTATTTCAAGTAAAGTGTAAACAATCATTAGCATCAGACCGTTAATTTGACTATTATCTAAATAAGACAAAATATGTGGCATCACAGATATATTGAAGAAGTGAGAATATCCAACTTGGTTTAAAAAAAACACTTTAACGATTTCCTTAAAACCCTTTTGTATTTTTTTCTGAGTAAGAATTTTCTTTTGAACAGGTGGTGAGGAAAGGCTCCTGTATGCACAGCTTTAGCATCTTTATAGTATAAATTGGATACTACTTAGAGGTTAAGACTACTGAGAAGCCAAGGCCTACCAACATTTCAAAACCCACAACCAACCAACTAACCAACCAACCTACCAACCAAACACCAACCAACCTACCAACCAACAACCAACCAACCAAACAACCAACCAACCAACCAACCTACCTACCTACCTACCAAATAACAACAAACCAATCAACCAACCAACCTAACAACCAATCAACTAATAAACCAGATCTTTTTTGTCTTTATTTTATTTTTATTATTAGTTACATTTTATTAACTCTGTATCCCAGGTGAATCCCACTCCCTCATTCCGTCCCAATCCCACCCTCCCTCATCTACTCCCTGCCCCTTTCCAAGTCCACTGATAGAGGAGGACATCCTCCCCCTTCAACTGACCCTAGCTTATCAGGTATCTTCAGGCCTGGCTGCAATGTCCTCCTCTGTGGCCTAGTAGGGCTGCTCCTCCCTTGAAGGGTGGGGAGGTCAAAGAGCCCGCCAATGAGTTCATGTCAGAAATAGTCCCTTTTCCTTTACTAGGATACCCACTTGGATACTGAGCTACCATGGGCTACAGGCAATCAGAGGTTCTAGGTTATATCTGTATATGATCCTTGGTTGGAGAAACAGTCTCATATAAGACCCCTGTGCCCAGATATATTTGGTCCTTGTGGAGCTCCTATCCTCTCAAGATCATATTAACTCCCCCTTCTTTCATATGATTCCCTGCACTCCGCTGGAGGTTTGTCAACCAGATCTTTATTCTTGCTATTTTATCACAACAATAGAAAGACTCCAATACAGAAAACTATACCTTGTTACATAAATACACATTTCTTCAATAACATAATGTAGGCTGATAACTTCAAACATGTATATTTTGCATTTTTGTCAAAATTATTGTTGAAGAAAATTCAGACATAGATAAAAATAGTCAAAAACCTGTTAACCTGAAACTCATTCCTTCACTTGATGGTGGACATGATCAATATGTGAATGGGTAACTCATCAGGATGTCGATTTGGATAGCTGAGTATTTTGAAAATAATTATGTGATAAAATATACTAGATAATGAAAATTATTTAATAACAGTCATTTTCCCTTTGAAATGCCAAGCATTAATCATTTTATATCTTAGAATAAGCAGCATTAGATATAAGATGATTCCAAGTTTTCTTCATTATGGGCTTCCTTTATTAGTTATGAAAACATATTAATCACTTGTTTTAATAAGTACTAAGTTCATTTAAAACACTGATTACTTTAAAAGCTTGTATTATGTGAGACATCATTAAGTTTTCATCAGCAAAGACATCCTTTGGAGTTACTCTTTTTCATAAGCCCATCATTTACTCCTGTAACTATTTATGAGACTTTTATTGGAAGTTTTATTCCAAACCCTGAAAACCCATTTATACAACATTAATATCTTCAGTATTTTGTTAATCTCCACAATATGTCAATTTATCACACTGCTTTTAGTGTGCTCTTTTTTGCTATGGATCCAACAGTTGGTATTCTGTGGTTTTAAGCTCCAGGAGTAAGCTTCTAGATGTGTGCCAATTTTTTATATTTTTATTTTTTATCTTATCAGCAACATTAATGCCTTCTCTATATGGCTATCTAAGAATATGTACTTTTAAAACTAACATAGATGAAGGTAATTTATGTACTTATGTCTTCACCCAATCTCTGAACTACCTTGAATAAGGGATTGAAAAAGTACCCTTGGGAAGAATAGGCTTTAACTTAATTTTTCTATCTTTCCCTTCTTTCATAAGATTCCCTGTGCAAAGTTTGGCATGAGTCTCAGCGTCTGCTTTAGTACCTTGCAGGGCAGAGTCTTTCAGAGGCTCTCTGTGGGTAGGCTCCTCTCTTGTTCCTTGTTTTTATCCTCTTTGCCTTTCTGAATAAGGATTGAGCATCTTACCCAAGGTCCTCTTCCTTGTTTTGCTTCTTTAGGTGTATAGATTTTAGTATGATTATCCTATATTATATGCTGAATAACCATTTATATGTGAGTATATACCATGTGTGTCTTTCTGCTTCTGGGATGCCTCACTCAGAATGATCTTTGCTACTTCCCACTATTTCTTGCAAATTTCATGATTTCCTTGTTTTTAATAGCTGAGTAGTATTCCATTATTTAAAGGTACTGCAATTTCTGTATCCATTCCTCCATTGAGGGACATCTAGGTATTTCCAACTTATGGCTATTATGAATAAAGCTGCTATGAATATTGTTGAGCAAATATTGTATAGTTGAGCATATTTCAGATACATGCCTTGGCGTGGTTTAGCTTGGATCTTGAGGTAGCACTATTCCTAGTTTTCTGAGAAAGTGTCACGTTGATTTCCAAAGTGGTTGTACAAGTTTACATTCTCACCAGCAATGGAGGAGGGGTTTCCTTTTTCCACATCCTTTCTAGCATGTGTTGTCACTTGAGTTTTTGATCTTAGCCATTCTGAGGGGTGTAAGGTGAAATCTCAGGGTCGTTTTGATTTGCATCTCCCTGATGACTACGGACATCGAACATTTCTTAAAGTGTTTCTCTGCCATTCTGTTAGTCTGTGTCTTTTTATTGGAGAGTTGAGTCCATTGATGTTGATAGATAATAGTGATCAATGAACATTAGTTTCTTTTATTGTGGAGTTGGTGGTCTTACTGTGATTTATTGCTTGTTTCTTTTAATTTTTGTTGGGATATTATCTGTATGCTATGTTTTCTTGGAGATAGTTGTTTCATTGATTTGGAGTTTTCTTTTAGTATCTTCTGTAGGGCTAGTTTGCTGTGTAGATGTTACATAAATTTTGTTTTGTCATTGAGTATTTTGTTTTCTCTATCTATGTTGATTGAAAGCTTTGCAGGGTATAGTAGTCTGGGTTGGAATCTGTGGTCTCTTAAAGTCTACATGACACCTGCCCAGGCCCTTCTGGCTTTCATAGTTTCTAATGAGAAGTCCGGTGTGATTCTGATAGGTCTACCTTTATATGTTACTTGGCCTTTTCCCCTTGCTTCTTTTAATATCTTTTCTTTGTTCTATAGATTTAGTGTTTTGACTATGATGTGACATGATGTGTTTCTTTTCTGGTCTTGTCTATTTGATGTTCTGTAGGCCTCTTGTATATTTATGGACATCTCTTTAAGTTGGAAAAATTTTCTTCTATGATTTTTTGAAAATATTTTCTGGGCCTTGGAGCCTGGGATCTTCTTTTTTGTCTATTTCTATTATTCTTAGGTTTCATCTTTTCATGGTGTCCTTGATTTTGTGGATATTTTATTTTATTTTGTCCTTTTCTTAATTTTAATTTTTAACATTAATTACAGTTTATTCATTTTGTATCCCAGCTGTAACTCCCTCCCACATTCCCTCTCAATCCTGCCTTTCCTCTCTCATCTCCTACCATGCCTCTCTCCAAGTCCACTAATAGGGGAGGTCCTTCTCCTCTTCCATCTGACCCTAGCCTATCAGGTCTCATCAGGATGATTGTCTTCCTCTTTGGCCTGATAAGGCTGCTTCCCCCTTGCGGGGAGGGTGTGATCAAAGAGCCAGCCACTGAGATCATGTCAGAGACAGTCCCTATTTCCCTTACTAGGGAACCAGAAAACATTTTAAAAAAATCATAGAAGAAAATTTTCCCAACTTAAAGAAAGATGTTCATAAACACACAAGAGGCCTACATAACACCAAACAGACTAGACCAGAAAAGAAACTTCTTGGATATTTTATGTCTGGAAATTTTCAATTTTATCTTTTCTTTGAGAGGTGTATTGATTTCTGCAATTTTATCTTTTTTTT
>CM053753.1:78964757-79033602 GCA_028658305.1 Pachyuromys duprasi | reverse complement strand
CTGGCTATTACAAATAAAGCAGCCACGAACATGGTTGAGCAAATGTCCTTGTTGTGTAAGCAATTTTATCTTTAGTGACTAAAATTCTTTCCTCTATATCTGATATTCTGTTGGTGCCGCTATTCTTTGTGGTTCCTGATCTCTAAGTTCTCCAATTTGAGGATTTTTCTCTGTTTGTGTTTTCTTTATTGATTCTATTTCCATTTTCATGTCTTGTGCCATTTCCTTCATCTGTTTTAATGTGGATTCCTGTCTGTCTATTATGCTCTCTACTTTTTTGTTTGGTTCCTCTTTATGTGCCTCAAATAGCCACATAATTATAAATTTAAGTTCATTTTCCTCTGTTTCAGGTGCAGTAGCATATCTATTGATTTTTGGAGACTCTCACGAAGTTATAATGTTCTGCTTTTTATTGCTTGTATTCTTATGTAGGCCTCTAGCGTCTGTTGTCTGTATCCTTGACTGATTGTTCCTGGAGCCTATAGTGCACACTGGGTCCATTTGTCCCCAGAATCTTGAATAGTCTTTTGGTGGGTTCACTGGCTCATCTCCGCTGGGTTCTCTGCCTGTACTGGGCTCACTGATTTTTGCCCAGGTGATTCTGGCTGTAGGGGCAGTGGTAGAAAGATCTGTGCACTAGAGGTACTCCAGTGCCCCCAAAGCTTCCTAGAGATGTCAGACAATGGGACTTAATTCTCACACCTGTCTCAGCTTTGCTGTGTTCACTGTCTGTTGTATATTGGCTGGTCCTGACCTGGGGTAAGCTAGGCAGCTGGGGAACAGCCAGGGTGGAGGCATGCCTCATCCACAGTACCAGAAGGTATTCCCTCGACAGGATGGGGAAAGTGAGTGCCACGAGCTACTGTGACTAGGAAAGTGTTCACAGGATGGTGAGAGTGGGCCCCTGGGTTTGGAGTCTCACCCTCATTACAGGAAGGTATTCACTCCACAGTTATTGAGAGTGAGCACCCAAGATCCGAGCCGAGCCACCAGCTGCAGGTCCCTGGAAGATGTCCACAGATGGTGGGCTTGGGCAGGTAGCCCAGCTCTGTGGCAGAGCCTGGAAAATTTTGTGAGTATTTTAGCCAGGTGGCCTTAAAGATGGCCTATGAGTATCCCTGTGGATTCTCCTTTCACCTAAGAAACCCAGATGTTGGGAATTTGAGGTTCACAGTACGACCTGCTGGTCACCCTGCTCTCACTGATGAGCTGCTGTTCACATACTCTAAGTAGTTGGCACTGCCATCTTGGATCTTGAGAAATATTTTATTTCTTAGGAACTATTACCTCTGTCATTTGTATAGAAACTACACCTTTACACTTCTTAATGTTGAAGAAATTACTTAGATTGGGTAAGTGCAACATTTTATCTCATAGTGTCTTAGCCCTTCAAACATCTTTATTCTGGAAAGGCCAACACCATCGATAATCCACTCAACAACCCTACACTTGTTTTATTGCTACTTCATGATCGAAAAGTGCTAGGCAAAAGGAAACAAATGCAAAGAGAGTTTTGTAATAGTCACAGCTTTATGGTTCTACTATAATGTGCCTATTACTATTTGTTTACCATCAGAGACTGTCATTAGATACATATTTATTCCTTTCCTGCCACAATTTCTTTCCTGTATGCCTGACTCTATATGACATTTCTTTCCATGCCATGGAAGCATATGGTAATAAAGACCTCTTTTTTTGGCAAAACAAAATACTTTCTGAGTCTTTATGGCTGAGAATAAGGAAGTCATTGTTGGCTTATGTGGAATATTTGTAGATGGTGGAGGATAAAGGTAGATTGGAAAATGATAACAAAGCAAGTGTAGATTATAGTTTCCAAAATTTTGAATGAATGTAACAGTAAACAAAAATGGGTTCACAGAATGAAAAGGCATAGTTGGTGTTTGATATATGGTGGAATATTTGTATGCCTGAGCTATTGTTCTGAGGTCCAGAAAAATAGAATATTTGGACAGGGTTAGAATTTAAAATGGCCTTGGCCTCCCTGGTCTATTTGCCACTTCTTTACCTATTGCAAAAATTTGATTAATCTCTACTAAGTGACTAGGAAATAATTTTAAACATTTTTGCTCACACTTCCAAGCTATAAGTATTAAGATTTCTTGGTTGGCATAAACCTTCTGCCATATTGGTTCTTAAAATGTTTCTTTAATTTTTCTCATTTCTTTTTATATTTCAAGGTTTACTTAGACAAATATAATATTTTAAGTAATTGAAGATTTTCCAGATATCTTTATTAATTTCTAACTTATTTCCATTGCGCTCAAATAATATACTTTTTATGAGTTATGAAGACTTGTTTTATGGGTAGACTGTGGTTTGTTTTGGCAAACACTCTATGTTTAAAAAAATGTGTAGTCTGGTGTAACGTTGGGTGTTTCACAAATATCCTTTCACACATTTGTGTTCAGATTGCTTAATATATCCTGCAGTTAATTTATACTGTGTAACCTTTTAAAATTAAATTTTAATTTTTTAATATTAATTACAGTTTATTTACTTTGTATCCCAGCTGTAGCCCCCACCCTAATTCCCTCCCAACCCCACCCCCCCTCCCTCAATTCCTCCCATGCCCCTCTCCAAGTCTACTGATAAGGGAGATTCTCCTCCCCTTCCACCTGACCCTACCCTATCAGGTCTCATCAGGACTGCTGCAATGTCATCCTCTGTGGCCCTGCAAGGCTGCTCCTCCCTCAGGTTGGCGGGGGTGAGGGGAATGGGGGGTGAGAGGTGGGGGTTGGGGGGGTAGGGGGTATTAAAGAGCCAGCCACTGAGTTCATGTCAGAGACAGTTCTTGTTCCCTTACTAGGGTACCCACTTGGATACTGTATAACTTTTATATTTCTCTCTCTCTCTCTCTCTCTCTCTCTCTCTCTCTCTCTCTCACATTTTCTTGGGTATGGAGAGATTACTCAGAGATTAAGAGCACTGGCTGTTCTTCCAAAGGTCTTGAGTTCAATTCCTAGCAACCACATGGTGGCTCATAACCATTTATAATGAAATCTGGTGCCCTCTTCTTGCCTGCTGGGTCATATGTACAAATAATAAATTAATATCTTTTAAAAAACATCGGGGTCGAGATGAGGGAGGGAGGGGGAGTGTGGGAGGGAATGAGGGAGGGGGCTACACTTGGGATGCAAAGTACCTAACCTGTGATTGATACAAAAATAAATAAATTAATTAAAAAAATTTTCTTATTTATGTTAACAATTTGCTAATCTTTTTCTGTAATGTTTCACCTACTGATAATATCATTTATGGCATTTTTAATCCTTATAAATTAGATTTGGATCTATTTTTAAATCTTATCTCTAGTTTTCAATACAACTTTTAAACATTTTACTGGTCTCTGCTGATAAATAATAAATTGTACATTCTAGCTTAGTTCTATTTGATTTAATGTTCTCCTCATGTTGGCATGGTTCTTGAGTGTTGGTAGGTTTGGCTGACATGAGTTCACTGGGTGCCATTAGGGGGACTTTACCTTTGTAGTTCAGGAGAAGCTTTATGTCCTTATAATTAATTATGAACTTCTTTCCAGGGATTATTTGAGTGACTTAGAAGTTGCTGCTTCTGGTTTTCTCCGCTTATGACTTGTTCCAGGGTTACATAACTGAATCTAGGGTTAATTTTCTTTATTACCCAGAAAGTTTTTTGGGAGCATCCCACTCCATCACCAGTGAATGGCATCCTTAGTCAGCCTGGTGAGAAAAGTTGTCCTTCTTGACTGTACCTTATTGACAAACATGTGTCTGGGTTTTCTCTCTGGCTTTGGATAGTTTCCACATTTACATATACACAGTTTTCTCTGTGTAGTATTTGAAAGACCCTCTGTAGACATTTAGGGTTTTGATTCTAACCCCTCTGACATTGTCCCATGAACTCAAATAGGTACATTCTCCTGCACCCTCAAGCTCTGATTCCTCAATTCAGGGAGACTCAGATTCTTCTGGCTTATTCTTTCCTGGGCTCCACTCTGAGAACTCTCTCAAGTCAGGACACTAACAGGTTTGTTTGCCTCATTTTATCTTTCAGGGACCACTGGCATTTGTTGACTATTATTATTGGTATCTATTATTATTATTGTTGTTGATGTTTTCTAAGACAGGCCTTTTCTGGGTAGCCTTGGCTGTTCTGGAACCCATTTTGTAGAGGGCTGCCATCGAAGGCATGTACCACCACACCCGGTCCACTGTCTTGTTTTATATCTTTTATTTTTATCATTTAGGAGGTAGGTGTTGCTCTATCTAGGATAATAAATCTAGTCACTGTATCACATCTTGAGTTGACTCAGAAGGTTCCACTAGACTTGTTTTAACTTTTAAACATTTAAAGATATTGTATGTAGGCTCCCATTTGCATTCTCTCTCAAACCTTAGCAAGGGTATTATAAGATCTTGTAAAATCTGAGAAAGGAGTGTGAAAATACAGTGGAAGGATTTAATTGGTGTAAAAAAAATCTTGACGCAGTGTAATTTAAAATTTTTTGTAGAAAGCAGATAATAGAGGATATTTGAATAACCTAGTAAAAGATTGCCATATGAATGGTTATTATTGAGCTTTTTGACAGATGAGAGGTTCTGGAGCAATGGGCATAGTACAGTTGATTCAGAAAGTACTAAAGTATTTACGGCTGTATTAATTGTTATAGTGAAGCTTATTTTTATCATTTTACAAAAGTCTTAGCATCAGGCAGAGAAGATATTTGGTTAAATTTATCATGTGTTATATGGGAAAAAGAAAATAATAAAACAGATTTTAGGCTGGATATGGAAGAAATAAGGCTAAAATTAATAAATCCCAGAATAAATGAGTAACCAATAGGTAATATATTTTTAGAACCTACTGTGTGCAGCATTCGCACTATATATTTTTTCCTGGATAATCTTATTTCCCTCATTGCAAACATATCAGGCAAGTTATGGGTATCCTTTGGGTTAAGCGTAATTCCATTTTCTTTAGATGAGGAAATTGAGGCCTTTGCCCAAGTTTACACAGTTAGGAAGTGACTGATTGAGGATGTGGGTCCAAGCAGCTTGATTTAAGAGCCCACACATGTAACCACTGACTATGCTGCCAATGAGTTTAAAATGGGAATGGATTGAAATATGCAGGAGAGCTGGAAGGATTGGGGGTTGCGGTCAGAGAGCAAGACAATGCTAAAGACGCCAAAGACAGCAGTTTTGAGTGATGCTGGACTGATAGTGGATGATGAAAGTAGAATTAGAGGATATGTAATCAGAGTTGACCGTCTGAGAACTTTTAGGCAGTTTCTGACGATTCATGTTCATAGACATTAAGTATACCCATCATGATGGCTGAATTGGAGAGAGAGGTACAGTAATAAGATTTTATTTTTGTAACTAGCTGTTGTTGATGATGTGGCAGGGTTTGGTAAGGGAGTTAATGAATGCACTCATTGTAGACCAGAGTAGAAAAATACGTTGGTGGAGTACTCTACCAGGAAGAAGTGGACAAGGACAATAATAAAACAATCATCTATAAGCCTGCCACCTTTTCCCTCCACAACCTTCCTTAAAATCTCAGTTTTTTTCCTCTTGCAGTCCCATTTCTAGCTTCAGAACATATAGCCGCACTCATTCTTTAGAAACTTTTATATGGAAGGCATCTTCTTTTCAGTCAGGGTTCCTGCCACACAAATTATGCCATCCTGATTGGTTGATGTGTGACTTTCAGTATGGTTGGCAGTCTATACCAAAGCTAATCTGTGGCTGCTTAAGCCAAGTTAGCCTATCACCTGAGGTTTGTCTAGAAAGGAGTTACTGCTTTCTCTTATATACTTACTGGGGACAATTCCTGGACAAGGCTTGTATTGTGGACAGTACCTAAGAAGGACTCTTTCCTTCCTGGTCTCTCAGTCATGGACTTCTCTCTACAAATGATTTCCTCTAGGGCTTTAAAAAACTCACAGTTTCAAAACTGGACACCTCATTTTATTAAGAAAAAATGTTGTCAGGTCTCTGACTGCCAGCCAATTATAAATGGATATACCTGTTTCTCTACTCTGAATTATTTGCCAACTCTCCTGAAGTAATCCAGGGCCTTTCTCTGGCAAATTTTCACGGTCATTCTCTGAGACTTAGTGTCTTTGACATGGCCTCTATGTATTCCTTGACTAAATACTTCACTGATGGAAACTTCAATATATTCCAGGAATCGACACAGATGGCTTATGAATTAATAGAGCTCACCAAGACAGCTACACAATGATGAACCAAAGTTGTGGAATCAGTTTCTGGGGTGCTCATTCAGTTCTTGGGTGGGGATAATACAGAAAGTCAATTTTTGGATGCCATATTACTTTTTACCTTAAATAAAAATTATGTGTGTCTTGCATAGCTTGCACATATGTGTGCTAGAATGTATGTGTGTAAGGACAAGTTGTGGGGATTGGTTCTCTCCCTCTATCATGTGTGTCTTAGGGATAGAACTTGGACCATTCCATTGACTCTCACACGTTAAAGTAGAAAAGCATATTGCTGCTCTCATTACTAACAGTGTCCTTTTATAGGGTTCATCATTTACATAAAGTTTCTGATCGAGATTCAAAAGGAAGGTGGTACAAATATCAGTCTGAGAAAGACCTTTATCAGTTCCATATTGAACCCCACAGGACTGCAGTATGGAACTCAGACCAAAGGTTCCTGCATTTGACAATATTTTCTTACTCTGATTTTGTTTAATGTGGATTTTCTGCTCTGCAGCACTTTTTCTTTGCTGGAAAATTAAAAAAGTTTTTTTTTTTCTCAAGGGTCTAGTTTAATCCTTACTTTAAGGAGGTGTTTCAGACCCACTAGCCTGTGCCAGGATGTGGATTTCTTGCAGTGGCCAGGGAGCTTGGGTCAGATGCTTCAGTGGTTAGCAGTTATAGAACAGCTTCAGCATTCCAGCTTAGTGTGTGTGACATCTAGCTACTGTCCCATGTAGGAATCACACTGTCACCAAGTTCTGAATTGGGCTGACTGAAAACCAAATTATGCTGGCCTCCTAGGAAATCCACCTATAAGTCAGCAATTAGAGGGAAAACTAAAATTAAAAAATAAAAATAAATAAAAAAGCATTTATGTCAACAAGACTTGATTTTTATTATTGAACGAGTGTTGAAGCTAAAAGCAAAATATTTCCCCAAGTAATAATTTTTTTGCTCCCAATGTTTGTTTTTGTTATTTTAATTGAGGTCCTAAAGTGATCAATTTCTAGGCCTAAGAAATTAAATGAATGGTGAGTATACTGAAGTGGGGGAAAGGGCAAGGTAAAAGTAAAACTGGTAATTTGAGCCAATGCCAAGAGGAAGGATCGTAAACAGAGGTGTAATTAATCTTGCAGTGTGAATGTACTTTTCACGAGTCTAGCATGCCCCTCAGTTCTTGTAATTACAAAGAGAAATGTTTAGTTCGCAGGAATGAGACAGGACTTGGTGATGATGGGGAAGTTCAGACTCTTGCACTGGGGAAGCTGACCCTACCTGTGCCAGTCATGCACAGAGCTACCTTCAGTGGAGGGTTAGTAGGTGTCCTGGGCAGTGCATGCAGAAAGGATAAGGCGAGTAGGGCACCTGAGGGAAGCAGCTCAATGCCTGGTAATTTTTGCTTTACGTGCTTTATTCTTCTGCAATATTCAGGATTAAAATGGAAATAAGACTTTTTAAGATAGAATGTTCTGAGAAAAGTCCACATTACTTACTTACATTCCCTTAGTAGCCCCATGTCCCAGTTTTCAGAGCTGGCCTTTAACTCTGTTTGAGTCAGTGCTTTGGAAAGCAGATTCCTACGTCTAATCAGGCTAATGTAAACCATTGTACCAACAAAACACAAACTAGCCTTTTCCTTACTTGGGAACTATCCACTCGACACTGCTGAATGCTAATGACGTGAAGCAGTTCTATGTTATCGAAATGATTTGTTTGGTTTCATGGGCATATGATCCAGTGTTAATTTGAGGAGCCTTGCTCCCAAAAGCTCACTTGGATAGCATTTATTAAAAATGCAAGTCTTTTGACTAATGAATGGTAAGATGATAATATTTTGTTTTTCTTCCAAGTAAACAGATTGGATTCCAGGAATTTGAGTGATGGGAACAATGACCTTTAAATTAGTTTTCAAGTGGAAGAACCCTTTCTGCTATGCAAATGCACATACAAATATCTTGGACAGCATGAGTCTCCAAGGAATGATAGGGAGAAAAAGAAATGATGAGCTAAACAGTATGGACTTCACGTGGCATTTTAAACATTTTTCTTTTATAAGTAAATAGTTTTATAATCTATGCTGAAGGAGGGGTTCTGTTTTAAGACAAAGTATTATGGCTAAAACTCTTCTAGACAATTTGAGATGTCTGTTTTTTTATTTTTTATTTTCTATCTAGTAAAGGCTCCTCCATTGAAGACCTACTAGCTTCTGGGGCCTGTTTGGGGTAAAAAGGTAGTGTGACTACTTTGAATGTGGCATTCTTGCTGGGAAAGAGAGAAAATGAGAATAATAACTAGGGGTTATTCAATATAAAATATAGGCAAATCTAAAGGAAAAACTAAGGGAGGGAAATCCTTGAGAAAGTTACTGAAGGAAGCAAGGCACCGAAGGGAAGACCTGTGGTTCTAGTTCCTGTGCAGATGGACACAAGAGGATTTATTAATCCAATGTGGGGATGATGTGTCAAATTGGGTAAGTAGGAGACTACTTCAGCTGGCCTGATTTGGTAGATGGCTACCAGAGGTTGTTTGGAACTGGGATCTGAATTAGGAGAAGACACAAATTAAGATCTAGGGAAAAAGTCTGAGGATAGCAATTGTCACGGGAAAGGTTCTAGGTTAGGAACAGTTGGAGATTTTAATTCTTATATTTTGAGCTGGAAATGAGACTACTATGACTTGTTCTCGAGAAAATATTTTGTTTTTCTGTAGGTTTCTGTAGGTTCTGAACTCCTGGGAAGTTCAGGCTAGTGTAGGCTCATGTAACTAGAAGTACAGAGGACAACTATTTCCAGGACTGTTTGGTCCTATCTCTAGAAATAAGACTTGCTTTTAGTCTTCTCTCCTTATTAATTTTCTTTGCTGGTGTGTGTTCACCAGTCTTTGTTCTATATCTGCTGAAGGTCAGTTTACTTTTACCTGGAAGATGTGTCCCAGGAGCTATGGGAGCTATGTCAGTCATGCTCCAAAGGCCAGGAAGTGACTGTCCCATTGTCTTTCATAAAATGCCAGCAACTCTTTCAGAAGCCCTGTAAACCTCTTAAATGCTACTAAATCCTTGATGGTGCCTTCCCTGAGCTAGAACCTGGGGAGAAGAAAAACTGATTCCCCTTTGGTAAATTAGCTCCACTTCTGATATATTTGGGAAGGAGGATTATATTGTCCATATTCCCCAGAGAGTCACAGCCTGCAAAGCAGAAGGAAAAAAATAAAAACAAATAATGATTTTGGAGTAGAAGGATAGATGGCCAAACTGATGGTCAGGCAACTGTAAGGTACTAATTAATAAACCAGCAGGCTTTTTTAAAACCCACTGGCTTCCACAATAAGTGACACAGATAGACTATGATTTATTATTAAGCTGTTGACACAATGCTGGGCAGATTCTGAGGTGTTCTAATTGTGTTACCTTTAAAACCCACATAAAAGCCAGCCACTGGCCAATCTGACTACCCCTAGGCGGCTTCTGCTCCATCAGTCCGTCAGTCTGTCCACACAGCTACATACTCATCATCCATCCTGCCCTCTGGCCACACCTTTCCTGCTCTATCTTCTGCTCCTCTCCTCTACAGTGAGGTAGGTGAGGCCAAGGTTCATGGGCTTTGAGGATAGAAGGATCGTGAGAAGGAGAGGGAGAGGCAAGAAGGTAGAGAGAGAAGAAGAAAACAAAGAACGCCATTGCTTAGGTAAAGTAGAACCACGTGGCTTGGTGGATTTACTCTGAGGATCTGTGATAAAAACAGCCTGGATGAGAAGCATGTGGAAGTATTTGAGTTATTAAATGAAAAGTAGCCCAGCTAGGTATTATTAGAGCAATTATCATGGGATGTGGGCTGGGAGGTAAAGATAGTTAAGGGGGTAGTTTCTGCCCAGCTCCAGTATATAGACAGATTAAAAATCTAACCATGTCTATGTCTTTAATTGATATGATAGCAAGTTAAATATGCTGTAATCTATGGATTAATAGCAAACATTAATAGCATTTTGATGGTTCTTAGTTATGACTACTCATTCTGGAGCATAGTAAAAAGACTAGAAATAAGTGAGGCCAGATATTGAAGCTCAGATTAGATTCTGTAGAATCTTGTTGTAGGATACTGAATTCTACTATACTATATTTTGTAGTTTTAAGTGCTTGCATATATACAGACATGCACACACACACGTGTTTGTGTGTTGATCAGATCTCTTTTTTTTTCTGGAGAACAGAATTTCAAACAATGAAAATCATCAAAACCAGTACTAAAGGCCTGGAAATTAACTAAGCTCAGGCAATGACTTAAGTCTAGTTTACACTTGAAATATCAACACTCTATGAAGCAGACTATACGAGTTGTGGCTTATGCTGTTGTTGATAGTATGAAGGATGCAATTCATAGGAGTATCCATGGTATCATTGATATCTATGGTAAAATGCTAGAAGCAGGGATATTAAAAACAAACAAACAGACAAACACATCCAGAATCTACACAGAATATAAATCTGTGTATATCCCTGAATTACTAATGTATATGATGTATGCATATAATCCTGAAAGCATCATAAGAAGGCAGAGAGAGGGAGATGTGAATTTGTTTGTGAAAGACATGACAGCTTCTGGTGAGATGCTGGGGTTTACCCTTGGTTGAGTAAATTCTATAGTCTGCACACAGCCTGGGTGGCAGAAAACAGAAGCCTATTAGATTGATTCGTCAGAGGGCAGAATTATGGGATAGAAGACCAACTGGAAATTTACTAGTGGGGCCTAAAAGCAAGAAACCACCAAAAGGGTGAGCCTCAAACTCTTGAGTAAAAACTCAGCTAAATTCCTTGGCAGACTCCTAAACAAAATAGGCATGGAAGAGACCACCAGGGGGCCAGGCTAACACAGCAGTGACTAGATGCCAAGAAAATTTGGCAGTGATATCAGCCTCTTTCCACACCATGGGGGAGTTGAATTTTAGTATTTGTTCACTTGAGTTTGACTCTTATTAGAACCCAAATCCAATGATCCTAAGAAAAAGGACTTCGGTGTCTCTAATGCAGAATACCCGTTATTAACAGAATACTGTATCTCATCTACCTACAATTTCTTATGTTGTCCTCACTTCCAATATGGCTCTGTTTTCAGGGTTATTTCTTATAGTCATCAAGGACCCTAAGGGCTACCTTTTCCATTTCTTCTATTTCATTTCCAAATGTGTTCACATTGACCATTAGTATGTATCTGTTGACAGGCAGTATTTCAGTGAGCCTTGGAGATAGAAGTTATTACTCTTATAGAAACAGTTAAATTTAAGGCAGCCATGAGGCAGAGTTGATCCCATAGGATCGTTTTTCTTAGAAGGTGAGACAGAGAAAGCTAACACTTTATTCTTCCTTGCAGATGTACAGAGAAAAGATCATGCAAGTAGGTGGCCCTCTGCAAGCCACAAAAAATCCTTTCACAGAAATTAAATCAGCCAGCATGTTCATCCTAAAATTATAACCACCAGAATTGAGAGAATAAATTCCTATCATATATTCACCTACTGTTATGTACTTCATTGTGGTAACCTAGGCATCCTACCTACCATGACATGTTTGCAGAGAAAAAAAATATAATAGCCATAGAAATAAAATGAAAAGTAGATTCCTGTGCAGGAAGAAATCCTTAATACAAACTGATCTTAATTAGTTTACGTGTTAAATTAGCACAGATATTAAAGGAACTATTGAGATTATTCAACAAATGAAAGGAAAATGTGCTCAGATAGAACAACATGCTTTTAATGCTTGAACAGAAATGACAATTTAACAGAGAAATGAAAGCAAAAAATTACTCAAGTAGAACTTCTTTTGTGTGTGTGCATATGTAAATATATGCATATGTAAGTATGTCTGTGTGTGTTTGTACTTTGTGCGTGTATGTGGTAGTCAGAGACCAACCTCAGTTGTTAGCCCTTAGGCATTGTCCACACTAGTTCTTTTTTTCTTTTCTTTTCTCTTTTTTTTCTTTACATTTTTTTGAGGTAGGGTCTCTAAATAAATAAAATTTAAAAAAAGCATGGGCTACCAAGCCTGGAATTGGGACTTGAACTCTGCTTCTTATGCTTCACTGGTACTTCAACAACTTATCATAGAAAGGCTTAGAGTTAATAAGGAGAAGTTAAATTGTCTAATTAAAAATAGTTGTTTAACACAAATGAGCTAACATAAAGAGAAAAGGGAACAGAGCCCATCTGAGACAAATTCAACAAGGTAACTGTGTTAAATGTATATGGCCATCAATAGATCTGTCACACTTGAGACAACTTGATTTATTGGGACAACTCCAACTGTTTGTTGAAATTAAAATGATAGAAATATATTTGATAAAGGTAGTAAGCATGTGAAAGTTGAAATATCTATATTAGCACTGAGTTAAGTAGACTTAGAAGTTTATGATTAAACCCAAAGTAGACATTTCATACTATAATGGTATAAGGAAGTTATAAAAATCATAAACATGAACTCAACTAATAAAGATACTTAAAAATAAATTAAAATTTTGGTTAAAGGTAGGACCACGTTTAGAAAGGAATTTTTGTGTTTTTTTTTTTTTTTTTTTTGCCAATGGGGTGCCACTGAATATGTTAACCGCTCTCCAGTGCAGGCCCTATGCTTAGGAGCAGTTACCTGACAAAAAACAAACTCAGCGGCATTTGTGGATATTTTTGTTTTGTTTTTCTTGGTTTTGGATTTTTGTTTTTTGTCCTTTTTTTTCTTTTCTTTGAGAAAGAGAAAGGGAGAGAAGGGAAAGAGAGACAGAATAGAGTTGGGTGTGTAGAGAGTTGGGGAAGATCTGGAAAGTGTTCGGGGAACATGATAAAAAGATACTGTATGACAATGTTAATAAGAAATACGAGCTACCAAAAAGGTACCTTCTAAGATCGAAAGGATGATGGATAAACAGCTAAAGTTGGAGTTTGTATTAATCCTCACTAATTCACATAACAAGTGTGTGAATGATACAGAAAATTAATTGGTACTATCAGATAATTTGACCCTAGTTGACAACAGAAGAGTACGTGCCTTCTAAGAAGTACACAGACACAGAACATTTTACAAAATAGACCATACTCTGGGCAATAAAACACTATTAATTTATTTTAAAGGATTGAAGTCATAGACCACACTAGAATTAAATTATGAGTCAATGGGATATTTGGGAAACCCTCATATGTTTGGTACGTGGTGATTATACTTTTAAATAACCCTGAGGTAAAGAAGAAATATAAGGGACTGTGGGAATAGCTTAACATGAATAAATACAACATACTAAATTTTTTTGAGAATTGGTACTAAGAAGAAAATCCGTAACAGCAAATAGTTCTTTTGGAAAAGAGGGATGAGCTCATGTCACCACAAGTTTCTCAAGATGTTAGAAAAAGGAATAGCAAGGTCAGAAGTAGTTATTGTAACTGTTACTCAATGAAAATAGAAAGCAATGAATAAGAGAAGCTGCATGAAGCCAAATCCATCCTTTAAGAGGAAAAACAAATGTGGCTGGAGAGAAGAACACTTGGGGCTTTTGCAGGGGACAGGAGCTCATTTCCCAGGATCCATGTTGGATTCTGCTTAGCTGCTGCCCATAATACCAGCTAAAGAGTGTCTGATGTCTTCTGCTAGTCTCTGAAGACACCTGCACACTTGTGCATATACCCTAACTCTCACATACACATAACCAAAAGTTAAAAATAACAACTTTTCAAATAACATCAAAATCATAAATATTTATATAGACATTTTAAGAAGATTTTTTAAAAAGCTCAATAATAACAATAACCAAAGAACTGCCACCTCAGCCGTATGCTACTCTATTATGCAATTTTATTTTCTCCAAAGCCGTTTCATTATTTCAAGTTACTTTGATCATTATTTTTTTTCTATTTCTAAATATTGCTGGTTTTTTTGTCATTGTTTGACCTTAGATCCTCAAATGCAGTACAACTATTATATAGGGTTTTTATTCTAATAGCCATATTGATTACACTTATTCTGAATACACACAGAAGGTATTCATGAACAAAGACAGACTTTTTATTATTTTCTTTATAGCAAAGTATAACTGTATCAGATTCTAGCCTCAGATTTTTCCTTCTAGATAGCATCTCCTTCTTCATATTTATATGATAGGATGCAGGGATGGAAAGACATGGTTTATCTGCAAACAAATATCAAATTTAAAGAAATGACAGCATTCCACACAACTTTGTTGCAATAAGTTTCAAAAATTTAACGAGGTAGATAAAATTATTTTTTAACAAGATAATTCTAAATGATAAAACTTAAGTGGTCAATCAGTAAAAACCAGATTGTAGAAAATTTCAGTTTAAAGCCTTTCTGACACAAGAGCATTGCTCATTGGTAGATCACATGTCTAGCATGCACAAAGCTCCTGTGGATCTGGAATAAATGAATAAAATTTCTCAAGGAACTCACGTCATTTATGGTTTGGTTGATTGGATTTATGAAACATTTAAAGAATATGTGATACCAATTTTATGTAGAGTTTATTGGAAAATATTAATTTACATCATAGAGAATGAATCACTGAGGGGCATAAACAGGGAAATACGCTGGCTCCAAACATGTATATTAAATTGACAGTGAATAAAGTAAGTATTGTAGATGTAACACTGACAGAACTTGCTGAGTATTGGTAGTTCTGGGGCATGACAGGCCAATTACAATGCCCACTAGTTTTTGTCTTAGGCAATATTAAATGAGGCAAGTTATTACAGTGGAGGAAACTAGAGAGAAATGAATTTAGGGATGGGGTAAAAGAGTCTCAAAAATCTTAATTTACATACATGGAACTAAAAATGCTTCTACAGTGACCAAGTGAAATATCAGTTGGAATAGTTTTATCTCTTTTGGAAAAGTCCAGGATGAAGATATGGGTCATCAGCACCCAGACACGTTTTCCCAAAGAAACTAGTTAGGATCCACTGGCCAGTAGTTACAGGCTGTGGAGTGGAGACTGCCCTGCACAGATTCCTGCAGTCAACCAGACATTTAGAAGCATCTGAGAACCAAAAGACAATGTGTCTCTATTCAATATTCTTTAGTTATTTGTAACTCTTCCACATGATTCTTACAAATATCCAACTCTTCATTCTTGACACCCTTGTTCATTTAAGATACCATTTCTTCCTGAGGATGATACCATTTCCATTGTCTCTTCACTTTTCTTTCAGATTGAATACACACACACACACACACATACACACACACACACACACACACACACACATATATATGTGGTGAAATCACACACACACAGACACATATTTCTCTTTCAGGAGTATTCCTTTTCTGCAGTGGGTCTAGTTACATTTAGATTTCAGCTATGTTATTCAAACTCAATGATATCTCCTTGCCATCTCGGGCTGACCAAAGAACTGCCTCCTCAACCATATGCTAGTCTATTTTACAGTTTAATTTTCTCCAAAGTCATTTAACTATATTAAATGACTCTGATAATTTTTTCTACTTTTCTCTATTTCTAAATATTGTGCTGTCTTCTTTGACCTTCAATCCCATTTTATTTGTTTATTTATATTTTTTCCTCCTCACTTTAAAACATATTCAATAAATTCAGGTTCCTGCCTTTTTTTAGTACATGTATGTATGCATGTATGCATGGATGTGTGTATAGTATGTATACAAACGTATGTTCCATGTTGGGGCACACGTGTCATAGTATGCATGTGGAGGTCAGAGGACAACTTGCTGCATTCAGTTATCTTTTCCAATCATGTGGGTCATGAGTTAGAACTCAGTTATTCAATGCTGGTGGCAAGTACTGGTAAAGACTGTTAACCAGTGAGCTCTATTTCCATCCCTGTATTCTGCTTTTCTTGTATTTCTGTACTATCAGGTTTTAGAACAAGGTATTTCTTTTATTATTATTTTTTATTAATTACACTTTATTCACTTTTTATCCCCCCCCATAAACCCCTTCCTCCTCCCCTCTCAATCCCACCTTCCTCCCCTTTCTCCACTCATGCCCCTCCCCAAGTCCACTGATAGGGGAGGTCTTCCTCTCCTTCCTTCTGATTCTAGTCTATCAGCTCTCATCAGGACTGGCTGCACTGTCTTCCTCTGTGGCCTGGTAAGACTGCTCTCCCTCAGAGGGAGGTGATCAAAGAGCCAACCACTGAGTTCATGTCAGAGACAGTCCCTGTTCCCATTATTATTTCTAACACATTGTTCAGCAAAATGGTATTTTGAACAAGTGAATGGATATCAAAACTTTCTAATATTATTTGCTTTCAACAGCTAACTTCAGTGTTTAACTTTTTGTAGAACTTTAGCAACTGTCATTTTTTTGTTTCATGATAAAATTTTCCTCTTTTCCAAGCTGAGATCTAATGTTCCTCTCAGACCTTTTAAAAATTAAATTTATTTCGGCTAATACATGGAAACATATGTATTGTGCACTTATATTACTGGCTTCAAATTGAGCTCTGTGAGTTTTGTCTTTGTTCTGTTTTCAGTGATTGTTTATGTTAGCTGTTTTTTTTTTTTTTTTCAGTCTACAAATATGTTCAAAGCAAAACCAAGCAAGAACTCTCCCTGCCATCTCCTCCAGTGAAAATTTTTTCCTTCATTCCTTTTGTGACTAAGCTTACTGAGAAAGCCTCAATATTTGACCTTCATGCCCAGCTTGGACTCTAGTTTTGGCCTGTCCCAAGCTTTTCATTCCAACCTTAGGAGTAATTCCTGGTTGTTAAACTCTGTGGTTCCTCTCAGCTCTCATCCTCTTCAGCCACCTTCCAGCACTTAGCGCTGGCGTTCAGCCTTGCCTTTGCTAACCTTTCTGTACTCTGGCATTCGTTCATTGGCGTCTCCGAGTTCTTGTTTTCCGTTTCAATCACAGCCTCAGATGCTTCTCCTGCTACAAAGATGTATTCTTGAATTCTATCTCCCATCCTAGCTCCGATGGCAACCTGATGTGGTATCTTGAATTTAATTACTAACAATGTGCTGGTGATTTATAAACCTTCACTCTTGACTTTTCTGCCTAGCTCGGGGCCCTTCTTCCCACTGATTTTTTGGATGCCTTGATTTGAAGTTTTTGCCATAACCTCAAAGTCAATATTTTTGAAATGAAACCTATCATCTCTCTTCCCAAACATCTGCTTCTCACTGTATATTGGTACCCTTCTACCTAGACTTGAGGACTTCACTTTTATTTTTTTAGTTCAAACTTTCCACTATCCCCATCTTTACTTATTTAAGTCCCTTTACTTATTTGCACTGTTTTGTGTCTATGACACTTATTTGCTCATCTATGCCTATTGTTATCACCCTGTTCTGGTACAGAACCATCTTCAAGTTGGGAAATTCTTATTTAATTCTAATGTCTTCCTTCTGATTGCAATGTCTTGTACTAAAGGTGATATAGTTCAGTGGCAGAGTGTTTACCTAGCATGTGTAAGGCTGTGACTTTGGTTTGCTGCACTACAAAAAAAAAAAAAAAAAAGGAAATTGAAATTGAAAAAGACAGAAAAATACAAAACCATGTGGTAGATTTCAGTGTCTTTTCTACTCATCCACACATCCACATTGCATTAAATTGCTGCATTAAAACTTTTGGAGGTAAACAATTTATTAAAATCATAAAAAGTATGATATGCATCCTTTCTTAGTCCTTTACAACTGGCCTTCCTATAACTCCTATATCATAAATGTATTTTTTAATTAAATTTTTATTTTTTATATTAATTACAATTTATTTACTTTGTATCCCAGATGTAGCCCTCTCCTTCATTCCCTCCCAATCTCACCCTCCTTCTCTTATCCCCTCCCTGCTCCTCTCTAAGTCTACTGATAGGAGAGGTTTTCCTCCCTTTCCATCTTACCCTAACTTATCAGGTCTCATCAGGACTGGCTGCAATGTGGCCTAGCAGGGCTGCTCCTCCCTCAGAGGGTGGGGCTCCAAGAGCCAGACACTGAGTTCATGTCAGAGACAGTCATAGACGTATTTTTAATTTTATGTGCACACCTGTATATGCAGGTGTGTGTGTGTGGGGGGGTGTGTGTTTAGAAGCCAGACAGCAATATCAGGCATCTTTTAATAATTCTTACCTTATATTTTTTGCTTCTGAGCCTAGCCCTTAATGGCTGAGTCCGTTCATAACTCTTCTTGACCTTATTTTTTCTGATCTCTTATTCATCCTGGAGTTGCTGTTTCGATTCAACTCGCTGCTCAGACTCCAGGATCCTCCTCTTTCCCCTCAATCCAGCACTGGGGTTAGAGAAGCTCATACCAGCACCAGGAATTTAAGTTTGTGCTGTAGAGTCAAAGTCACATTGTCATGCTCACATAGCAAACACTCACCCTCTGATGTACCCTCTGAGACATTTTCCTAACCCAATATGTATCTGAATATGTCTACTTGTAGAAATAGAGCTTGAAGCATGGATAAAAGTTTAAAGCTGTGTTTGATGATCTTACCCACAGTTGCTGTCTGTCATAGCCAGAAGATATGAAAAGACCCTTTACTGCCCACACAGTGTCTATCTGTAAACATGATTCAGTGTGTGGTTTATCTGTTGTAAAAAATTCAGCTTCAGGTACTGTGGAAACCATTGCTCAGTGGGTAACTCAGTGAGTAAGGTATTTCCCACACAAGTCTGAAGACCAGAGTTTGGATCCTCAGGACTTACATAAAAATCCATAAGCCGCGGGACCTCCTGTAATTCCAGGAAGCAGAGACAGGAGATCCCTTGAACAAAGTGGCTGGAAGACAAGTCAGAATGAGAGACCCTGCCGCAGTGGACAAAGTGAAGAGTGATCAAAGTTACCATCCATGTGCATGTATACATGCCTATCTTCTCATGCTCCCTTTCCCTACATACCACATGAACAAAAACCATTTACCCTCCCAAGCAAGAAAACAGTTCTTTAGCACATCTGTGTGCTAGTGATGTATTCTTTTCAGTTTTTACATGTCTGTAAGATACATACACAGCTTCTCAAATAACAATGTCATCTGTATACTACTTAACATCATAAGATGCATAATTTTTTAAGGACATGCTTCTCTGTATAACAAACTGAAAACTAGTATGCAACTATGCAAGTTTCCAGTCACAAGATTTATTAGTAAAATATATAACTCCGCCTTTTACTGCTTGTTGTCTCATTTTTTTTTACAATGTAAATTAATAGAGCTGGAGAGATGGCTCAGTGTTTAAGATCACTGCACACTTTCTGTTCTTGCAGAGGACCTGCCTTAGGTTCCCAGCTCTCACATGGTGGTCCATAACCATCCATTACTCTAGTTTCAGGGAATCTGATGTCCTTTTCTGACTTCTGTGGGCACCAAGCATGCATGTGACAAATGTGGCAAAACTCCCATGCACACAAATCTAAACAGATTAGAAATAAAAATACTACTCTTTAAAAAGTAAATGAGTACACTAAAAATTAATAAACCCAATCTCTCCTCCCTTTATTTACTTCATTCCATTGGCTTGCAAACTTAAGTAATGCTATTTCTCTGTCTTTGATATCTTACTATCTGAACTTTTGAATTCTATCCATTGAATTCTTTAAAAATTTTATCCACTTGGTATATACAGAAAGATTCAGCTTAGTTGTTTTAATATATTCATAGAGATTGATATACAGTGAGACTTTACAATAAAGGAAAAGAAAACACTCAGCAAGTAACTATTACCTATACACAGCTACAGAGTTCTGGAAATACACTACCAAAAATGAGGAAATCAATGTTTAATTTAATTTTAGTTAATTTTACTTTAAATACCCACAGATATGTAATAGTTGCTAATCTCATTCATATTAACTGAATAATATAGGAGTACATTGATAGTTTTGAATGCCTAGTCTGTTTAAAAGTGATATTGTAGTATATAACTGTCTTGTTTCTCTTTTTGCTTATAGCTACCTAGAGGAAAGGATATGCTTATATTTTAGTATTTCTTTTACTTTTCCAGCTGTGTGTGTGTGTGTGTGTGTGTGTGTGTGTATACACAGACATTTGCATTCACAACACAGTGCTCATTTTGTGGTCAGAGGACAATTAGTAGTGGTTAGTTTCTCCTTCTACCTAGTGACTTCTGAGGATTGAACCATACCATATCTTCAGGATTTAGGGAAAGTACCTTTACTTACTGAGTCAGCTAGCCAGCCCAAATCTGCATTTTACAGTCCTTTGTGTATCCTAATGCATCAAGTGCTTCTCTTTTTGTTTAGTAGTACACAATAAACATTTGTTATGTAACTGAATGACTGGTTAACCATCTGTTAAATTATGGTAGAATTAGTCCTATAAAAAAAGCTTTTCCATAATCTATTTTTTACAACAATAATGGCAAACAAAATGTTTATTAAATTCCATTGGCATTTACCTTTACAATTGCTCAAACAATTCCTTCCAGAAAAGTGCTTCTATTTCATCAATTCATTCACATTTTCTCTGACATTACTCAAAATTAAAAACACCTTTTGTAACAATTTCAACTCCAAAGTTAACCTGACCACAAAGTCTTAGTTTTGTTCTGGCTGAGTCAAGAAGTCCCCCAACTTCCTGCATAAAAGTGTAAACTCACCAGGGTTCTAATCAGCAACATGCATATGGAAGGATCCCCCTGTGGCTCAGACCCCCCTGACACTTGTCTCTTTCTAATACAACTGCCTATTTCCCCCTCTGCTGGTTTCAGAATAAATGCCTTGTCAGAAAAGGAATTAGATTTTGACAGCTTTTTCCTATGGTTAATTGAGGTGATAGATATACTTGACATTTTTTAAGTGCAGAATAGAAGATTAAGACTCGTTTTCTCCGTGCATACTCTTTTTTAGAGGAGGTCACATTCTGGGGTCCTTTTAATATGCCTGTGCAATTAATAGTAGTGATAATTCTGCTTTGCATCACGTCTTTTACGTTCTTTCAAAGTGACAGATAAACTTTTCGTTTTCTAGTTTGAATTGTTTGAATCTTTCTCAAGTCTACCATCTAGGCCCTCCCCTTCAGTCCTGGAAATGAATAGTGATTTGAAAATACAAAAGACCCCACAAAAGTCCACCTAGTGCCAGAAAAATAGGTAGAAGGGTCACATTTGTACTTACCTTAATTATTGTCCCTAAATTTGTGAAAGTGTTGTGGTAGTTTGAATAAGTATGGCCCTCATAGATTCATGTGTTTGAATGCTTGGCAAGAGGGGGTGGAGCTATTAGGAGGTGTGACTTTATTGAAAGAGGTGTGGCCTTGTTAGAGAAGTGTGTAACCACAGAGGTAGGGATTTGGGGTCTTAAAAATGCTCAAACTATGCCTAGTGTGAATGGTGTGAAACACACCTAGTCCTCTTCTGTTGCCTCAAGATTAGGATGTAAAACTCTCAGCTCCTCCAGCTCCATGTCTGCCTGGACACTGCCATGTTTCCTACCATGATGATAATGGACTAAATCTCTGAAACTGTAAGCCAGCCCCAATTAAATGTTTTCCTTTTTAAGAATTGCCTTGATCATGGTGCCTCAAGACTGAAGTTGGTACCAGGAACTGGGACATTGCTGTGACAGGCCTGACTGTGATTTTGTTTGGAGGAATGTGGATTTGGGGACTTTGTATTAAGAAGGTAGTGGAATCTTCTAAGTGGGGCTTATTGGGCCATAGTACAAATATGGAAGACAATAGTTCTGAGGGTGATTTTAACTGTGTGGACCTGGCTTAAGAGGTTTCAGAGAAGAAGAATTTTAGTATGTTGCCTAGAGATTTTTCTTGTGATATTTTGGTGGAAAATGTGGCTGCTTTTTTGCCCTTGTCTTAAGAGTCTGTCTGAATGAACAATTCTTATCACGCCCGTTCACTTCAGGTGTGCAGTCTGCTTAAGCGGAACTCACATTTCATGCCTTACTCACAAACTTGTCAGTATCTTCTTGGAAGTAATCACTAAAGATTGATTTCACAAAAACGGCAGATGGAATATGAATATCAATAAAACATGTTCACACAATATCATCTTACTCTGGGAAATCTAGTAAGTTGTTCTATTACTGATCTGTCACTAGACTGCTACTAAATTTGCTTTAAATGTTCTTTTTATTTTTTTTATTTGAGGAAGCAACACATTTGTTTGCAGATGTTAGAGAAGGTTGCTTTTTCGTGCCATTTTTTTCATCATTCTAGTTGTTCCTCTCTTAAAAATATGATAGCCAGGGCTTATAAACTATATACTTTCTTTCCTTGGTAGTTTATTTTAAAGTTGTTGAGTATTTAGTTGAGAGATGAACCGATTGTCAAAGACAATGTGACCATTGGAAACTAGACACTGTACTTAATGTAGGTTTATAATGAAGTTGGAATGCTCATCGCTATTGTATTAATTAAAATTTGTATACATACATGTGCAAAACAAAAGAAAAGGTCGGGAAATGTGTAATAGGGGCTTTGTAAATCATTCTTAATTGTGGTATTTTATTGCAATCATTTCGGTTACATCCTACAATTGTTTTTGCCACCGTATCTCTTGAAATAACCATTGTATTTAAAAGGAAAAAAAAAAAAAGAATGTTTGTATGTGTGACCGAGATGCTTAGCTTCTTCTACATAGTGTTCCAGCTTCTGTATATATACCTCTTCTTACATTAACACATTCTGAAATTGACTCTTTTCATAGAACTTCTGGTATATTAATCATTTTTAATATACCAGTTCTTGTCTCCTCCTAGGAAGGGGCTGCAGTGGGGATACAAAGTAAATAAATTGTAATAAATAAAATTAAATATATAAATGTATAAATAAAATTAAAATAAATAAATAAATAAATACTATGGTTAATGAAAAAAAAAGGGTCTGTCTGAGGTGAAGCAGAAAGACTCATGTGGTATATACTCATTTATAAGTGGATATTAGCCATATATTATAGGATAAACGCACTAAAATCTATAGTCCTAAAGAAGCTGAACAACAAGGAGTACTCTAAAGAAGAGGCTGAAACCTCACACAGAAAGGCAAACAGGATAGACATCAGAAGAAGATAAGGAGCCTTCCACAGAAAGACTCTACACATCAGGGTATCAAAGAAAACACTGAGACTCATAGTGAAACTTTGGGCAGAGTACAAGAAATCTTATGGAAGAAGAGGGAGATAGAAAGACCTGGATGGGACAGGAACTCCACAAGAAGACCAAGAGAGCCAAAAAACCTGGGCCCAGGGGGACCTGCAGAGACTGATATTCCAACCAAGGACGATGCATGGAGAGGACCTAGAGCTCCTGTTCGTAAGAAGCCTATAAGCTCCTCAGTTTCCAAGTGGGTTCCCTAGCAAGGGGAGCGGCGGCTATCTCTGACATGAACTCTGTGGCTGGCTCTTTGATCACACCCTGTGGGGTGCAGCCTTGCCAGGCCACAGAGGAAGATGATGCAGCCATACCAGATGAGACCTGATAGGCTAAGGTCAGACAGAAGGGGAGGAGGTCCTCCTCTATCAGTGGACTAGGGAAGGGGCATTGGGAGAGAAGAGGGAAGGAGGGTGGGACTGGGAGGAGATGAGCGAGGGACTTACAGTCAAGATACAAAATGAATAAATTATAATAAAATAAATAATTAATTTAAAAAGAGTCTGCCTGACGTTAAGGTAAACAGCTTTAGATTAATTGCATCAGCAAAGGAAATCTGGAAACAACCTAATATAGACTCTGTCCTGTGGTTCACTCTCATGAAGAGCATTTTGATCAAATTAGCAAATTGAGAATGGAAAAATATAAAATGTATGGTTTGAGGGTTAAAAGGGCACCAGGAAGTAGAATGAATCTAAATCCTGAGTTCAAGGATATTAAATGGAATTAATATTAAAGATATTAAATGAAATTACGTGAGTGATAACCCAGTCAGATAAGCTTCAATCTTGTGAAAAGATGTTTCCCAAGGGTCATTGCCACCTGTTCTAAAAGGATAATTTTTTGGTTATATGAGTGATAGTTACAGTTATATCATGTTATAATGGTAAATTATATATTATATATATAACTGTAATATATAACAATAGATAAATATAATGATATGTTATAATTATATCATGCTATAAAGAGATGGTTATTGTTTTTATTTAGACATAGGAGATACGATTCTTTGTCAAGTTGACAAAGGGTATGTTGCAGTGGCTATTCTCAGTTGCCAAATTGACTATATCAAGAATGAACTACAATCCAGAAATGGAGACACAGTGGTGATTTAGATCTTGAGGCTGGAAGAAACAGAATTTTGATCCAGATATTGAGGTGAGATGACCCACACTTTTCATCTGAATTGACAGTGGGCCTTTAATCCATATCTTGAAGCATATTGACCATGTTTATAATGAAAAAGAATTAAAGAAAAGGTCCAATTGTGGTGGTACACACTTTTAATCTAAGAGCTCAGGAAACAGAGACATGAAGATCTCTTGAGTTCAATGTCAGTCTATAGAGCAAGTTCCAGGACAGCCAATCTTAGGTCATGAAGAAATTAATTGAAAACAAAAAGTTGGTGAAAATGCAATAAAACAAAGGGGAAATGCTCCAGCTCCAGGAAGCAATAGAACTTGGTAGCTTCTGTTACCTGGTTCTGGCTTTAGAATCAAGGACGGAAGAAAGAGGTTATGGAATTTCCCTCTACTACTAAGGAGAACTGCTGAGTCCAGGAGTGTATCAGGGATCTCCCTGCATGGAGGTCCAGAAAGACCATTATATAACGTAGAAGCTTGGACTTCCTTGGAGAAACCAGAGCAAGATGTTGGAGATACAAGAGCCATGGCAGAAAAGCTGCCCACAGAGTGAAGAAAAGCTGCTCACAGGAGTGGAACCAGCCCAAGAGAAAGGAGTTGGATATCTGAAGAACATTTTGATATCAGAAATGGAGATGCGGAGTTTGGATTTTTCCCAGCTTCATTTTGCTTTGGTCCAGTATCTCTTCACTGTGCTTCCTTCCCTATTTTTGAAGTGGTAGTATATATCATTTGTCATAATATATTGGAAGTATGTGATCTACTTTTTGATTTGGATATTATAGGGGATTACACTTAAGACATTGCATGTATCTCAGAAGAGGCGTTGAACTTTTAAATATTATTGAGACTACGATAGACTTATGGGGACTTTTAAGTTGGACTAAATGCATTTTGCATTATGTAGCTACAAGCCTATGGGAGCCAGGGAGTGGAATGTGATTGTTTTACAAGGTTTGGCCTCCATAGACTCTTGTGTTTGAATGCTTGGCCCATTGGTAGTGACATTATTAGAAGATATGGCCTTATTGGAGTAGGTGTGGCCTTGTTAGAAAAATATGTCACTGTGTGGGGGTGGACTTTGAGGTCTCCTATGTTCACACTCTGCCTAGTGTGGAAAGTCCAGTCTTCTTCTGACTACCTTCAGATTAAGATGTAGCACTCTCAGGTCTTCCAGCACCACGTCTGCCTGCATACTGCCATGCTTCATGCCATAACGATAGTGGACTAAACCTTTGAAACTCTAACCCAGCCTCAATTAAATGCTAGCCTTCATAAGAGTTGCCTTGGTCATGATGTCTCTTCACATCAATAAAACAAGAACTAAGATAAGTGTTATCTGCTACTATTAGGATGACAATCATGACACTTGCTCTTTCTCTGTCTCTCTGTGTGTGTGTGCTTGTGTGTGTATGAGTGTGTGTGTATTAAAAATTTCTTGGTATTTTTGGTGTTTGCTTTTGGGGCTTTAGAATGTGGACTGACTCTTCTTTCTCTCCATAGGTATACGTATATTTAATGTATATGTAATCTTTGTTTTTTTTGAGATTTCCATACACATATATAACATGATATATTCATTTACTCACTCTGTTTTCCCCAATTAACTTCCCATGTAGTCCTTCCAGGATTTCTTCCCAATTCTATTTCCTTCTCCCCCCTCCTCTTCCTTCCTCTTCTTTTGCTGCTCACTAAGTTCAATAAGCACTGCCCATATGTACATGACAGTGTACATCCTTGATGCTTGGCAAACCTAATGACCATATCGCCAAAAAAGAATGACTGTCTCTTCTAGCATCTGCCATGGGCTAATGGCTCCCCAGTAAGAGCTGAGGCCTTAGAGCTCTGTCTCCACCTGTGCTGGAACTTTGGCTGCATTGATCTTGTACAGTTATTGTTCAAGTAAAGTTAGAGCTGCTGTGAGTTCATGGGTACACAGCCATGGCTATTCCTAGAAGACAGCATTTTCATGCCACCTTTCCCCATCCTTTGGCTTTTACCCTCTTCAGCAACTGAATATCATTTCTTAAAATTTCAGGGGGATATGTTTTATATTTTAGTATAGCACAATTACCTGGTTATTATGTACCACGCAGAAAAATGTTTATAATTTTAGAGCCAGTTCAAAAACATTAGATTATGCTAATGAATACAACAGACACAAAAACCCCACAATTTTTGTTTAAAGAACCAAAACCCTATACTAACAAGTCCTTGCACATTATAGTTGTCTTTTATATAATATATTGATATCATTGAGAATAGTAGAATTTTATTATTTACTTACATACTCTAGACCTGTCATGGGGAAAACAACATGGTAATACTATCACTTACTACATTTAAAGTATTATTCATAACAAAGACAAGAAAGAAATGCTTTAGATATAGAAACAGGAGAAAATTAATTATGGAATAATTGTATCAGGAAAAGAAGTGAGTAGTTTAGAGCTAGTGTCAAATGACAATTTCTTAGAAGAAAGAAGCCCAGATTTGTTTCTGTTTGTTTCACATGTTCAGCTATTAAGAATTAAAATCTCACTGATGGTGTGTATTGCTGGCACAGAGTTTAGATGACATAATCTTTTCAGATGAAGTACATCTTTCACAGATGTATAAATAGCATGTCAGTCAAACTAAATCTTAAATGTGTACCCCATAGAAGAAGTTGTTTAAAAATGTCCCACTTTTCCTTGTTTCAAGTGAAGAGTAAAACAAGGAAGCAAGGAAATGATGCCTCAGAATAGCCTGAATTTATGCCAGGTTAAGGCTTTGATCAGGTCACTGTCCTGCATTAGAAAGTATTAGTCAAAGTTTCCACTCTCAAGGGTCTCCAACCACAAACTATGTTCCCCAAGAGAAAGGCTTGTCTGTTTGTAAAAGAAGACCTGATGCCTTTTGAATGAAAAGGAGTCAGTATTTCCAATATTTCTTCCTGAAACTCTGTTATGATAAACCAGGCAGAATTACTGAATTGCTTCTGCCACATTTAGTGGCAGAGTTGGGCAAAGAGACTATAATATGCAGCAAGAGCTCATGTTTCCACACAAAATTTAAGTTTATGTACATTTAAATTTCTGTGTAATTTATGTTGGAATTTTGGTGGGGATTGCATTGAATCTGTAGGTTGCTTCTGTTAGGATGGTCACTTTCATAACATTCCTACATGAACATGAAAGGTTATTCCATCTAATGGTACCTTCTTCATTTTTTCTTGTTGAGGAATTATTGGCAATTTATAGGTACTTGTAGAGGGAGTTTTCTTTTTAAAGGATATGGTCTATGGTAGACCATGCTTTAATGAGTGGCTCCACACCCAAGAATATATGGATAGTACAAGTTGGATTCAACTGTTTAAAAAGAAAGACACAAAAGTGGGTGGGGCTTCTGAATGAGGGCTGAGCACCTTCCCTAGGGTTCTCCTTGTTGTTTAGCTTCTTCAGGACTATAGATTTTATCCTGGTTTCCCTGTAAGGGTAGCAGGAGCTGTCTCTAACGTGAACTCAGATGTTAGATATTTTGCAGATTGTCCACTGACAAAATACATTCAACAAGTCAGAACCTGTGTGTGGTTGGGAGTGGGGCACTGGGTTAATGCATACTACAGAAGATGGATGAGACAGAAGTATTTAGTTGTGTCCTCGTTGATGCTCTGTGTAATTTGCACAGTGACTGAAGTGATACTGGCTCTTGAGGGGAGTATGCAAGGAGTGTGACATCATTCTTAGTTTTTAAAATATATTTCATTGCTGATTGACTTCGATTATATAAACCTACCCCTCTGTTTGTGCATTACTACGTAGCTATGTGCTTCTAGTTCCTATTAGAGTGAGCTGTTTGAATGCAGTACTGGAATAAATCTAAAAGCTTGTTCCTAAGTCCCAGTTCTCATTACTGTCATAGCTTACTTTTCAGTTCAACAGGGTGTATCAGATTTCTCTCCTTTCTTTACTATTCTCTGTAATCTCTGCAGATCCTATTGGACATGAAAAATAAGACTGTTGCAGGTTTCTTTAGATTTTAGCCTGTTGCTGATGCTGTTTTTCTGAAGCAGAGACACCAAAAAACCAGTAAACACTTGTTAGACATAAATTTTAGCAAATATAAATTTCCAAGTGACACCATTTAGAATGTAGTCTGTCATTAATCAAATCATGTGTTAAATAAAAATGGCAATAAAGCATGAGTGAATAGAATCGAAGTGCTGAGTGAAACAAAACGTGCAAGGTAAGAGACATGACTTCATGATAAAGTTAAGTAGAAACAAACCATGTTCATTCTTATCAGAGACCACCATTCAGGTGCTACTTTCCCTACCCCTCCAGGTCCAGATGGCCTGCTTCCATGGCCCAGGGATCTTGAGGGCGCAGGAAGCAGAAGACAGGAATAAACGGGAGTGATGGAGACCCCAGACAGCTGCTGGAAGCCTGGAGAAAAGAATACTCAGGAGGCAGTTCATTTAGGGGTCAGGATAAAGGCCATTTAAACCTTTGAGGAGAAGTGGTAGAGGTTGTTGGGGTGAATGTACACCATTGGCAGGGGCTAAGGTTGCTTGGAATGCCTTACTTGCATGAAGAGGAATTCCAGGTGCTTGCTGGACATGATCTTATAGTGAGAGAGGAAGTTAAACTGCTACTATGTGACTTCTTCTCGCGTGGGAAAATGTGGGTGGGGCAAAGGACGATGTGGGCACAGGCCTAGGACAGGGGAGGGAGTGGTTCCCCATTCCTACTGCTTCCAAGATGAGATTTCCAGGATTCGACATGATCAATTCCACTCCTGCTGCAGAATGGCTCCATAGTACTCTGGCCGCACCAGAGCTAAAACAAAAGATCTATGTTCTAGGCTAAGTAATTTAGGCAAAGTATTCTCAAATGCCATCTATACCTTTCCACTACAGTCATTTGCTGGGGTCTGAAGTCATATCTTGTATCAACAGTCTTCCAGGCATTGAGCCCCTATTCCTACCTTTCCCTTTTCTCACTTTTGTTTCCATACAATTGTGACCAAAAAAGCAGGTAACACAGAAGAGTAATCAGAAGGACTGGGCTTGTAAAAGTGAAAATCTAAAAATATATTTCTGTCTGCTAACATGATATATGTAACAAATAGTGTCATTATCAAGTTTAAGAAGCAGTAAATTTGATTTCTTTTGAAAAAAGAAAAAATACACAATAGATTATAAGTATCATAGAAAGAAAATATGCTTTTGAATTGGGTAACAGTCTCTAATCTGAAACCTATCCTTTACTGTTGATGAAATTTTAGTAATCTTTTCTTTCTGAGGTTAAAATTGTTACCTGCAAAATTGTGATGGCAATTCATGCTCTGAAGTGTTTTTTTACTGTTAAGGATTGCTCTCAGCAATGAGGTTGATAGTGGGTTCAGAAATTTCCAGATTACCAAAAAATCTGTTTTCTGTTCACTCACTATTATTTGGCCCAGTTGGCATTGCTTCTGTTTGAGTTTTCATAAGATAGAAACTGGTATACTTTGAACAGCCAGTAACATCTTCCTGTTCTTCTTTATTGCAATTACTGGCATATAGGAAATTACTTTCCCAAATTAGCCATTATGTGTTAACAGTTCATATATTCATACATGCTACATAGAGATATTTGCTGCATATATAATAATGACTATATTATTTCAGATTCTTCTCATTACCACAGTGAACAATACAGATGAGCTCTTGACTTTGGTAAAACTCATTAAAGATTAAAGTGGACCTGAAAGAGGAGATGACATCAATTTTTTTTCATTGAGGTACATGCTACTAGATATATTTGTAGAATGACTGGTGTGGTGGTTTAAATTAGAATGCTCCCCAATAATCTCATGTATTTGAATGCTTAGTCATCAGGGAGTAACACTCATTGAGAAAGATTAGGAGGTGTGGTTTTGCTGGAGTAGATGTGGCCTTATTGAAGGAACTGTGTGTCTGGGAGTGGGATTTGAGGCTTCAAAAGCCCAAGCCAGGCCCAGCCTCTCTCTCTTTCTCATCCTGCTGCCTGTGGATATGAATGTAGAACTCTCAGCCACTTCTCCTGCATCATGTCTGCCTGTGTACAGCCATATTCCCTCTGCCATGAAACTGTATGCAAGCCCAATTAAATTCTTTCTTTTATAAGCATTGCCATGTTTGCAATAGAATAGATCAACTGGCTTGGGCTTTTAAAACCTCAAAGCTCACACCCAGGGAAATATTTCCTTCAACAAGGCCACACCTATTTCAGCAAGACCACATCTCCTAATCCTTCTCAATTAGTGCTACTTCCTGGTGACTAAGAGAACTGTTTTATTTTTTACTTTTCTTTTTTAAAGAGAAATGGGTAAGTCAGATAAGCAGAACACAGCCCAGGAATTACAGTCTCCTGGATCAGAACAGATACAAGCTCTAGCTCAAAATGATTTTCGTTAGAGGATCATGTGATGTTTTATTCTCCTATGAAAGATACAAGGGAAAGAAAGTGGTTTCTAATGTGCAGTATGCATGGTTGGAAGTCAGAGGGTGAATAAACATTTCTGTTGCTTGTATTTTTTCAATTAGTACAAAGATTGCCATGTTTGTTAACGTGACAGGATATATGCTTTTGTCGGAGGGTATTGGAAGTAGAATGTGGAAATGATGTGGAATAGAAAGTGGACAAAAGGATTCTGATCACTTTTGGAAAAGTAAAAGCAATGTAAAAAATTCAATTTGGGTTAAAATTTGTAAGTGTAAAGTGAAGTGTATAATCATCCATCAATAAATATTTTTTCTTTAATTCATTTATTATATAGAAATTACAAGAAAACAAATGATATGGTTCAATTGGACAAGAGGTTTGACAGATGAGGCGGAGAAAAAGAAGGAACTGAGTGCATTCATGAGCAATGATTATAATGACGGAAACTTGTATTCTAGGTGGAGTATAGGAGTGTGTACAAGAAGAGGAGGGAAGGATGCAGTCAGAACCCAGTAGTAGATTAATCAAACAGAGGGTGATAAAGAGTACAGTTGCAAAGGGAATGAGAGAAAACCACACTGTGGTCAGCGGCTGAAAGACTAAAATGGAGATTTTTAATGTACTGTTGTTAAACAAAGTGCAGGGCTTGACTTTGTTGGGTGGAGGAGAGGTAATCAAAGCTGACAAAGTCAAGGGTAGGAGAGATCAGCTTTCAGGCGGGTGATCACATGTGATGACACCATAAAATGGCTAGACAATGAGATAGAAAGGAGATCTGGAATGGAAACACAATTGGAGAGAAGCAAAATTCTTCAATGAACAGGGGGTTAGAAGTAGTGTGGAGACTAACACACATGCAGACTCTATTTTCAGTCCCAGTCATTTTGTATTTCTATGTGTTGAACACTGTGTCCACTACCTTTTAAACACAACTGGCAAGAAACACATGATTTTTCTAAAATAGTACTCTTACTAGCATGTGCTTTCATATCTGTAGCCTGCTTCGGAGACTAGACTTGGCTTCACAATAATCATTATCTTTAAACAAAACTTTCATGAAAGTGCACTAGAGTTCCACAAGGAGATTATTTTAACACAGTACCTTATAACGTAGTACTTGTGTGAATTTAATTTGCCTTCTATTTTCTTAGTCAAAGCTTCCTTGAGATAATTTAAAATACTATAAATTTACTCAGAATGTTCTACCAAGTTTCTTCCTTCCTTCTTCCCTTCCTTCTTTCCTTCCTTTCTTCCTTATTCCTTCTATTTTCTTTTCTTTTCTTGTTATTGAATAGTGAGTATACTGTATTGGACCAGGGAAAGAGCTCAAGCTGAAGCTCAAGTTTGGCTTTTTTTTTTTTTCTTTAACCAATCTTTTTTTTTTTTTTGAAAGTGGGAAAAAGCTCAAACAAATCAGTGTAGAACACAGCAAACCAAGGCACAGGCCATATGCATGCTGCCTCAGTCTGCATGAGTTCATATGTACATCAGTGCTGGTGGGTCTGGAAGCCATTATTTCCTTTGTGTCTCCATCCCCACTGGTTCTTATGACCTTTCTGATTCCTCTTCTGCAAAGTTATCTGAGCTCTGAGGGAAGAAGTTTGATGCAGACATCCCATTTAGGACTGAGGGTTCCAAGCTCTTTCACTCTAAGCATATTTTCCAGTTGTGAATGTATTTATTTTCCCCTTCTGTTGCAGGTGAAAACTTCTCTGATGATGGCTGCCCATGACACTGATATATAGGTAGATCAGAATATTGTTATATGCTGCTGAATTTCTTCAGCAGAACAATAGTGTTTTGTTTTCCCCTAGGTACATGACCTGTCTAGTCCCACTTCTTGGCCACAAGAGCAGTACCAGTCATGGCTTTCATCTCATGAAATGAGGCCTTAAATTCAACCAGATAATAGTTGGTTACTCGTATAACTTTTGTACCACCATTTTATCAATGCATCATGTAGGCAGGTCACCACTGTAGGCTGAGGGTTAATAGCTTTATTGGTGTTATCTTTAATCTTTGGTCATGTTCAGCATGACCATAAACACTGGCCAGCAGGGATGAAGGCTCTGGGTAGGCACCAGTTTGATTCTTTCATGTTCAATCAGTTATGCAGATATTTTCTTTAGCAATAGGGACTTACCATCACTTTGTATAGAGCAACAAACAGTCTTGAAAATAGGCTGGTTTGTTTGAAGATTTACATTGGGTTCCTCTAGTCAACAACTCAATTAGATGTAACTCATTCCTGGAACTGGAGATTTTATTTGGTCGTGAGAGGCATCTGACTAGGAGGTTTGCCTACTTATTATTTAGTGATTCCACAGATTTCACGAATGTGTGTATATACAAATATATAAAAGTCCTCTCCCAGAAGGTATGTGTGTATATATACATATGTATGAAATAAATATATTCATAATTATATGAATATTTGCATATATATTAAGCTTCTACTCTAGTGAGGCTTGTTGATTAGCTGTTGCCTTCCTCTTTGTGAACATTATTTGCTTGTTTTTTGTCCTAATGATCTTGTTATTGTTAGACTTACTATTCCCATTTTGGGTTCCAATAATTCCTGTTGTCAGAACAAAATGACAGCCTACAGACTAGGAAAGGATCATTACCAATCCTACTTCTGACCTATATATATCCAGTATATATAAAGAACTCAAGAAGTTAAAAAGTAACAAATCAAACAATCAGATTAAAAAATGGGGTACGGAGCTAAACAGAGAATTCTCTATAGAGAAATATAGAATGGCAGAGAAACACTTAAAGAAATGCTCAACGACCTTAGCCATCACGGAGATGCAAATCAAAATGACCCTGAGATTTCACCTGACACCCATCAGAATGGCTAAGATAAAAAACTCAAGTGACAACACATGTTGGAGAGGTTGTGGAGAAAGGGGAACCCTCCTCCATTGATGGTGGGAATGTAAACTTGTACAACCACTTTGGAAATCAATCTGGCACTTTCTCAGACAATTAGGAATAGTGCTACCTCAAGATCCAGCTGTACCACTCCTAGGCATATATCCAAAATTTGCTCAAGCACACAACAAGGACATTTGTTCAACTATGTTTGTAGCAACTTTATGTGTAATAGCAAGAACCTGGAAACAACCCAGATGTTCCTCAGTTGAGGAATGGATACAGAAATTGTGCTACTTTTACACAATGGAATACTATTCAGCAATTAAAAATGAGGAAATCATGAAATTTGCAGCCAACAATTCCTCTTACTTCTTGACTTTGTTCATATAATTCCTGATGGAATCATAAAAAGGTACACATAGATTGTATGAATCTTATGTGAAAGAGTGGTCTGCTTAATATTTGTACATTTTTAAAGATGTAACTCTTTCAGTCATTTTTTGATTCTAGGCCAGTTATGTTAATTTGAGTATATTAAGCAAAGTACGTATGTTCAGTCCCTGCACATATATTATTCAATTTGATCAAGCTTCAATATATAAAAGCTTTTTGCAAAATGTAGTGTCAAAATGTTACAGACTTTGGTCAGAATCTTGGCAGATTAAGTCAATTAAAAAGGTCAAAATGATGGTCTTTTACTTTACAGGAAGTGCAAATGTACAGAATCTATTATCTAATTAAATGCAAGTCTGTAATTCACTGTTAGGAGACTGCAAATACATCTGTGTCAGGAAGTGGAGAAAATTATTTTATTATTTTCGATTAGAGATAAAATTGTGTGTCCTTATTATTGCTGTTTTATTTATTTCCCTTTGCTATGCTCTGAAGGCTTTATGTCACACATAGAAACAAACACTAAGTATTTCATCAAGCTGTCTGAATCACTGGTTACTTGGATGTCTCCTGAATTAAGGCTGACTGTTTAACTACAATGAAGGTCTCTAAAGAGAGTGTATTTGCTGTCCCCTTAACATTCTTTTCTCCCTTTGCTTATTTGAATATGAGAGTACTGTTAGGTGAAAATCAGTTATCCATAGAAAAAGAGGAAACACCAATTGGGAAAAATGGAAGTAATGGGGTAAGGGCATAGTTTAAAATGAGAGATGGGGAAAGTCCTCTCTCGGAAGGTAGCACTGACTGAACATGAGGGTGGTGTTTGTGGGTGGGAAGGCTATCCAGGAAAGAGAAACAACCAGCAGAAGAGTCCTAGGATGGGAATCTGTCTGGCTGAGGAACAACAGGAAAATCAGTGTGTCTAGGAGAGTGATGACACAGGGTGATCATCAATGGGAAGGGTTAGGGACTTCAGGTGCCAGGTGGTAGATGGGATCATAAGGTGTCGTAGTGACTTTAACTTTTCTTGTGACTGATGTAGAAAATTAGTGAACTGGAGGGATAGGATGACTTGGGTTTTTCTGAAATGACCTGTCAACCTTTATTGAGGATGGACCATAGTAGTGATGAAGGCTGAAGTCAGAGTAGACTGGAATGACCACCTAGGAGATTATAGTTTTTTGATGGTACACTCATACATATGTACATATGTGTGCACAAACACACTAAACAAACAATAAATAAATGTAGGAAGAAAGAAATAATAAGGAAGGAGGGACTTATTGTAGTCATTTTGAACTCTGTGATATTTCTCACCTTACCTTCAATGTGTTCTGTTATGAAGATATACTAAGATATGTGGTGGTAGAAAGAGGTAAAAATGCCAACCTTTATTTATATCAATATTTATTTATTTTAAGCTAAGGAAACTTATTTTCTGAATACAAAAAGACATGAATAGATATTCAGATATCAATATCCAACGAATAAAAGTAAATTATTAACTATTAACATTCTTAAAAATTCAAATTATGGTTTATACTATTTACTCATTTTTATGCAAGAAATATTAAGAACTAATACACACCACACAGTGGCAAACAGCCATAATATCTGTACATATAGACATTAAGATATGAAGAATAATATATTCAGAATTTTTTTGTCTTTTTTTAAATTTATTTATTTTTATCTCAATCACAGGTTAGGTACTTTGACTCCCAGGCGTAGCCCCCTCCCTCAGTCCCTCCTACCCTCCCACCCCCTCCCTCATCTCCCTCTTCCCCGCCCCCTCCAAGTCCACCAACAGGGGAGGACCTCCTTCCCTTCCATGGAACCCCAGCTTATCCTGACTCCTCAGGGCTGGCTGCAATGTCCTCCCCATTCAGAATTTTTAAAGAATGCAAACTGAAGAAATGAAAGGCAGATCTCTACAGGTCTGTGTGACAACTCAACTCTAAACATCAACTATCCTTTTTTTCTGTTGGTCTTTAGTTATGTTTGAAGTATCACTGTATTATGATGCATGTATAAAAGCATGTAAATAATTGGAAAATGCACTCTAGGAAAAGCTAGAAGAAGCAAAAAAAAAAAAAACACCCAAAACCAAAAAACAAAAACAAACCAACCAACCAAACAAACAAAAAAACCCAGAAGCAAGAACCATTTGTCTGAGAAATGAGAAATCCATGTAGTTGCACCAAAAACAGCAACCTCAACTGATGAGTTGTGATAAGAAAAGATGAGATGTGTCAAGCCTGGTGAACCCCCCTAGAGAATTACACATCTGCCTTAAGAGCAGCAGGAAGTAGCTTTGATGATTTATAGAAATGTAATGTGATCAACTATGCATTTAAAAAGAGATTATCAAGAGGCGAGGTAATGAGGGAGGAGGAAGGCACCTGAGAATGTTTGCTGTGGGACTAGTGAGGAGGTTGTCAGAGCAATTATTAACAAGCCCATGCTGGCTTTGTGATAGACAGACCCAAAAGATCCTTAGGATGTAGAATCAAAAGAATTTGTAGCAAATTGGATGAGAGGAAGCATGTCTATTGTTTAATCTTAATTGTCAGCATGACTGGATTGAAGCCTCAAGAGGGATTAGTAACTTTCACCCGTGTGAGAGTGTGTACAGAGACAATTAGATCATGCAGGCTGTGACTGAACCCATTAGTTCATCCACTTGTGAATTCACGTTTTGAGTAGATGAGTTAGAGATGACTGAAACTGTTCAAGGTGAGACCTTGAAAGAGAAAGAGGCAGGCTAGGTTACTGAGGGGCATGTGTTGGAATCGCATGTTACACTGACTGCTTCCTATTTTTCTCAGATTCCCAGCCTTCTGGGATGCAGAAGTCCTCTGCCACATGCTCATACTTTCATCACATTCTGCCCAAGCACACAGGGCTAACTGACCGCGTTCTGAATTCTGTGAAAATCTGAGCCCAAATACTTTTTGCTTTAAGTGGTCCTCTTGGATATGCTGGGGATAACTATGCAAAGGTATCTCTTGTGGGCTGACAAAGACAGAACGGCTAGGAACAACCTGAGATTTCTGGATGTGATCACTTGAAAAGACAGACTATCATTTGTAAAAATAATGCATGCAGTAAAGAAGCAAGTGAAGACTGAACCAATAGAACATAATACATGTTGCTTCAAAGTAAAATTTGTGATGTGGAGGCAGTTGCATACTTGGTTCCGCAAATTGGGGACAGTTCTGGGATGAGGATACTGAAATCTTGACACTGCGAGACTGGTACATTCCAGTTACCTTATCGTTCCTCCAGACCAGGACCAGACTACACAATCAGTGTAATTACTAGTGGCATCAGACTGTAGCAGGAAAACAAAAGACCATGGTAGAGGTTGTATTCCCAAATAGCAGACAAACAGAGGAAATAAAGATCCCAACCCTGCTATGAATTAACCATATCCAGAACATTGTATCTCTGCTAAAAGGAGAAAGGTGACTTGAATGAAAAGAAAGAAAACACAACCAACAAACTAATCCCAGATGTGCAAATCCCCACTCTGAAATAAAAAACAATGCAGAAAACCAAAATAACATATTAGTTTAATAAAATACACATTCCATGATAGTGACTCCTTGTGAAAATGATGTGTGAGAACTAATAAAGAATTCAAAAGAAATGATTATAATTATGGCCAACATCTCAAAGAAGACAAAGAGATGTATGAAATGAGTAGTCTCTTCAGACATGAGGATAAAAATTAAATTCTTTAAGGAAATGCAAGCTGAAATGATAGTGCAAATAAAAAAAAATCAATAAACCAATTAAAAACCTGAGCAGAAAGCCCCAGCAACAGAATGTGCCAAGTCACAAATAATAATCAAAGCCAAAGGGGAACTTATTGCTAAGAAAATATCAATAAGAAGTTTAAAAAATATAAATAAAAATGAAAAAATTCAGAAATACCCTCTTAATTATGGGCATAAAAGGAAGAGAAGAAAATTGTGATGAAGGCTTAGAAAACATCATCAGTAAAATAATAGAAATTTTCTCAATTAAGAAGAGGTGCCTATGAAGGTATAAGAGGCCAACAGAACACCAATTAGATAGGACCAGAAAATAAATTCTCCATAGCATATTATAATTAAACTTTTAAAAACACACTGAACAGGCAGTGGGCTAATGGACTGAACCATGCTTACCCTAAATGAATAATAATTAAAATAATAAAATTTTATAGTGTACAGTCTGAATATTTGATGTGTATATAATACACAAAATTTGAATCAATAGCAAATAAAAGTACTTTTATAACAAGTGAAATTAACCAGATATGGTGGCAATTGCTTGTAATTCCAGTTCTTAGAAGGCAGAGGTTGTAAAATCAGGAGTTGAAATCCAGCTTTGACTACATGGTAAGGTTGAAGGCAGCCTAACTATATAAGACCCTTTCTCGAAAATCTGAAAAAAAAAAGGACGTAAGTGTAAACAGTGACATTTCTGAATCAGTTTAATGCTACTTGCTGTTTAATTTTGTGGCCATAAAATATGTGGATAAAACAAAATTGAGGAAATATAAAAGCAATCTTTATTAACAAAACAAGATCAGTAGCTGACTAAGGCATGAATGAGTGGTCATTGTCATGTAACATTCTCTGTACTAAAACTCTGATGTTTTCCAATCTCTGTGTCATTTTCTCCTACAAAATGATAATGCTGGCACTGAAATCATATTATTCTTATATCTTTAAATTTCATATTTTGAATTTTATTCTTCAAATTCTATATCTCACATTTCATTTTCTTCTTTCTTAGCTTGCGAAAGATCTCTAGAAAGACTTAAAACTTGAAAGAATTTACCTTAATTTGATAAACTGTTGATATAAAAGGGAAGAGAAATTTATATTTATAAAATATTAAATTATTCAGCATATATAAAATCATTGTATAAACCAAACTTTTAATATATTTATCAATGGTGTATTTAGCTATTTGTTTTCTTCATCCATTTCACAAAATTAAATCATGGTTTGAGGTATTTCAATTCTAAATAGTGTTTCATTACTAAAAGTGAAAAGTAAGAAGTGGCCTGATAATACATAAATTGTCTACTCTCCTTTCAGATGCCATGTATTATTTTATTTATTCATAAAGCAATCCCTCACTGGGAGCTGAGCCAGTAAATTGATCTCATTTTCATTACTTATAACAGCTATTTGGATAAGAACCATTGTTATAACTTAGTAAAATTGGGTAACTGTTTCCTGACAACCTACAGGAAAAAATATGATTTCCTATAATAAAATGCTGAACTACATCCAACTCTGAGAAATATGCTGAATTTATAAACAGAAAATTAAATGCTCTAATGTTCAGAAGAATGTGGACATTATGGCTTCTGGAATTGTTCTTCATCTTGAGCTGCTATTACTTATGCAAAATGTCAAAGGAAGATGAATGGGCCATTGTTAAACCCATTGAATAAAAAGCTCCGATTTCTAACAGCGATTTTAATCAGGAATCATTAGATGATTTAGAGCAAAATACTCAAAAATCCCATGCTCCTGTTTTGTCAGCAGTAAAATAAAAAGAAAAATGTATGTTCTCTCTGTCCTTCAACTCTTGATGTTGTTGTTGTTGTTTTTTTTTAAAAAAAAAAACAGCATTAGCATGTTCTGGTAGGCTAAATGCAAACCTTATAATTTAAAATTAAGTCTGAGTAAAATTAAGTTAATTAAATTAATCATAACATATTGGGTGCATGTACACTTAAATAGTACTGAATACTTTCTACTTATATATACATTAAAATATGTATGTGCTTCATTTTACCAATGTAACACTTTCTACTTTGGTCTGCTTAACTTCATGGGTAGATAAAGACAAAACCTTGAACACAAACAGGGCCACATATTTCAGAACAACATGCATATGACATTTATTTTTTTATTAATAAAAATGAAAATGTAATCTGACCATGAAGTCTTGAGATCATAGAATTCTTGAGATACCTTCATTGGAATCTGTATATTGAGACAGGTATTTCTTTGGAGTCTTTTTTTTTCTTTCTCTCTCTCTCTCTCTCTCTTTCTTTCCAGTGGTACATGGACCTTTGCTTGCTCTGTGTCAAAATATGTTATGTTCATCTCTTCCTGCTCATAATGTGTCTGAGAAAAGAATATTCAGCATGGAGTCTACCTTCAATTACCATGATGAAACACCATAACCAATCCAACTTGAAAGGGTTAACTTGGCTTGCACATTTTGCTCATAGGCCAGCACTGAGTGAAGCCAGGCAGGAACTCAAAGAAGGGCAGAGGCCTGGAGGCAGGTACTAAAGCTGGAACCACAGAGTGATAGTGCTTCCTCAGGTTGCTTTCTTATGCAACTTAGGACCACCAGCCTGGAGGTAGCAACACACCCACAGTGGGCTTGGCCCTCCCCCATCACAAATTAATCAAGGAAATGCCCACAGACTTGCTTATAGGCCAATCTGATGGAGGCATTCTTTAACTGATGTTCCTTCTTCCCAGATGACTCCAGCTTGTATAAAATTGACAAAAAGTAACTCACATATGGTTGTTTGGTTTTGAGACATGGCCTCACTATGTAGTCTAGGCTAGTCTGGAAGTCTCTGTATAGACCAGGCTTGACTTGAACTCACGATACTTTGGCTATTGTTCTGGGAATACTGGTGTTTGCCACCATGTATGGCTTCATTCATTACAGTTAAAAAATTGTGTTAGAAATAGCTATTCAAAGATATGCAGGTATATCTGAGGAATTTGATATTTGTTAAAAAAGTCACACAAAAAGTACAATAATTATAAAATGCTGAACTTGAAATAAAAATAAAACACCAAACCTTTGGGATGTCAGTGTTGACATGTGTGATGTTTTTGGATGAAATCATGTTTGAGGAATGCATTCTTCAAAATTAGCATAGGCACTGAAAATAGCCTTTGGAAATTTTTTGGATGTCTTGTTACTATGAGTTCTGCTACTAAAGTTTTGCTACTTCATTCTTTGGAAAAAAATAATTGCCTTATGCTTTTTTACTCATAGTTTGAATAAGATAAGTTTTGAATTAACATTTGGGAAAAAAATCACAAGCTAGGCACAGTGGCATCTGCCTGTAATCTGGATACTCCACTGAGATAGAATGATTATCATAAATTTGAGATAAGTTTAAATTATATAGTGTGTTTCAGACCAGCCCAGGCTACATTGTCAGACACTACCTTAAAGAATTCCCTCCTCTAAAAGAAATCATATATTTAAACTGAAAAAGTACATATATTGCCAGTTTAAGGAATATTCAGGAATGAGTATCCAGGGTAGGTTGGTAAAAGCAGAGAGGACAACCTTCAGATACCCTATTCAGAATCCAAAGTTCAGACACAGATATATACTAGTAAAAGCCTGACTTCTGCACCAACCATTCATTTATTCATTTGATAAATGCTTTCTACATGCAAATCATATTCAAGTAACATGCTAGGCACTGAGCAGCAATGATAGATAGACTTGAGTGTTCCTGTTGTAAATAATAACACACCCGTCATCCAAGGCTGAAGTGAGGATCTCTACTTCTTCCTCCGTAAATTAAAGACACAGAGGGCTAAAGTCTGAATATAACCACCACAGTCCTCGAGAATGAAAAGGAACATTCATGTGGGGTATCCTTTCCTAATACCCCATTGTGTTTGTCTCTAAGAGGAAAGTAACATGGAGAATCTCAGCCTTTGCTTTGAGGTAGGATGCTGCTTCAGATTGGTAAAATAGTAGATAGACTTCAGAGACCGTACAAAAAAAATGATTTAAAAAAAACAGATAAAAATAAAACATAAAATATTTTATTTTCATAGATTCATCTATTAAAGAATATATAATCAAAATAACATTTTAGAGACAAAAGTATTTATAATTAAAATAATTTAAGATGATAAATATTTATAATTTAAGATTATAAACTAGTAATAAGATGCTAAATTTTAGAGATACTTTTCATCAGAAATCCATTTAAGCTGATGCAATTGAAACTTCAAAATTTTTATAATCTAAAAGACAAGATATTTCATTTAGCATTTAATAAGTATTTGGTAAAGGCTGTTACATAGTATTAATAAGATTAGTGGCCTTAGTTGGAAACAGGAGGCTGTTTTGAACTACCCAGTACGTAAACCTGTCGTACATGCTGTGTTTCTGATGAAGAGTTAACGTGTTAAGTGACAGGACTAGTCAAAAGAAAGAGCTATAGCAGACAAATGACGAAACCTTCCCCAGATGTGTCCATGATCTAATCTCCTGAGCCCATGCTCATGGGGGAAGAAAAGGGTGCTTGAGATGAGAATGTTATCACAGTGGATAACTAATCTAACTCTGTGAGACATTAAATCTGGAGAACACTTCCTAGGATGGTAAGGTAGGGGAAAACACATTTTTCAGAATGCTCAAAAAGATGAAACATTGCTGGCTTTAAAAACGGAGGTCGGTAAGTATATAAAATATAAAATAGGAATAAAGTGTAACATGAAGCTTTCCAACCTCTGCTTCAAATACCAATTCTAACTGTATATAAGTTCTTTAAGCTGCACAGAGTTTAATGTTGCTGTGCAATATTTTTTATTTGTAAGGTTTTATTTTATACTAAAGTGTTTAAAAATGATAAAGAAAAAACAACCAGAAAAACATAGAAGGAGGAGGCAGATTCCAAGCCAAGCACTGAAGGTGAAACCTAGATATTGGAGGAGGAGCGCTTTTTTCCTTTTTAAAAATTTTTTATTATTAGTTACATTATATTAACTCTATATCCCAGCTGTATCCTGCTCCCTCATTCCCTCCCAATCCCACCTTCCCTCTCTCATCTCCTCCCTGCCCGTTTCCCTATCAGTGGACTTGGGAAGAGGAGTGCTTTTGATACTTGTGTTGTTTCACTGATAAAATACCTCACTAAACAAGTTAAGGATGGGGAGGTATGGTGTAGGGGATGGAGGGTGGAATGTGGGCAGGTATTTTGGCTCACAATCCATCATGGAAGGATGTCATAGTGGTAGGGATATGAAGCTGTTTTGCATATTTTACAACCAGGAAGCAGAGAGCAATGAATGTCAGTTCTCAGTTCATTATTGACTTATTACTCATTCTTGGAATGGGTGTTACCCACAATATCGTTCCCATGGCAATTAGTCTAATTGAGATATTTCCTTATAGGCTTGCCCAGATGCTTATCTCCTCAATGAGATGATTCAAGATCTCATCAAGTTGACAATACTAACCATCACATGAGTACAGTCCTAACAGCAATTTCATTTTTATTCCACTGAAACCTGTGTTGACCTTCTAAACTTTAAAGAATAAACAATGTTATTTTATGTTTTATGTTGTTTTAAGACATTAAAGATTAAGTGGTTATTTATTAGTAAAAGGAAAATGATGCAAAATTGTCCATGAAAGGTTGTGGTGTAACTCATGACACCGCTGGAGAAAACTATGTTGTAGCGGTTAATGAATCACCAAGAAGTTTTATTGAGGTTTATGACAAGTGAATACAATTATATTGGGTAAGGCTATTGAGGGTCTTGGAGTTTAGGCAACAGTTGCATTTTCATGCTTGAAAAATAAGTTATTAATAATAGCTAGAGAATATACATATTGTATTTAAAAATAAATCCAAGGCAAAATATTTAATTTTGCTATTCATATTTCAATAAAACATAAAGATCAAAGGTTAGGCCTTTCAATTCGAAGAGCAATATAATATCTTTAATAGTGGCCTTTCCCATTGCCACCACAAAATAACTGATAAAAGCACAACTGAAGAATGGACAGGTTTTATTTAGCCTTACTCTTGAGAAGACAGCTTATCATGGTGCAGACATCACGGTGGCAGGAGCCTGTCACTGCAAGAGGGAGGTAGAGAGAGGTGATTGCTGGTGCCCAGCTGACTTTGCATTGTCCTGGTAGGACTCCAGATCATGCAAAATGCCATTCACATTCAGGGCAGGGTTTTCCCTCAGTTAAACCTTTTTTATAGAGACCTTTATAGGCATGTCCAAAGCTGTGTCTCTATGGTGATTCTAAATTCAGTATGTTGACAATGAAGAGCATGTATGGATACTCTTGGTCTCCATATTTAATGAGCAAATTCTGACTGTTTCACAAGAATGTAAACCCTATATATGATTTTTCAAATAATCCTAACTCTAGAAAAATTATGAGTTTTATAAAATAATGAACATATGTGTATATAATGTGAGTATCAATAATAACAATGAAGCAGAAATATATTAATAGTATTCATGTAGTTATTGCTGGTGCTGGAAAAGAAAATCTTAACAAAATTTTATTTTATTAAAACTATTTCCTAGGAATGAATCATAAGAACAAAGATACTTTTGTAGAAAATTTGATTTGGAGCAAATAGTGCTGTGACTATATTAGAAATATGAATCACAATAAAAAAGTCAGAACTCAGGCTCTTTATTTTTCTTTCATTTTTGTGGTACGAAGCATTGATGTTGGGCTGCCCACCAGCCAAATACACTACTACTCTGCTACTTCCTCAGATGTTAGGTTTTCTAGGCTGGCTTTAAACTCATTCTGTAACCCAGGCAAACTTTGAAGCCTTGATTATCTTGCCTTAGTTTGCTAGGACAAAGACATGTTCATTAGCACTGCTAAATCTTTGGATGATGTACAGTGAAAGTCTTCATTTTTGCTAAGATAAGAAGTTTGGGTCTTCACCCTCTCTTGTGAAGTAGTTAAGCCATAGGCTTTAAATAACTCAGTATATCCAAATAGGCTTTTCTTACGAGGAAAGAGAATCTTCAAAACAGGAGGAAAGGGGAAGCAGAGGAAGAAATAAAAAAGAAAATAAGAACGTCTAAGGAAACTGGCAATTAAAGAAGCATAAGTTAATTTTAAAAGGTCTGTACTATTAGGATGCCTACTGTGAGGTAGTGTCTTCTAGACATGAACCATATGAGTCATAATCCAGGAAACATCAACAATACAGCTGCTTGAGCAAAATCTGCCTAATAAACATACCTTTCAACATATCATGTGGACAAAGGGCATTTCACAAGGCCTTATTCATAAATGCAGAGCTACAAGACAATGGCTGTTGTAAGATTTAAAAAAATTAGTTTTCTTCAGGAACAAGCCTACTGATTGGTTATCCAATTTCAAACGGTTAAACTTGAACACATGGACTTAATAAGTAACACTAAATGGATTCAGTAGATTGGGGGTGCATTTATACATAACAACAATAGCTATTAAAGACAGGGCCATGTATGACAGAGTGGGGTGCGGGCACAGCGTGATTTAGAAAGGGGAGAGGGAGAGCTGAAATGATGCAAATGCAATTAAATAATACGCACCTATGAAATTCTCAAATTTAAGTGAGTTTCTGTTAGATGTTTGGTTACTTTAGGGAGTAGAGAAAATGGGATGAGACAATCGTTTCCCTCTCTTTGAAAGACACAGGCAGTCTGCTATGCTTCACTTGTCATCCTTTGGACAATTCAAAATATTTTACCTTGTAACATTCCAGATAAGAATAATGTGAGTTAAATGGAAATGTAGCAGTTTACTTCAAGTCCATAGCCCAGTAATTGGTTGCTTAGAAGACATTCATTAGAAAATTAGTTTAAATGCTGGCTTTCAAATAAAATCTAAACAGTCTTATTTGATTTCACATTCACCAGAACAATAAACATTAAAAAATTCTGACATTATGGCCAGTAAGAATGTGGAACAAAGGGAATACTTGTAAGACATTAGTGATTGTATAAATTGATATAAGGTTTGAGAACAATTTGGCAATGCTTAGTTGAGTTGTCCAGGATCCAACATTATAAGCACAGTATTTACTTTAGGAAAACTTTTGTATATGTGTACAAGAAAATATATATAAGATAATTCAGTACAGCATTGTTTACAGTAAGGAGCCAGTAACAACCTAAATGTCTATTATTAGAAATGGGTAATTTTATATACAACAATCACAGTGGATTGGGAAAAAAAAGACCATGAGGAAGCCAATACACTGTACCATGAATAAAATGTATATGGTGTGGAGAGATACAGGGATATCGTGAACATGCATATGTAATAAAATGTATAGAAGTATAGAAATGTCAGTGAGAAGGATATACTTTAGCATGATTGTTAAATGCTGGGCTTCAGGGAGAATAGCTTGCAGAGAATAGGTAGGTTTCACAAAAAAGGTTCAACTAAACTTTACTAGTTTAGGCCTCTCTAAAACTTTCCAAAGAAAATGTGATATGTTTAGTAGACCTCTGAAGTGGGAGGTATGCATTAGATTAATTTTGTGTATCTTGAAATGTATTTAACCAATTAAAAATGAAGCTATTTCTTATCACGCAGACTACTGTCAGAAGCATTGTGTGATTTCATCTGGGTTATTTTATGTGCTTCTATAGATCTTACTTCTAGGTTACAATTGTCAAGTCAGTCAACGTTTTCATTTTTATAGGTCATAATTCAATTGGTGATCCTTTTCCAAAATTATTTCTCAAAGGTTTTTAGATATAGCCTAGTTCTTTTGTTTTTTTAACATTAAATTGAATTTCCCTAAAATATGAATCATTAAGTACAAGTTCTGAAAAGTTAAGGTCACTATTAAAAATTGTTCTGGGCTATCAAATTTGATTTACGGAGACAATATTCATTACTTCTGAGAAAAATACCAGCTTGTCATTAGAAAACCCTTAATGACACAGGGAACCCTCAGGTGGTACTATTATTTCTTCATCCTTCATCTCTTAGCCTTGACACCCCCTAGCTTGCTTCATTTACCTGTTTCTTTTTCAATAAATTATTAGCTTGCCATGGTGATATAGATATTAACTACATAATAATAATAGTTAAGCTTTAAACAGCTTTTGTTACATGTAAAACATGTTTATGACTTTATATGGGTTGACTTATGAAGGATTTTAACTTCTTAAGGTTGAAGCTGTTACTGCTAACTTTGTGGAGATAGGAATTGACGTTTTGTGGAACCAGTATAATATGAACAAATTTCAACACTTGCTGGCAAGTGCCTTTCCCACTGAGACATCGTGCTGTCTATCCTCAGCGTTTTTTCTCTTGCTTGTTTATTATTTAATCTCTTCAAATTCACTGTGGCAAGATCGTGCTCTAAACTCTCACACAAATGAATACGTGTAACAAAATTTTAAGTGTGAACTTGAAAATTTTTTGGGTGGTGAAAATTGAGAGAATTCTAGACATGCAGCGGGGACAGAAAAAAACGTGCAGATCCCAGAAGTTGAGCAGATTCTACTCTTTCTTGGGAGACAAATTTCATATACTTGGCTTCCCACTTCTGTGGATTCCTGTGGAAGAAACCAAATACTATGTAACCAGAAGAAAGAGATGGAGTAACAAAATAAAAAGAGTAGGCCAGAGATCTGTAGAGATAAATCTATGAAGCGTGGCACATATGAATGTGTCAGGGTGGTTTTGGGGATGATACCTTGATGAGTAATTAGGCGGAATGTGGGGGTGCTTCTGGATGGAGGCCTACCTTCAACATGGATCTTGTTGATTTACCCAGAGTTCATCTTGCCTTTGATGTTTTTTTAGCAACTTTCTCTTCTGCTCCTGTAAATTGGTAGTAAATTCTGTTCTCCATTATGCTCTTGGAGTTCAGATCAAGCTCTCTCCTGAAACGTAAGAATTATATCCGGGAGGCTGAGTTTTGTTCAGTGCTAGAGCCTGTGCTTAGTGGATATCATGTCCTAGTTCATTCTTCACTAGCACCACCAAAATATCCTTCCAGTGGTTCCTACATGCCTTCATGTAATGTTTTTCTTCTGAAATGAAGCCCATCTGAGCCTTATCAGTAAGTAGTACCATGAGCCCTCTGGTTCTTTATTGAGCTCCATGCTTTGCCTTCCCCTGCTTGCTATTTCATCAGGAAGAGTGGTTTTTATATTAAGAGAAATAAATATCAGCTTATTTCAACAGGTACAACAAGGACTCTAATGATTTGGGTTTTGTAATGTCTTCATATTTTCCCCATATTTTGGCAAGCAGTTCATTTATTAAACTCTCTTTCAATTATCTCAGCTTGAGTGTATCATCTATTTCTTGTGGGAACCTGAGCAAGCCAACTGTCTTAAATCTCTTTTTTCCCCTTTACACATTTCAGACTTAGGCACTCAATTCTTCTCAGGCACTAAATTCTTTACAAAGGGCGATTATAATGTATTTTAATCTTTATTTCTTTAGGAAGATTATAGAATAAAACTATTTCAAGATAGACAGTGTAGATAGCCAGTTTAAATGATTCATTTCCTCCTAACCTCATTTTTTCTTATAAAAATTAGAGGATTTGCATTAGATCATTCCTAAAAGGATCTTCCAACTTTAAGATTCTATTATTTCTTTAGATAAGGAATATATGATCTTTTAATGTCATGGAGTGCTAAATGTTAGCCTGTGTTTTCAGAAAGTATTTGAGAATTCTATGAGAAAGGTAATAAGAATGATTCCATAATACAGAAATGCCAATTATATATTAAAAGTCAAATAAATAACTATAATGACTATGTAACTTTAAATTTTAACCTTAATCATTGAAATTTTATTGTAAACTAGGAAAACCCAACAAAGTTAAGTTTAATTAATTATTTGATATACATTGTGTATATGTACTTTAAGCTTTAGGAGTTAGTGAATATGCCTGGTTCACCTTTTCACACATAGTATATGTGAGCAGCGGCTACTTCAAATGTTTTCTGAAATATAAAAACATTTGCCTGAATATGGAATATTCATTCTTTTTTATCTCTTTGAAAGTGAAAAGATAATTTTTTGAAATGCATTACATTTTAAGAAGGGACAAAAACCCCATTCATCTTTCAAGGGTCAGGTCTCAGGGACTATTTTGTTCATGTTTTTAGGAAAGGAAATTGCTAGGGATTTGGGGCATTTCTTTATTGGTTTCATATTAGAACAGCAAGCCATAATGTTGCAATAGTATTTACAAACACTATGCATTGCTCTTTAGCTAGTTTGTTTTCTTTCAGTGAGGTCAAGAATGTATTCTTGTGTTACTAAAAATTACTCATTTTACTAAACGTTTTTATTTTTTATTTTTATTAATTATAGTTTATTTACATTGTATCCCACCTGTAGTTCCCTCCTTTTCCCCCTCCCAATCCATCCCTTCCTCCAGCTCCTCCACCCATGCCCCTCCCCCAGTCCACTGATAGGGGAGTCCTCTTCCCCTTCCTTCTGATCCTAGTCTATCAGATCTCATCAGGAGTGTTTGCATTGTGTTCCTCTGTGGCCTGGTAAGGCTGCAATCCCCTGAGGGGGAAGTGATCAAAGAGCAGGCCAATCAGTTCATGTCAGAGACAGTCCTGTTCCTATTACTATGGAACCCACTTAGAAAAATCTGTTTGTAGTGTTTAATATTTAAATTCCATACTTAAGGCAGACCCATGCCACCACTTGTGATTGGCCATGGAAGCCTTTTTTTTTTTTTTGTCATGGAATTTGCCTTGTGGAGAACTAGGAGTTCTACTGTCACATGGATGACAGAGAGGTGATGGAGAGGACTCCGTTTTCTTTTCATTGTCTCTGTCTTAGGAAAATGCTCAGACAGTTGTTCTTCTGTACCATGTAATGCTGTTAGTTCCCATCCCAAAGCATACAGCTTCATATTCACATACAGACCACAAAGTACATAAAATGAAGAGAAACTACTTTTGTTAGCCATATTCATTCAGATATCTATAGGGAATGGCAGCCATGAAATTCTTACACTGCTTGATGTGAAGTAGGAAGTCTGAGAGAAATCATTTACACACTATTGTTCCAGCTATTAATCACATAGCATGTAGTAAATGTTTATTTTTTTAAACTTAACTCATTCTAAATTTTAAAGTGAAAAATACTTTAGATAAAAACAGGAGATTCTAAATGAATGCTCACGTTCTTTTTGTATGCCTGTCATGTTTCTGTTGTTAATGGTCCAGGAGATGAACCAAGGTCCTTGCACTATCTATGCACTTCTTAAACCATTTCCTCTGTGGAATGTGTAAGCAGGGATATTTTATGTTTTACCATGGGTTAATGCAAACCTAGATTTGTTACTAGATTCAAGGGATCAAAGCCATGGTCTTTAAAATCTGAGTAGCTTCCTGGGGACGTAAGCCACATTGAACATTATCTCTTTCTGTTTTAGAACCAGTGCCATTTCATCTGACAGAGGTCTGTGCCCTGTCTCAACTGTGTAGGTGGCAGCATTGCTGGTCTATTTTCCTTATGAATGGCTGAAGAATTTCCTTCACAAACAAAGCTTTGTGTCCTGTGCAGCTGCTATCTTTGCAACAGATTCTGGAGTATGCTATGCAATGGGTTTATATTTTAGTACACAATGGACTAATATTGAAATATACATTAAGGCAGTAGAGTGCAAAGAGAAAGGAACTCATTCTCCATTGCCAAATTCACTCCTTGAATGGCAGAGTACTAAGAGCTTAGAGCTAGAAGAAATGTCTGTCTTCTCATACCTGATCTACTTAGGTAGTTTTCCCAGGCAGTGATGTGGACAAGATGTAGGCTTTTTTCCTCAAGGAAACTGAGGCAACCTAGGGGGAAGTTTCTTTTTGTTGTTCATCATGAGTCTGATAACACTCATTTAGGTTCTGATGGTTTCTTTTCCTGACCTCCAAACTGAAGTTCAATTTCCTTGTCTATTAGACCCATTTGCCATTTTTTTTTCTTACTCTTTACAGTGAGAGAGTAACATTGCTCTCTTAAGATTTTATGGTGGAGGAACATAAGGATAAGTCGAAACTTTCTTATTGAATCAGCTGATTACTCTTAAGTAGTATAGTAAAACTAAACAAAACACAACACTTGAATTTGGGGGCTACTGGGATGGCTCAAGCACTTTAGAGCACTTACTACTCTTCCAGAGCACCCAGGTTCTGTTCCCAGCACTTCCACATTGGGCAACTTACGACCATCTTGTAACTCCTGCTCCAGGGAATCTTGATGCTCTTTTCTGGTCTTTGGGGTCACTTTCACTTATGGCATACAAACACATACATATAAATCAAAATAATTTGGTTTTAATAATCCAGAAATGTACCAATGCCTAAGAAGGCCTTAAAATTTTGATCAACAGAAGTTAAAGTCACCTACTAGCTATCTCATATTGTTCTTATCTGCCCGCATGTGTTGATGATGGAGGCTGCCTCTCTCACAGGCCAGATGCCTCTATTCCATTGCATTATAGTGCTGCCACTTCTTCATAATGCCAAGGTTGAGGAACATGCCTTTCACACATAGCCATTTAAGATTCAAGTTATGGAAGTTAGGTAGTGATGAAGGATTTTACTCTAAAATAGTATAGTGTTTCTAACCTCACTAAATAGTATCTCCCCATTGATTTGTGAAGCCTCATTAAATAAATATTAAGTTTCCATATATATTAAATAAATATTATATATTAATATATGTTAAATAAATATTAAGTTTCCATATGCAATGAGATGGCAAGCAATTTTTCCCAAGGATTTGAATTCCCAACAAGTTAACTGGAGGAATGCCTTTTGTTTTTATGTTGTGGTGGTTTCATGATCCAAACCAGTTATCTTCAGCAAATACATAAATTTATTATAACTTCAGGCCCCTGGAAATGAATCCAAATAAATCAACCATGACCATTACTGCCAACTGAGCCCACTGGAGAGGGTCCATGGAGCAGTGTAATTAGCTGCCATTATGTGGCTGCAAGCCTGCAATTTCCCTTCTGCCTCTGACCCACTGCATGGCTTAAGTAAGTATTTGCACGAAAACTCATGATAATTGATCCCCTTCTGTGTCAAGTGTCTTCATAACTTTAAAAATTAAAGATGCAGAATGCCTCGAGTGGCTTGGGTAGGCAATTTGATTCCAATTTTATTATCACAAAGGGTCCATAATATGCATGAAGTGTCCTTTCTTATTAGCCATGCCTCAGCAGTTCCTTACTCCATTTCCGCCTCTGCTTCTACTGCCAACCCTCTTCTGTCTCTTTCTTCCATTCAGGCTTCTCATCCTTCATTTTCTGAAAAAACTGGAAGCACCTGCTTGCAGAAATTTGCTAGTTATTCAAACCAGTTACCTGTGCCTGGGCTAAGACAGTGCAGCATTCCCTGCTACACCGACTGACTCTGTCATAGATAAACGTGATTCAGAGCTCTTCCAGGAAGAAAAAAAGTTCAGGATTAGGTGGTAGGGGAAAAGTTGCTTGAAACTGGATCCCCTGCATGAATTCTCAGTACCTAATTATACAAAATGAATCAAGCAGAACAACTATCTTATTCAGTAGAGTGTGGACTGACGGTCGGAGCACACCTTGCAGCAACCGTGTACAATATTGCCAGGAAGTTGAATATAATTTAAAAATCAAAATATTTAGTCATGGGGCTGCTTTCTCGGGTTTCTCTTTTGCCACAGTTCCCAGTAAAGCCAGTGCTTTTGTGAAGACATATAGTATTCATTTTATTGGTCATTTGTATGATGAAACAATATAATATTAAATTATTATTTACTACAAAAAGCTATGAAAGCAGTGACAGTCACTAGCTTTGTAGCAAAGGCATCCCAGTGGCATACTTTTGCCAGGGCCATTGGCTGAGTGTGAATTAGGACCCTGCATTACAAGAGGCCTTTTACCTAACTGTTGCTGAGAAAGCCTATCCAAACTAAGTCAATAAATAAATAAATAAATAAATAAATAAATAAATAAATAAATAAAGTAACAAACTCCAAATTATTCAATAGAAAAAAATCAAATGCTATCAGAAAATGACCATTACAATAAAGGGCTTTATGTGGCAAGTTGGCTCCCTGAGCAGGTGAACAGAAATACACACGGAGGTAGTAACTTTAAGTGTTCAAGCTCACAATATCCTGATGGTGTAAGTCCCTACAGAGTTTGGGGTTCCTTTCATACTGTGAGTCATTCCTATAGCTGTAAATGCTCTTGTCCTTTTAGTCTGTGACAATCTGCACTTACACTGCAGATGGTTGGGTACCTTAGATTCACCAAGATCTCTAGAGCTTCTGGATTGACACTATGTGTGTGTCTTTGTGTGAGAGTGTACGTGTGTAAGAGAGAGTGCAAGTGAGTGTATATATGTGTGTGTGTGTGCCCATGTGTGTCTGTGTATATATGTGAGTATGTATGTGTGTGAATATATATGTTTGTGTGTGTGTCTATGTGTGTGTATGTGTATTTGTTGCTGTGTAAAACATTCACCCACTAAGGAAGCCTTTCTACCATAATTGTCTATTAAAGCAATTTCTTTTCTATGGCTCTTTGGCCAAAATTATTTTCATTATGATCTTTAAAATTTGTGCTTTAGGGTTAAATATAAACCACTTGTTATAAATTTAGTCATTTCACAATTTTAGTTTCTATTGATATTATTGGTATTTGTGGCATTCAAACTTTTATCTATTTGCAAATGGTACATTAAATTCCTGGCTCTAAGAAGTTAACTTCACAATGAGTTTTTGACTCATGGTTGATTTACAATATGAATTCTCTGATAAACACACAGCTTTGACTTTCCAAAATCAATCAGTGAAATACAGACTTTTGTTATGATTAGAGAAACAGTAAAACAAATAGTAAGTCTGTGAGCAATGCTGAACCCCAAAATGTGATTTACTAATTTAATTGCTGATTGAATTAGACATGGTTTATGTTTGAAACACAAATAGTTACTATGTTCTGTGGGGAAATTGGTTATGATACACTAAGAACAAACTGAGTTTCATAACATTTGTAAGTAACTATATATTGATATATTGATACAAAATTGATATTTTCTCATTAATAATAATAAGGAATATATTAAAGAATACAGTCAGATTAAAAATGCTTTTTATCTGTTGGGTTCTCTCAGTGTAACCACTGTGTGCAACCACTGTGGAAATCAGTGAGGATCCTCAAAAAGCTACAAATAAAACTACCATGTGACTAATAATAGCACTCCTAGGCATACACTCACAGGACTGCATACCAGACTACAGAGATACTTGCACACTCACATGCATTGTCTGACTGTTCACCCTAGGGAGGAAAAGGAATCAGCTTAGATGTCCATCAACAGAAGAGTAAACACAAATGGGGCACATATGCATAACATAATTTTACTCAGCTGTGAGGAAAGAAAATGGAAATAGGAAGTCTGAAGAAAAGTGAACGGAACTGGCAAAGACTATGGAGTGAGGGGATTCAGCCTGAGACAAGCATCTGTCCTCACTCACATGTAGATACTATAGTTCAGTGGCGTGTGTCCATAAACAAGGGGTTACGTGAGTAGATACAAACTATGAAGCAACACTGTGACCATTATGAGAGATGTTGACAAAAGGGATGAGAAGAATATGCTTGTAGCAGTATTAAGAGAAGAGAGGAATTCATAAATAACATTTTTGTAGCTTGAGATACGAAAAAAAGTCAATGGCGAGTGTGTATAATGTGTGTATTTCATGAGTTAATCATGTATAGAATTCATCAGGTCACAATGTAGTCATAGCAGTTCATTACCTTCTCTCAAGGAGAAACCTCTTATTTTTTTTTTTAATTTATTTATTTATTGTGTATACAATGTTCTGTCCGCATTAACACACCAGAAGAGGGCACCAGATCTCATTGTAGATGGTTCAAAGCCACCATGTGGTTGTTGGGAATTGAACTCAGAACCTCTGGAAAAGCAGTCAGTGCTCTTAACCTCTGAGCCATCTCTCCAGCCCTCCTTATTTTTTTATTTATTACATTTTTTTCACTTTGTCCTGGCTGTAGGCTCAATCCCTTGTCCCCTCCCAGCCCCATCCCGCCTCTTCTGTCCCTGTGCCCCTCTCCCAGTCCTCTGATAGGGGAAGTTCTCCTCCCCTTCCATCTGACCCTAGCCAATAAGGTCTCATCAGGATTAGCTGCAGTGTCTTCCTATGTGTCCTGGTAAGGCTGCCCCTCCCCCACACTCAGGGGGAGGTGATAAAAAAGCCAGCCACTGAGTTCACTTCAGAGACAGCTCCTGTTCCCCTTACCAGGGAAAACACTTGGACACTAAGCTGCCATGGGCTACATCTGTGCAATGGTTCTAGGTTATCTCCATGCATGGGCCTTGGTTGGAGTATCAGTCTTAGAAAAGACCTCTGGGCTCAGATTTTTTGGTTCTGTTGTTCTCCTTGTGGAGCTCCTGTTTCCTCCAGTTCTTTCTGTCTCCCCCTTCTTTCATAACATTACCTGAACTCTGCCCAAAGTTTGGCTATGAGTCTCAGCCATAGTCTTTGATACCCTACTGTGTAGAGTCTTTCAGAGGTCCCCTGCGGAAGGCTCTGTCCTGTTCCTTGTCTTCTCCTGGTTCCAATGTCTATCACATTTGTCCATCTGAATGAGGTTTCAGCCTCTCCCTTAGGGTCCTCCTTGTCGTTTAGCTTCTTTAAGAGTATAGATTTTAGTGTGTTTACCCTACATTATATGTCTAATATCCACTTATACAAGAGTATATACCATGTGTGTCTGCTTCTGGGATACCTTATTCAGGCTGATCTTTTCTAGGTCCCACCACTTGCCTGCAAATTGCATGATTTCCTTGTTTTTAGTTGTTGAGTAGTATTCCATTGTGTAAATGTACCACAGTTTCTCTATCCATTCTCAACTGAGGGAATCTGGGTTGTTTCTAGGTTCTGGCTATTATGAATAAAGCTGCTATGAGCACCGTGTGCGAATGCCAAGGAGAAACCTTAGTTCTCTGAGGCAATGGCACTGCATCATTCTTTGGATCCCAGCTGGTCCCCACATAGGGCCTAGCTCATTTTATTCTTCTAACTGTATTAAGACTTGTCTCTATCTCCACAGGAAAACATTACTTTTTCCCATTCCTGTTTTGTGATACATTTCAGTTATTGGATTACTTAAATATTCTTGGCAAAACTTTTATACTTCAATGTACCTTTTCTGTTCTGTGTGAAGGTATGTGGTTTGAGTGAGAAATGTCCCTGATAGGTTCAAGTACTTGAACACTTACTTGGTCTGCAAATGATTATGCTGTTTGGGGAGCTTAAGGAATATTTAGAAGGCAGAGTCTTGCTGGAGGAAATATGTCGCTTGGGTTAGAGGTAGGTTTGGAGAATTTATAGCCTCACCCCACTTCCAGTTCAGGCTCATCTTCATATTTGGGGTTGAAGAGGTGATTTCTCAGTTTTCTGCTCTAGCATCCTGCTATGTCTCCCTCACACTGTGGATTCTCCCGCTGGGGCTGTAAGCCAAAATAAACTCTTTTTGCTGTCAGTCACGTGTGATCATAACATTTGATCAGAGCTAAAAGTAATTGATATGGAGAGGTATAGGAAATCTGTGAATTGTTACTTTGTAGCCACCGGTGTTACTATGGATTGCTTACACTGGTACATTTAAGGGCTAAAAGAAGGGCTCTTAATTAAGGTTTCATTGCTGTGAAGAGACACCATGACCGTGGCAACTCCTATAAAAGAAAACATTTAATTGGGGCTGTTTTACATTTTCAGAGGTTTAGTTCATTATCATCACGGCGATAAGCATGGTGGCAGGCAGACATAGTGCTGGAGAAGGAGCAGAGAGTCCTACATCTTGATCTGAAGGCAGCAGAATGAGACTGTTAACCACAGCTTGAGCACAGAAGACCTCAAAGCCCGCCCCTACAGTGACACACTTCCTCCAACAAGACCACACCTACTCCAAAAAGTCAACACCTCCTAATAATGCCACTCCCTATGGGCCAAGCATCCAAACACATGAGTCTATTCGAACCATACCCATTCAGACCACCATAGTAAGAATGGCTGTTTTTACTTTTGATACAAATTAACTCTGATTGTTCACTTTTGGGGCAATAAGGCTGATGGAACATCAATTCTATCTGTTTCCTGTGACTTTAATTTACCAGGCATAGACTCATGATGTAATGAATTGAAAAAGAATGTCTCAGATTTACATTCTTGTGAGATATTTATAACAATGAAAACAATGATCTGAAATATAGGATCATCTACCATTTGAGTCACCTGGACTCCTAGAGGATCAAAATTGTAAAGTACCAAGGAAAGAACATGACTCATAGACGGAGAGTACCAATGAGACAAGGCTTGCAGACACAAGATTCTGAGAAGATATTTAATTTTCTGTAAGGGGTTTATTTTGGATAGAAGTAGAATTTATTTTCTTAGGCGTAGAATTAATAGTGCGATGCCATAGAATTGTCATATCTTGTTGAGAAAGATGTATGCTGAGTGAAGGATTTAGGAGTGACCTGTGGAAAGTCTCTAGAAAGTGTGACAGCACAGAAGGCGCTGGCATGCGTATGCATATATGATATATGTAGATCCATAGGTAGCAGGTATTACCGATGTCAAATATAACACCAGGAGAAAATTTGTTTATTTAACAAAATAATTTAAAGTTATCAATGAAGTGTTAGTTTGCATAAAAGTATATTTTTTCTCTTGTACATATGTATGCGTATTCATGTCCCTGTAAATGTGTGAATAAATACTGAAAGGATGTGACACAGCATGGGTGTGGAAATCAGAGCTCAACTGGGTGTGGATTCTTGCTATCTCCCTTTGGGGGGCAGGGTTTCTTATTGGCTGCTCTTGCATATTACAGGCTAGCTGTCCCACAAGGTTCTGAGGAGCCCTGTCTTCTATCTCACCATAGACGCGCTGGTATTACAGACACATACTGTCTCTGGCCTTTGCACATGTCCTGGGTCTCCAAACTATGCATTTCATACTTAAACATCAAATTCTTTGCCCACTGAGTCATCTTTCCAGCGCCAGAATCTCTTAAACTACCGATAAAAATATAATATGTGGAGGAGATTGTCTGAAAATTTGTATTAGCAATCCTCGGAAAAATCTTACATGTGAGAAACTTATCAAAGGATTTAGACAGCATATTCTTTAAAAGCAGAGTGTTGTACGTTCGCCATTTCTTGCATTTGGAGTAGGGGTTGTTGTAAATGTCTTGGTGCTGTTACCGTTATTCAGCAGTGCACTAGAATTTCTATACAATTTATCTTGCCTAAGGAGTTGATGAAAGAGTACCAGGTTCTCAGTACAGTATTCCAATAGAAATGATGAACACAGACCTCCATGGGACTGTGTAAATAAATTATGCTTTAAATATCTTAGGAAAATGGTTTCATTAAAATTTAAGCGTGCAAAGATTTTTTAATCAATATTTGTGTAAACACTTGCAAAATAGCTCTCAGTATGTTAACTTTGTAAAGAACTACAGAAATGCTTTAATTATAGTCCTGTAAAAGTAGAGAAAGCGAAAGAGCAAAACAGTAGTAATCATTCTTTCAGAGGCAGAATTATGGACAGTGGTGTTTTTTTTTCTTTCTTCTTTTCTCTCTAAGTTGTCGTCATTGTTTCATTTGATGATGAAGAAACAAAGAAAGAAACAAACCAAAACCAAATAACCAACACTAGCAAAAATAAAAACAGCACCCAATACTCTCCTCTGAAAAGTGGAATGTGATTATTATCAGTTTCAAATTCAGATTACAGAAAGAAAACCACCACCACCAACAACAAAAAAGATGTGTTCAAGGTACCAAGGCAACGGGGGTCAGGCTTAGTGAGGTCTGTTGCTTGCTTCTCATTAAGCATTCTTCAGCTGAAGAAAAGGGTGAGACTCATGTTAGAAGATGTGGAGCCGTTGGACAGGCCTTTCCAAATGGTGATTCCAATATTCCTCATAACACCATTTTCTTTAAATAGTATTTAACTTCTCTATTTTCATCTCCTCTCCCGTTTGTACACCGAAAATAAACTAATCTAAATAAGGGTACTGAGGACTACAAATGAAGAAAAGTAAAGAGAAGGTGGGATGAGAGAGAAATACTTTGATATATACTGTGCCAAATTTGGGCATACATTAAGGTTTAATCTCATTTAATCCTTTCAGAACAGTGAGATGTTCTGGATATAATTCTTTGCAAAGGTCATTTGATTTCTAGAGCTGTGCTCTTGTACTGGGCCTGCTTTATAAGTTCGAAAGCCAGGTTTTGGAGGTGTAGTGTTTCCTCTGGTTTAGCAACCTGAGGGGAATGGCTTTGGCAGGTGTGACTTCTTGAGAGACTGCAATTCCCCTCATTACAGCTTCAATTCCACTGAGACACCTTCAATTGATTCTTTTTCTTTTTGCCAGAATTCAGAAACCCAGCTCTCAAATTCTCCCCCCAGGGTTCCGAGTAGACCTGAACTAAAAACCCCTTTAAGCAGCCAGACATTTGGCTATTAAGGGGATGCAGGAATATGCTAGCTATTATTTTATTCTATTACTTTATTTTTGTTTGTAACCTTTTCTTTGTGAACTGGGATAGCACTTTCATGTTCGTGAGTGTAAGTTTAGTGAACTATTGGAATAAAAAGTTTCAATATTCTTTTCAAGCCACAGATCAATAAATCAAAGAGCCATAGGGGCAGTGAGAGATTAGTAATGCATCCTTTTAACTTTGAGCCTGGGTAGAAATGATTAGAGATCTTCAGTGGTGTGCTGCTGGATGTTCGCAGCCCTCCCTCACTGAGCACTAACAGTTTATCATGCTGTGTATGACTCCTTCATTGCGAGCTGCTCCTGAACGCTGAAGGATGAAATACAGGTTAGCCCATCCATCTAAATTTTGTTCAAATTCTGGATCAATAAGCTTGTTTTAAATTCAAAATAGAAGGACATTTTGTTTGTTATTTCCAAACTAAAATAGTATTTTTCTTTTGAATGCCCCATACTAATAGTTTTTGTGGTCTGATATAGTGAGGCATGAATATAATTTAACACACCACAGTGCCTGGGTAAATTTTTTCCAATACACTGCGTTTTGAAATATTACATAAACTAATCAATATCCTTTATATAAAGCAAATACTTTTTTTTCTTGCAAACAAGATCAAAACTACTCAGCATTGTGTCTGAGTACAAGATCTTTACTTTAGACCCCTAAAATGGCATACTTTTAATTTATATTCTGCACTGATTTACACACAGGGAAGCATAATTATCGAAAAACATAGAGGCAGTTTAGTTTATTTACACAGTAAATAGCCCCATTTGTTAGTAGTTCATGTTTATTATTTATTTATTCTTCTGAAATCTGCCTCTGTTCTCTGAGATAAAGATTTGTGCATATACTTTCTTCTTAGTTATCTGGCCTAACAGAAGCTTTCCTGGGAGCTGTAAGGGGCAGCATTAAAAAAGCTCAAATATTTAATTACTTCTCTTGACTGGGTTAGGAAGGGAGCCTGCACTTGGTAGGGGCATGAGAACCAGTGTTTGGACTAGGGTGTCCCTGTTTCTGAGAATACTGGTCACTTCCATGACATATGGAGCTGGCTGATAATTTCTATCGTTGCCTGCTTGTATGTGTATAATTTTTGAAGATGGTGCGTGCTCACATGGTAGTACTGAATCAGGAAAACTCCAAGTATTACAAGACGAGAATTTATAGAAAATTTTGAAAACAGGATTCATGCCACTTAGGCTGGGATCACACTCAGTATGAAGATATGAAAGCCTAACCTTGAATTTCATGATCCTTCTGCTTCCACCACCAAAGATGCTTAGGTCTATAGATGTGTAACATCTCATCCTGTTTCCTGAAGTAATGGGCATCACACCAAGGCTTTTCATATGATAGTCATGTACTCTAGCCGCCGAGCCACATACAAAGCCCTGGCCCCAGGCTTGGTCCCTTCATCATTTTATTTAATACTGATCCCAAACTTGCTTCCAAGTAACTGGCAACTCCCCAGTTCTTGGAGAAATTTAATTGACCGCCTTCTCTTTTTGACACTGCAGCTTCTGTCTGCTATCGAGAGCAGCCTGTGTTAGACAATGAGATACCATTAGAACTGTGTAGAATAATTATGCATTTAAGCAGGTATATTAAAATATAAATATAATATTAATTAGAGGAAGGTCTTTACAGTTTAGCTCTACTTGGGATTAAAAGGAGTATTTTTTGAAACATTTAAAAATTTATAGTATTTTAATCACAGCATGTCTATGACACCATAAATTATTTGAGAATGTCTAAAAATATGATTATATAAAACATAGGAAACCAGAGCACAGAACATTTTGTAGTTGGAGTTGAAGGAAATTTCTTGAAGAAACATAATAAAATACATCTTGGTGGTATGGGATTCCTTATGCAATAAGAATTTATTGGTAATTCCATGGGAATGTGTGAGAAGGTGAATGTCACTGGAATACTGAGAGTGTTTTGCTAAAAGCCAGAGGAATGTTCCTTAGAATTTCACTTATTTTTGAAAGAAAAGATTGTCAGACAGCTAACATATTGCATGCCTGTCGGCATCTTATTCTAAAGTACTCTCCACATAAGAGTAATTTTAATAATTAGGACTGTCATTATGCTACTGCTGACAACTTCCAAATGTCTACAGGGAAACAAAGGGTCAGTGTGGTTGTGTGTGTGTGTGTGCATTCATGACCAAGACCTCTTCTATCCTTAATTAGCATTTAGTATCATAAAAGTAGGTTTTAACTAGTTACATAGCTTTATTCAATGAGGTCAGATGAAGGGAAAAGGAATTAAATTCTAATTGTAATGTTATCTGACATTAAGCATGTTGTACGTTATTGTTAGAATTGTTGCTTTTTGTTTTAAAATGTTTTAAATATGGAGAAAAATAATGGATTAAAAAAATTGTTATCAGTGCCAGGAACGAAAGAAATAGCAACAAAAACGTCATTTGTCTCAAGGCTCAAGTCAGACATTTTGAACGTTGATTGATAGTCTTTTTAATGCAAATGAAAGCATATTCTGATGCCTGGAAAGCCCAGAAGGAGTGACTCAGTATCACACATGAGGTTAAAACCAATGTGCCATAATTCCATTGAATCAAAATTATCAGAGAGTGTATTAAAAGAAATACTGATCATCCCCAGCCTTTTACCATGGTATTTTAATTGTTTTGACCGGTGAGAAAATTAGACATTGGTGTTTTTTCTCCCAGATGATTCCAAAATTTAGGCAGGAATTGTAACAACTTATCTGTTCTAGTGCAACATAACTATAACATACGGAATTTGGTATGTGCAGTAGTACCTGAATAAAGCATAATCATTATCCTGAAGCTATGTCTTGGTAGTTCTAATTATGGGAACGTATTCAGTTTCCCAATCACAGTTGTTAGGCATAAAAGCTCAGTTTAATATACAGCCACTTGTCTTGCATCTATCACTTATTAATAATAATACCAATTTTTCTTGCTAGTGCTGACACTCAAGTTTCTCCCATATCAGGTATTTCTAACAGCTTTACATTCTCAATTAGCTTAAATAAAGCTTAATAATTTTTTCAATGTAAAATTTATGGCTACTGAGATACAATTTTCCTGTAAAAAAAATGTTATCCCCCACACAAAAGTTAAGGCACTGAGAATTTCCTGAGAGCCTTTTGCAATGAGATTTTTAATATTTTTTACATGCTTCTGACTTCAGAGTACGTATTAATCTATATTTTCATTTTGGTCTCATAGCATGTGCACGTTTAGGCAGCAGTAGACCCAGTTAAGAGAAGGACAGAAGATACAACAAAGGGGCGGGTGGAGAACTTCTGGAGAAGCCAGATCAATATTTAAATTGTGGCTAGGGCCCAGGGGAACCCCTATAACTTTAGAAATGATATTTCCTAAATTATGGCTCATTGGTTTGTGGCAGAAAGAAAAATAAGTAAGAAGAAAGCAATACGCATTTGGATGCCCAGTATCAATGATTGTATTTTTAATTTATGTTGGATCCAACTTTTCATAGTAGCAGTTGGGCAGAGTAAAAAAAATATTCAAAATATCTGATATAGATTAAGAAATTTTAAATAAACTAAAAGAAATTCCAAATTTAAGCACTGAGATGGATGTTTACAGAAAGCACACACGATAGGCATTCGTACAAGATCTGTTTAAGGCTTGTATTGTGTTTCCTCCATTTTCTTGTGTTTCAAGACAACCTTTTAACTCATTTTACTTTCATTTGCAGCATCAGATCTATCTGTTTGCCCTATGTTCTTTGTATAAACCTATTGAAACTGTATTTTTCTGTAACATGTTCTTTATCACTGAGAAAAATAATCTTTTGTAGTAATAGTCATTATTTTCATGTTACTGTATTTCATTTTCTAGTGGGAATGCTTACGCACATAGGGTTCCATTAGGTTAAAGTATGTAAGCTTACAGGGCAGTTCTGCCTTCCGTCTGCAGCCGTGGCAGCTTTGCTGTAAAATCCCCCTTCCATTTGCAGGACTTCAGTTCATATTTTCAATAGTTGAAAATAATTTTTATTTTTTAGAAAAACAACACTTGCCTTCTGCAATCAAGAAATCGAACTCCATCGACAGAGCACGGCTCCCAGCTGCCATCTGGAGTCGCTCTTCACTGCGTTGTGAGCTTACTCATAAGGGCAACTGTTAGAAGAAACTATCCTAGGAGTCAGCTCTTCAGAAGGTCTGCATAGTTTTTTCTTGCGAATTTTCATAGCAAAATCTTCTAAGCACTATTTGATCCTTTACCTTTTCTTTTCTTTTCCTTTCCTTTTCTTTTTTTTTTGTGCAAATGACAATGCATGTGTGTTTGTATATCTCTCTCTGACTGACATCTGATGCATGTCCTTTTCAACATGCAAATTTTGACCAACAAAAATTAATGCCATTAAACTTTTAAGCATAAAATAGGCTTTTAAAACAATTAATTCTATGATGGGGTATATCTACTTATGAGAAAATCCGAACGCAGATGATAACAACAAAACCATTCAACCTAAGTCACAGCTATCTAGTACCTCTAGGACAGAGTATAATACGTGAGTGTAGGTTAAAATGTTAGCTTGCTTGGGGTGTTAGGCAGATATATCCACGTGTGTAGGGAGTGCCTTTTTCTGCTTATTACCCAGTGGCCAGCACAGAGCCTGATATGTAATGGGTGAATGTTGAATATTTGTTTGATGAATACCAGCATTTAAAAAGCATCATCTTTTACTATCAAGGTATTGACTTAATAATTTTAGTAAGTATAACAAGTTAAACATTTATGATCCAAACAATTCTCAGGAAATTTTAATTTTCAGCTCAGTTTTCTGCCACAAGGCCTTACTACAGTTGATTACAAAATGATATTAGATAACTGTGCCTTGCTCATTTTCTGACAACATACTTTCATTCATCACTTATTTGTGAAATTTTCAAGTAGGATTTTGAATAAGAAATCATCATGATTGAGTGAGTTTATGAGAAGTTTTGATGCTCAGTGATTTTGTCTTCTGTGTGTATGTGTGTGTGCTTCCTTTTAAAGAATTAGCAGAAGAATTAATATAAGCCACTCAGGAATTTAATAAAAAAATCCCAGAGTCATAGCAAGAAGTAAGCTTATATGGAACTGCTCTACCCTTAAACATTAGAGTTAGGAACCACTACCTGATTATATGAGAAGACATAGAAAGTCTTCACGAGTTATAGCATGAGTTTATGCCAGAAACAGAAAAGAAAGTTAGCTTGAAATTCTTGGAAGGATAAAACTATAAACATATTCTAAAATAAAGCAAGCAATTAAGGGACATGCTTTAAGAAAAACACAGTAGCTATGTGTGGTGGTACACACTTAAAATTTTTTTTTACACTTATTCATTATATATCCCAATAGAAGCCCCCTCCCTCAACTTCTTCCACTCTCCCCGTCTTTCCATCTCCCCCCCCCATCTCCCCCCCCTCACTTCCCCTAGTCCACTGAAAGGGGGAGTTCTCCTCAGGCATCCGCCCTTAGCTTATCAAGTCTCATCAGGACTACCTGAATCCTCCTCCTCCGTGGCCTGTTAAGACCACAATGCCAGGGGCAAGTGATCAAAGAGCAGGTAAAGAGCAGTTCATTTCAGAGGCAGCACCTGCTCCACCCACATGGAGACTGAGCTGCCAATTGGCTACACTGAGCAGAGGGTCTAGGTCCTCTCCATGCATAGTCTTTGGTTGGTGCATCAGTCTCTACAGGAGCCCCTAGGCTAAGAATTTTTTGCTTTGTTGGTCTCCCTGTGGGGTTCCTGTCCCCTCCATGTCCTTCCATCAGCACCCCCTCTTCTTCCATAAGACTCTGTGCTCTGTGCCTAAAGTTTGACTGAGTCTCAGCATCTGCTTTGATCCCCCTTTGAGTATACCCTTTCAGAGGACCCTCAATGGTAGGCTCTTATCCTGTTTCCTCGCTTCTATTGTCTATCCTGTTTGCCATTCTGAATGAGATTTAAGATTCCTCCCTAGGGCCCTCCTTGGTGTTTAGCCTCTTTAGCTCTGTAGATTTTAGTATGGCTATCCTATATTATACAACTAATATCCACTTGTAAGTGAGTGCATACCATGCCTGTCTTTCTGTTTCTGGGTTACTTCACTAAGGATGCATCGAAGCTTGGGGGACAGAGATGGGTGGAGGCTTCTGAGTCTGAGGGCACACTGGTCTACATAACAGGTTCTACCCCAGCAAAGACTACATAGAGAGACCTTGCCTTTAATAAAACAAAACAAAACAAAAAACCCAAAACAACAACAAAAAGAAAAACATAGCAACAGTGTAATTACTATATAAATATGTGAAGGATCTAAATAAATACACCCAATAAATAATTGAGTAAACTTTTCCAAAATACCTGCTAGCTAAGTAGATGAGAAAAAAAGAAAAAAGCAGTAGTAAGACAAACTGAGTAAAATATCTTGAAATAATATCAATAAGAGTTATGATTTAGTTTTTCATGCATTTCATTTTAGCACAGTGTATTAATGTACTACATATAAATTTTCATTTACTATCTCATTTAATATTTAAATTATGCAAATTATAGAGAATAATTTCTCCAACCAATGATAAATAACTGCATTTTTCACAAAGTTTTGTTATTTCTGGAAAGTGTTTAAGTTATCAGATATTTCTTTCAATTTCTTTAAAATTTATATATATTAATAAGTAACTTATTTTTATTGTTTTACCCATTTGCAATGAAATCTGATATTAAAAGATTCATTATTATGTTATTTCTGCAGAAAAGTAAGCTATCCTCATTTATAACACAAGACCTTTAGAAACCTGACAACTAGTTCTAGCCACTAAATATTTTCACAATTGTTTTAATTTAGCAGAATGTTTTAGGAAAGGGTTTCCATTACCAAGGAAAATATTTATCTAGAGTTTAGAAATTAATTTCTTATTTCCGTTCACTTCTGTATAATTCAAAATTAATGAAAGTTCATATATTATACATGTAAGCAGAAATAAAAATATGGAATTTACCATTATCATATATCTGAAGTTTGTTGCTTAAAGAAATGTATGCTGAGTATAGCTAAGAATAGTGTATTATACAATAATAATTTGCATGACAGTAAATTTTAGTCACTCACATGCATATGCAAATGGAGGATAGTTTCATGATAGTGTTAATTTGCTGAACTATACAAATCTCTATGTACGTATGTATCAAGAAAAGAATATTCAGGGGTCATGCTATGAATAGTAAATATGTACAATAAAAACAGCTCTAAGAAACAAGAAAAGCACACAGTCTCCCAAGCACACACAACCTAATTTGGAAACAAGCACAAGATAGAAAGTGAGATGCAACCTTCTCAGGCAGCCAGCGAGGTGGAAGACTTTGTGCCTCAACAGGTTCTTTTCTCCAAGTTCAGTCAGGCTCCAAACCTAACTCTGCATCTGTATACTTCACATGATATTGGCTAATTCATATTCCTGACCAATGATTAGCCTTTGAAAAACTGTGCTTTAAACATGGTTTTTAGAGCATCTCATCCCATAAACTAACTCTCGAGTCAGGGATGAACTTGCCATTAAGTCACAAGGTTTGGTAGTTTCCTTTCCCAGTTTTAATTTTTGCGGCACTAGGGTGATGCCCTGAGCTTTGTCTGTGCTCGATAAACACTTTACTCCTAACCTCCTCTTCTCAGACTTTTGTCTTGTTTTGTTTGAGGCGGGATCTGGTTACGGAGTTGAGGCTGGCCTGAGATTCACAAGCCTTTGAACTTGAGATGATCCTCAGGGATCCCAAGTGCTGGGATGATAGGCATATGCCACCAGGTCCAGTCAAAAATTTAATACCATTTATAAGAAGAATTTTTGCTCATTTTTCATATGTCTTTTTCCTCAAATCTTTGGTTAAAGTCAAATGATGAATCAGAGTAGGCTTAAGATCAAGTCTTAGGGTTTGTATATTTATTTAAAAAGTTCAAAGATTATATGCTGAAGTACATCAATATTGGACATTACAAAAATTTAATCTCTGCAGGCCACCGTGAGAACTGAATGTTAAAGCACAATGTGCTTAATTGAAAATAGTTTTTCATTGAATTACTTAATAGTCAATAGTTTTAAAACAATAAAACTATTATTAAAATAATATCTTATTTATTCTTGAAATTTTTCTACATTTATAAAATATCATTTTATCCATCAGTACACATTTGTTTGGCAAGATGTGCATCCTGGGGGAAGAGTGGCATGTCAGTTGTAGAAGGTAACTGCTGGTTAGACATGGTCAGCTTCACACTAACTCGAGTCATCTTGGGAGAGGAAACCTCAGTTGAGAATGGCCTCCATCAGATCGGCTGTTAGGCTCATCTCTGCGGGAATATTCGTGATTTCTAGTTGATGCAGGAAGTCCCACTGTGGGCAGCCCTGTCCTTTAGCACGTGGGAGTGACTTGTAAGATAGACAGCTGAGGGAGTCTGAGGAAGTAAGCTTTTATGGTAAACGATCTTCTCCATGTTTTCTCATTCAGTCTTTGCCCCGGGTTTCCGCTTTGGTTTGCCTTGATGGTGGACTGTGCCTGTATCTTAAGCTACTTTCGGTTAGTGTTTTAACACAGCAACAGAGAGACGAATTCAGGAAGTAACCAACCACTTTTTGATAGGATCCTGGTGTACGGGAGGGACTTTATGCTGGACACTACAAACGTGGTCATGAACTTCTTTTTTTTTTTTAACAGTTGAATTATCAAAATTACTGGTCAGGACAAGAATTTGTTCCACTTTTAAAACATAATATAGCATGTTTTTTTTCTTTGACTTGTAAATCTTTTACATAGCACACATACTTTTGTGGACATTTGATTTAAATTGCTAGTTACTGTATTTTCATTTAACACAAAATACAATTTTTTTTTGTGGTGAAACCTTTAGTATTATTTCTTTTGGGTTTTTGAGCTACCCATTATTTTATTTAATGTATCACTCTATGGAGCAGTGGTAAGATAGAACTTGCTTTATTATTATTATTTTTAAATTTATTTATTTTTATCTCAATCACAGGTTAGGTACTTTGAATCCCAGGCGTAGCCCCCTCCCCCATTCCCTCCTACCCTTCCACTCCCTCCCTCATCTCCTTCTTCCCCGCCCCCTCCAAGTCCACCAACAGGGGAGGACCTCCTTCCCTTCCATCCAACCCCAGCTTATCCTGACTCCTCAGGGCTGGCTGCAATATCCTCCCCTGGGATCTAGCCAGTCTGTCACTCCCCGGCTTGTATGGGGGAGGGTCAAAGAGTCAGCCATCAAGATCATGACTGAAACAGTCCCTGTTTCCCTGAAT
>CM053753.1:78938608-78964257 GCA_028658305.1 Pachyuromys duprasi | reverse complement strand
TCCCCGCCCCCTCCAAGTCCACCAACAGGGGAGGACCTCCTTCCCTTCCATCCAACCCCAGCTTATCCTGACTCCTCAGGGCTGGCTGCAATATCCTCCCCTGGGATCTAGCCAGTCTGTCACTCCCCGGCTTGTATGGGGGAGGGTCAAAGAGTCAGCCATCAAGATCATGACTGAAACAGTCCCTGTTTCCCTGAATAGGGTCTTCAGCCCTACACCGAGTTATCATGGGCCCCATCCGTGCGGGGGTTCCAGTCCACATCCTCACATGGTCCTTGATTGTTTGCTTTATTATTTTAAATATAAGTTGCTATCAGCCCGAGATAGTTTTGATAACCAACTTTTCATTTTTCTTCCATGTTCCTTTCTCTACATTTTGTATGTGTAAATTCATATCATCTAAACATTTGATTGACCCTGGCTTTAATTTCAAAAGCCATTTTAACTTTAAAAAACTCCTTATTGGAGTAAATATTAAATATATTAATATTTAACTAGAACAATTCATGCTAATGTCTGGTCTCTTGATTGCATGTATGCAAAAACACATTGGATTGAACAGAAAAATAACTTAATATTTGCTGGGAAGATGGCATAACCAGAATTTAAAACCGGGAATCATGAAGCCTCCGTGACAGCCACATCACAATGACATTGTCACTTTACTCTTCTCTTGAAGGACTTGATGGAGGAGTGTGAGAATTTGCTGAGTTCTATGTATCACTGTGTACAACTATGTTATCAACAAGGACACATGCACAATGACTACAGTGCAGGTAGCATGTGCTTTTGTTGCTGAGGTGGTCAGTGTACAGCCACCACTGCTGTTCTTCTCATTTGTAAATACACGGGACCTAAACCTCCTGTCACAGCTGATAGTATATATCTTATTGTGAGCTTGAATTATCTGTTATTTCAAGCCCAAACTCCCCAGTCAGAAAAAAATTGTGTAAATACCAGATATGCTAAATAACAGCTATAATAGCTCTAAAATGCAAGATTGGAGGTGTGGCAAGATGCAGCAGAGTGTATTGACATTTGTGTGTGTGTGTGTGTGTGTGTGTGTGTGTGTGTGTGTGAAAATTGATGACTGCTGTTAGGGCACAAGAAACAGTTTCAGAGATTGATGGATCATTTAAACTTAAAACAATAAATTTAAAATTAATTCAAATTAAAGCTTATCTATCTATTTAACAATTTTGTATGTGTATACATTGCATTTTTTCTCTTTTCAGTTTTATTTTTGAGAATTTCACAAAAAGGTACTGTGTGTAATTTCTATCCTTTCATGCTTCCAGCTCCCGCATGCCCTCTCAAATTCACCACGTTCCTTATTACTTTCTTATATGAACACACATAGATATCTTCTACTGAGCTCATTTAGTGTTGCTCATATGTATGTATTTAGTTCTGACCACTCAGGATTGGATATACAATCCTCTAGTTGGCTCCTAGAGACAACTAATTTTTCCTTTCTTACACTTACAGTTATTAATCGCCCATAAAATTTCCCCTGTCCTTGTTGGCATGTCAGCTGGTGTTGCCATCATGCAAGTCTTGTTTAGGCAACCATGCTGTTGAGATTTAATGGATGCAACTTCCCTGCAGTATGTAGAGTACACTGTTTTATAGGAGACTTTCTGGTACTCTGACTTTTACAATCTTTCTGTGCCCTCTTCCGTGACATTCCCATAGCCTTAGTTGCATGGATTGTGTTGTAGATGTATTCACTGGGTTAGGTGTTCCACAGTCAGATCTCTGAATTTTGAACCCTTGGACATTTCTGTGAATGTCTTCATATTCTGCAAAAAGAAACTTCTTTGATTGAGGCTGAGAGCTACACCCCTAGGCATAAGCATGTAGAATGCAGTTAGGGATTACACTGGTATAAGAAAGGGGCATCAGTTGGCTCTCCTCCAGGAACTATCACCTAACTGGCCACAGATAGTTGGCTAGGTCTACACTACCAGACATGAATGCCCTTTCATTAAGTAGGCGTTAAGTCCAATTAGATTACTGTTATTTACCCCTAATATCTAAGTGCCACTATTGCACCATTGGAGATATTTTGCCATGCCGGTCATTGTTTGTGGTTCACAAGCATAACAGCTGGGTAGGAATATTGATTGCCTTTCTCCCTTAGCAGCTTATATAGCATTTTCAGATGTTATGGGAGCTAGACGATACGGAGGAGGCTTGAAACTTAGTTTCAGCTCAATTTTTCCAATTACAGTGTCAGAAGAGTGTAATGTCTTCAACAATAGGGCTTTAACTTTAAGTACTGGAAAGCAACCAAGGGTAATGGCGGTAGGCTATATTGTTTTGGAAGTTTGTTTAACTTTCCTGTCAAACAACTCAATGAGAAGTTTGCCATGCTCACACTGCAGGTTTTGAAATAGTCTATAATTCATAGGGTGGGGGTTGCATTATCACCTCAATTAGAATAACTTCATATATATATATATATATATATATATATATATATATATGCACAGTACTCCCCTCTCCCCCCTACAGAAAGGTTAAATATTTCCTCTATTTCCTGTGGTCATTTCAAGCATCCTTAATCTAATTTATTCCTTGTCCTTCTTCTCCAAGGGAAATTCCCACTCCTCATTTTTTCCATTTTCCTCTTCATATAATGCATTTTGATCATATTCATCCTCCATTACTTTCTCATTTATATCTCTCTTGTTGAACTCTTTCTTTAAAAGAGATTTTTTGAAATAAATTTTAGTATATGTTATATGTGGAAGAGAGAGAGAATGAAAAAGAAGGAAGAAAATTATATTTACTAAAAAGACTTTATAGCCTGAACGACCTTACCCAAATTAGCAAGATGGAACACATTACATTTAAACCTCATAAACACTTTATGTAATATGCAGTACTAAATGCCAAAATATTTTGTGAATTTTAAGTGGTAACACATTTGAAGGAATGAAAGGTCACTCTGTACTAACTAAAATGCTGGATTAAATAAAATTATAAGATGGAGATCATTAAGGGAGATTTCCAAAGAGAGGGGTCGCATGACATACTACCAAGATAACTCCAGAAGTCTGACAACAGGATATAAATTGAAAAGGAATATAAGTGAAATTTCTTCCCCTTTAAAAATGTCTTTTTGATGCTAAAAGCCACTTCTGGCTACATTTCACAGTCTAACTGATGGTTGAGTTCAATCAAGCTAACAGGATGCTTTTTCATTAAGTATAATCCTTTCCTGAAATTTAAACAAATTCTAAATTTCATTATAAAAATGTGAAAGTATATAAATTTGAAGAGAAAATAAACATAAGCTCATAATTAAAATAATCAAAACAACATTGACCCACTGGAAGCTCTATCTTGGGGTATGCATTTCTTTTCAATGCTTCCTGATTAACCGGGAAGGAGCCTCTTCATCTGGTCTTGATAGCACATCAATGAGGAGGAGGGGAGATAGCTTGCCTGGGGAATTATCTACTGCAGTAAAACAGCAAAATGTGAAGAAAGCTAAATGCATGGTTTCCACACTATTGTTCAAATGGAAATTTCAATCAACTTCAGGTAATGGTCAGTATTTCAAAATTCACAGCAAACCTGTTTTTGATCTTGAACATGTGGTCTAACAGTGTGAATTGCATTACCTTCCAGCCAAATTCTTAGTGCTAAAAGCTTAAAAAAATTACTTTGTCTTAAAGTTAAATGTGGTAAATTTTATTTATTTGAAATCTGTCTGATTCGATAACTGTATGAATAATCAGAACAAGAGAGAATTGATGTTCTCTTATTATCAAGCGCAAATGATGCTTTTTCTGAGTTTTAAAGTCCATGCCAAGTATAATTTTTCACACTCATTTGCTTTGGTGTCCAACTAAAATACTTCTGATGAGATGAGAGTTGGGAACTATTTTTTTTTACTCTGACTTTCTCTTCAACCTGCTTTGAGGTGCCCAGAGTTTATTTTATTAGAGGACCATTAACAGAGAACAAATTATGTTCCATTAATGGCTCTATTAAATTAATAACATATGTCTCAGAATTCATAGCATACTTCCCTCAGTTAAATACAAATTACCATATTTTCAGTTTACCTGAAGCTAAGCAGGCATTAGAAAATCTACCAATACCCATACAAACATAGACAAAGAAAGGAATTTTCATAGACAAAGAAAGGAATTTTCAGTAATAATATCATCATAAAGCTATAAGCACCTTGTGTCTCATTTCATCTTTTACACATTATTATCAGAGAGAACTGACAAACTGGCAATGTTTTCTGAGTCAAAATCATTTCTTAATGCCAGAAATACTAAATTAAAGTAATTGTAGCATAAAAACAGAGTGACATTTAATCACTGCTATCAAACACTGATTTATCAATCACTGTTTGAGCTCATCCTAATGTTAAAAATGTCTTTTAATTAAGATTCTGAGTTGTGTACTGTTCTCACACACTGTTTCAACACTTAATATCTGTTTTGTCATTCCTTCTGTATGGTCATTCTCACATACCTGCTCCTTATCGCCTCCTCCCTTATCCCTGTTCCCTTTCTCTCTTCACTTTCTCTCCCTTCCTTCCTTCCTTCCTTCCTTCCTTCCTTCCTTCCTTCCTTCCTTCCTTCCTTCCTTCCTTCCTTCCGTCCTTCCTTCCTTCCTTCCTTCCTTTCCTCCCTCCCTCCCTCCTTCCTTCCTTTCATCTCTCTCTCTCTCTCTCTCTCTCTCTCTCTCTCTCTCTCTCTCTCTCGTTTATAAGAAAGGGTTTCATTTGCTCTCCCCTATACTGGCCTTGAACTTTATATATGAAGTTGGTTTTGAACTATCAATCCTCCCTCTACCATTCAAATAATATGATTACAGGCATGTTCCATCACAGCAGACACATTTCCTTAATATAAATTTTAATATCATCTAACATTTGTTTAGTTAAGTATTTTAAATTTTTTCTTATCCTCATGGACACTGAGTTCCATATTAGCTATTTCCAGATTTATTCCAGTGAAGAATCTGGAAAGAAATCTGAATGACTGAGAAAATTGTACAAGTCATATAACCACGTTGCAACTCAGTTTCTCCACTCATCTATGGCAAACTTGAACTGAAGATTTGAGACTTTTCATGGCTCTAGAGTTTGTGATAGCTATAAAACCAAGTAGAAATTCACAACCATTTTGTGAATTCCTCGTACTCTCGTACTATTCTTTGGCCATCTCTTTTGCATTTGGCATTTTGAATTCAAGAATAATGTGAATGAAGGAAAAAAGATTTCTAAAAAATAATACTTAGGAAAGTAGAAGTAAGTTCCTTTTTAGAATAGCTGGAAAGCAATAACAATCAAAATTGAGGCATCGGGACCACAGTGTATCCAAGAATGAATTAATATGGATACTATATACAGTCTTCAGGCATTACAAAAGAGAAATGTGGGAAAGGCTTTGGAACAGTCAAATAGTGAACATTCTGCCCAAACCATTTGTGTGTCAACACACCTCAAGAAAACAATGTATGGCTCTGGGAAGGATAAAGTGCTTGCAATGTAAATGTTATGGAGGAGTCACTCTCCAGGTAGTAGAAATATTCATTTCTTTCGTATGTTTTACCTTAAGAACCACTAATGTTAACCATATCTTTGTTTGTATATGAGGAAGCTATTGCTGTCTTTTGTCTTTTCCCTTAAAAGCATTCCAGAGTGTGTTTATTTACATAACTCAATACTCACCACAAAGTCTAGAAGCTGCTTGCCTTTCTTGATTCACCTAGAAGTTATCTCTGCATCTTTCCGTACCATTTTTACACATTCATCTTACTGCTTCATCACACATGCCAGGAAATGGCTTAGCCAGATGCAGATAGAAAATATTACACAGTTTTAATGCTATTATTTGAATTTCAAAGAAGAGGAAATGATCGTTAATTGTAGATTGAACTGTCCTTTGCAGGTGCAAAAAGGAACTTTGGCTGCCTGGCTTAATAACCTGTGCCAAGAGTTCAAAAGTGAATCAAAATAAGAGTATAATTTAATAAACCATGGATTTATCTTAGTGTTGCCTAGAGAAGTTCATGAGGCTTTCAAAGGAAGGAATATTGCATTACGATAATGAAAAGAGCTTCTATTAGCCAACTCCTGCACACCGGAGAGGTGTAGAGATGATCTTTTTTTTTATTAGTTACATTTTATTAACTCTATATCCCAGCTGTATCCCGTTCCCTCATTCCCTCCCAATCCCACTCTCCCTCCCTCATCTCCTTTCTGACCCTATCCAAGTACACTGATAGGGGAGGACCTCCTTCCCTTCCATCTGACCCTCTTTTATCAGGGATCTTCAGGACTGGCTGCAAAGTCCTCCTCTGTGGATTAGCAAGGCTGTTCTTTCCTTGGAGGGTAGGGAGATCAAAGAGCCCACCATTGAGTTCATGACAGAAATAGTCCCTGTTCCCCTTACTAGGGTACCCACTTGTATACTGAGCTACCATGGACTACATCCAAGCAGAGGTTCTAGGTTATATCGATACATGGTCCTTGGTTGGAGAAACAGTCTCATAAAAGACCCATGTGCCCAGTTATATTTGGTCCTGGTGGAGCTCCTGTCTTCTCCAGGTCATAGTAACACCCCCTTCTTTCATATGATTCCCTGCCATCTGCCGAAGGTTTGGTTATGAGACTCAGTATCTGCTTTGATACACTGCTAGGTAGAGTCTTTGAGAGGCCCTCTGTGGTAGGCTCCTGTCTTCTTACCTGTTTTCTCCTACATCCAATGTCCATCCCATTTGTCTTTCTAAGTGAGGACCCCGGGTCATCTTTCTTGTTTATCTTCTTTAGGTGTATAGATTTCATTATGTTTATCATATCTTATAGGTCTAAATAAGTGAGTATATACTGTGTGTGTCTTTCTCCTTCTGGGATACCTCACTCAGAACGATCTTTTCTAGATCCCCTGCCTGCAAATTTCATGATTTCCTCATTTTTAATTGCTGAGTAGTATTCCATTGTGTAAAAATACCACAATTTCTGTATCCATTCCTCCGTTGAGGGACATCTGGGTTGTTTCCAAGTTCTGGCTATTATGAATAAAGCTGCTACAAACATGGTTGAGCAAATGTCCTTGTTGTGTGCTTGAGCATCTTTTGGATATATGCCTATGAGTGGTATAGCTGGGTCTTGAGGAAGGGCTATTCCTAATTGTCTGAGAAAGAACCAGATTGATTTCCAAAGTGGTTGTACCAGTTTATATTCCCACCAGCAATGGAGGAGGGTTCCTCTTTCTCCATAACCTCTCCAACATGTGTTGTCACTTGAGTTTTTGATCTTAGCCATTCTGGTGGGTGTAAGGTAAAATCTCAGGGTCGTTTCGATTTGTATCTCTCTGATGGCAATGACGTTGAGCATTTCTTTAAGCGTTTCTCTGCCATTCTGTATTCCTCTACAGAGAATTCTCTGGTTAGCTCCGTACCCCATTTTTAAATTGGATTGCTTTTTAACTTCTTTAGTTCTTTACATATTCTGGATATCATCCCTCTGTCAGATATAGGGTTGCTGATGATTCTTTCCCAGTCTGAAGGCTGTCATTTTGTTCTGACAACTGTGTATTTTACTTTACAGAAGATTTTCAAGTTCATGAGGTCCCATTTATTGATTGGTGCGCTTAGAGCCTGTGCTGCTGGTGTTCTGTTCAGGAAATTGTTTCCTATGCCAATGACTTCTAGGCTCTTCCTCACTTTTTCTTCTAACCAATTTAAAGTGTCTAGTTTTATGTTGAGGTCTTTGATTCACTTGGACTTTAGTTTTGTGCAGGGAGGTAAATATGGATCTGTATTCATTTTCTGCATGTAGACATCTAGTTGGACCAGCACCATTTGTTGAAGATGCTATCTTTTTTCCATTGAATAGTTTTAGCTTCTTTGTCAAAAATCAAGTATTCATAGATGTGTAGGTTTATTTCTGGGTTTTCTAAATGGTTCCATTGATCCTCCTTTCTGTTTCTATGCCAATACCACGCACTTTTTATACTACTATTGCTCTGTAGTACAGCTTGAGATCAGGGATGAAGATACCTCCAGATGATCTGTTGTTGTACAGGATCGTTTTGGAGATTCTGGGTTTTTTGTTTTTCCATATGAAGCTGAGAATCATTTTTTCAAGGTCTGTAAGGAATTGTGTTGGTATTTTGATGGGAATTGCATTGAATTTATAGATTGCTTTTGGTAGGATGGCTGTTTTCACTATGTTAACCTACTAATCCATGAGCACAGGAGAGCTTTCCATCTTCTGATATCTTCTTCAATTTCTTTCCTCAGAGACTTGAAGTTTTTTTGTTGTTGTTTTTTTGTTTGTTTGTTTTTGTTTTTTCAAACAGGTCTTTCACTTGCTTGGTTAGAGTCACCCCAAGGTACTTTATGTTATTAGTGGCTATTGTGAAGGGTGTTGTTTCCTGATTTCTTTCTCGGCCTTTGTCTTTAGTATACAGGAGGGCTTCTGATTTTTTTGAGTTGATTTTGTATCCAGCCATTTGTTGAAGGTGTTTATCAGTTGAAGGAGTTCTCTGGTTAAATTTTTGGAGTTGCTCATGTATACTATCATATCATCTGTGAATAGTGAAACTTTGACCTCTTTCTTTCCAATTTGTATCCCCTTGATCTCCTTTAGTTGTCTTATTGCTCTAGCTAGGACATCAAGTACAATGTTGAAGAGATATGGAGATTGGGCAGCCTTGCCTTGTCTCTTATTTCTGTGGGATTGATTTAAGTTTCTTTCCATTGAGTTTGATGTTGGTTATAGGCTTGCTGTATATTGCCTTTACTATGTTTAGGTATGTGCCATGTGTTCCTGATCTCTCCAAGACTTTAAACATGAATGGGTGTTGGATTTTCTCAAATGCTTTTCGGCATCTAAGGAGATGATCATGTAGTGTTTTTCTCCTTCAGTTTATTCATGTGGTGGATTACACTGATGGATTTTTGTATGTTGAACCACCCTTGCATACCTGGGATGACGCCTACTTGGTCATGGTGGATGATACCTTTTATGTGTTCTTGGATTCAGTTTGCAAGTATTTTATTGAGTATTTTTGCCTTAATGTTCATAAGAGAGATAGGTCTGAAGTTCTCTTTTTTTGTTGGATCTTTGTGTGGTTTAGGTATCAAGGTGACTGTGGCTTCACAGAATGAGTTTGGTAATGTTCCTTCTGTTTCTATTCTGTGGAATAGTTTAAGGAGAATTGGAGTTAACATTTCTTTGAAGGTCTGGTAGAATTCTGCCCTGCATCCATTTGGCCCAGGGATTTTTTGGAAAGGAGACTGTTGATGACTGCTTCTATTTCCTTGGGAGATATAGGTCTATTCAATCTTTCTACCTCATCTTGACTTAATTTTGGTAGGGGGAATCTATCAAGAAAATTGTCCATTTCATTTCGATTTTAAAATTTTATTGCATATAGGCTTTGGTAATAAGACCTAATGATTTTTTGGATTTCCTCAGTGTCTATAGTTATGTCCCCCCTTTCATTTCTGATTTTGCTCTTTTGGATAGTTTCTCTCTGCCTTTTAGTTAGTTTGGCTCGGGGCTTGTCTATCTTGTTGATTTTTTCAAAGTACCAGCTCTTGGTTTCAGTGATTCTTTGAATAGTTTTATTTGTTTCTAATTGATTGATTTCAACCCTGAGTTTGAATATTTTCAGCTATCTGCTCCTCTTGGGTGTATTTGCTTCCTTTTTTTCTAGGGCTTTCAGTTGGGCCATTAAGTTGCTTGTATGAGATGTCACAAAGTTCTTCTTGAAGGCACTTAGTGCTATGAATTTTCCTCTGAGCACTGCTTTCATTGTGTCCTATAAATTAGGGTATGATGTACCTTCATTTTCATTGAATTCTATGAAGTCTTTAATTTCTTTTTTCATGTCTTCCTTAACCTAGCTGTCATTGAGCAGCAAGTTGTTCAGTTTCCATATGTATGTAGGCTTTTTGCTATTTCTGTTGTTGTTGAGGTCCAGCTTTAGTCCATGGTGGTCAGAATACAGGGGATTATTTCAGTCTTCTTGGATGTGTTGAGGCTTGCTTTGTGACCATCTATATAGTCTATTTTGGAGAAGGTTCCATGAGGTGCTGAAAAGAAGGTATACTCTTTTGAGTTTGGGTGAAAAGTTCTGTAGTCATCTATTAGGTCCATTTGATTTAGGGACCTCTGTAAGTGTCTTTATTTCTCTATTTGGCTTCTATCCAGAGTATCTGTCCCTTGGTGAAAGTGACATGTTGAAGCTTCCCACTATTAAGGTGTTAGGATCCATGTGTTATTTAAGTTTTAATAATGTTTCATTTATGAACGTAGGCACTCTTGTATTTGGAGCATAGATGTTCAGAATTGTGATGTTCTCTTGGTGGATTTTTTCTTTGATGAGAATGTAGTGTCCCTCCTCATCTTTTTTGATTAATTTTGGTTGAATGTCTATTTTTATTAGATATTAGGATAGCTACCCCAGCTTGTTTTCTGGGTCCATTTGCTTGAGAAACATTTTCCAGGCCTTTACTCTGAGATAGTGTTTATCTTTGTTTCAAAGGTGAGTTTCTTGGATGCAGCAGAATGTTGGATCCAGTTTCTGCACCCATGCTGTTAGTGTGTATCTTTTTATTGGAGAGTTGAGTCCATTGATGGTGATAGATAATAGTGACCAATGAACATTAGTTCCTTTTATTGTAGAGTTGGTGGTATTACTGTGAGTCATTGCTTGTTTTCTTTTAATTTTAGTTGGAATATTATCTGTATGCTGTTGTTTTCGTTGGTTTGGAGTTTTCTTTTAGTATCTTCTGTAGGGCTGGTTTGTTGTGTAGATATTACATAAATTTAGTTTGTCATTGAATATTTTGATTTCTCTATCTACGTTGATTGAAAGCTTTGTAGGGTATAGTAGTGTGGGCTGGCATCTGTGGTCTCTAAAAGTTTGCATGACACCTGCCCAGGCCCTTCTTGCTTTCATAGTTTCTAATGAGAAGTCTGGTGTGATTCTGATAGGTCTACCTTTATATGTTATTTTTGGACCTTGGAACCTGGTGTCTTTCTTTTCATCAATTCCTATATTACTTAGATTTTGTCTTTTCATGGCATCCTTGAATTCCTGGATATTTTGTGTTTGGGAATTTTCTGTTTTTACTTTTTCTTTGAGAGAAGTATTAATTTCTGCGAGTGTATCTTCAGCACCAGAGATTCTCTCTTCCATATTTTGTATTCTGTTGGTGATGCTTACCTGTGAGATTCCTGATCTTTTTTCTAAGTTCTCCAGCTCCAGAATTTTCTGTTTGTGTTTTCTTTATTGATTCTAATTCTGTTTTCATGCCTTGCACCATTTCCTTCATCTGTTTGAATGTGGATTCCTGTCTCTCTATGATGGTCTCTTTTTTTGTTCATTTCCTCTCTATATGCCACTAATTGTATATCTACTTGTACCTCCATTTGTTTGGCTATATTTGCCTGTGTTTCTTTGAGAATTTTGTTCATTTCCTCTTTCTTTGCCTCCACTTGATTGGCCAAGTCTTTGATAGACTTGTTCATTTTCTCTTTAACTTTCTGTTTTTGTCTATTGCTCTGAGAGATTTGTTTCCTCTTTATGTGCCTCAAATAATTGGGTAAGCATTTCATTTTCCTGTGCTTCTGATGAATTGGAGTATCCATTAATTTTGGGGATTGCTGGTGAAGCCATCATGTCCTGATTTATGCTGCATGTGTTCTTTCGCTGACCCCTAGCCATTGGCTTATCTGTAACCTTCCCTGTTTGTTCCTGAATTCTGCAGTTCAGACTGGTACTATCTGTCTCTAGTATCTGGAGAATTCTTCAGGAAGCTGAGGTAGGTCCCATGGCCTCAGCATGTGCGTTGGTACTTCAGCTGTACTGGTAGGAGGAAAATCTGAGGGTGCAGAAGGGCAAATGCGGGTGTGTGTGTGTGTGTGTGTGTATGTGCATGGAAGTGTGCCTCGAGGGACAGAGTGATAGAGAATGCTGAAGCCTTGAGTGTGTGGGAAGGACTCTGCCTTTCAGGTTCTAGGGGGTTACTTGCGCATGTGCTGTAGATGTAGGAAGAGCTGCAATTTACGGCATTATCAGCCTTAACTCCACTGTTGGACCTGCAGAACAGGGTCTTCGATGTCCCAAGAGTCCCTCTGTTTTCCACAGTGGGTGTGTGGGTGGGAGGGTTCCGACACCTGGCTGCTAGTTTAGAAGGTCCCTGGATCTGGGGCTCTGCAGAAACTCATGGGCACACTCACTGTCAAGGAGGTCACATTGGCAAGGATCAGGGTATCTGGGCTCTCTACTCTCTGGTATGGCCCTGCTTAATCATATGCAGGAGGACTGACAAGCTCTGCCAGCTCAGTGCTGATGCATCTGCCAGGTTAGGAAGTCCAGATGCAGCTGGGGACTGGGATGCCAGTCCAGATGCCTTCTGGGAAGTCCTGGGAGCCCTCTACTGTGCTCTCCAGACGTGGGAGACCTAGCACCTGGTGTGCCTAGTTTGTTTGGCAGGTCTGCTGGACTTTGGTGGCTATATAGTCACTACATAGTCACTGTGGGTTTGGGTGGACCATCCAGTCAGTCCACCCATACCTATGGAGTCGGTATGGCCGCTAGCAGACCTGGGACACGGGGAGGATGGCCCCATGGATTTGGGACTGCAAGGCAGGGATGGCCGGAGTGGCTGAGAGGCCAGTAGCTCTGCCTCTGCCAGTGCTGTAGTTCCCAGGCAGTGAGCTCTGAGCTGAGAATCTCGGTGAGCTAGCTGTGTCGAGGGGGAGGGAGGCCCAAAAAAGGGGACTGCCCGGAGATCAAATGATCTTTTCTCTCCTTCCCCAAACAAGTCCACTGTGACCCGATACTAACGTTCTCACCTCCTGCGATGTTCCCTCTCTTTTAGAAAGCCTCACCATCATTTCCCTGGCTTCAGTCGTCCTTCCTCTCACCAACTCTGGTGCTTTAGCTCCTCTGCAAGTCAGAAACTATGTGCTCTCCGCCATCCTGGACCTGCCCTGGAGATGATCTTTTAAAAGATATATCTGATTAATCTTTAGCTTTTGCCAAAAACAAAAGAAAAGAAAACAAAACAACCAAAAAATTAAATTTTTGTTATTCTTCAAGGTTTGGGTTTGGAAACCAAGTGTGTCTGAAATGTGCCTGACCCACATTTCTCTTCAGACAATCTAGTTTCTGGAGAGAGAGAGAGAGAGAGAGAGAGAGAGAGAGAGAGAGAGAGAGAGAGAGAGAGAGAGGAGAGAGAGAAGAGAGATATGTTTTATTGCTGTAGGAAGAAAAATAAAGAAACATGGGCTTTAAATGGAACATGCTTCTTGGTTTCCTATGCTAGCTGATGCTGAGGTTATTCCTTCTTTCAGCTGTTATGCCAGTCCAGAAAAAAGCAATAAAATTTGTAAAGTGTATTTCTATGATGGATTGTGTTATGGTTTAAATTCTTGAATGTAGAATTAATTGTTTTCTTATCAGATTCTTCAATTTCAATGACCTCATAATTGTTCTAATATTCCTACACACCTTTGAAAAATGTTGTCAATTAGAAGATAGGCTTTTCTTGGTAAAGTACCTCTTTTGTCATCTCACATAAAGTTCCTACATTAAAAAGCTGCTACTGTATTAAGGATTCTAAGAAGCAGATTGATAGGAACTTCCAGGACCAAGTTGGCACATTGAAAATCCTGGGCCACAGATAGCCCCTATCCACCTTACTAGTGAACTCACTTGGAAACTGAGCAACCTATGAGCTTCTTCTGAGCAGAGTGTCTAGGTCCTTGGTTGGAGTATCAGTCTCTGCAGCCCCTTCCCCCTCCCCCCCCAGGACCAGATTTTTTGGCTCTGTTAGTTTCCTTGTGGAGTTCCTTTCCATCCAGGTCTTTCTATCTCTCTCTTCTTCCATAAGGTTTCCTGCACTCTGCCCAAAATTTGGCTATGAGTCTCAATATCTCATTCCATACCCTGGTGGAGTCTTTAAGAGATCCCTGTGGAAGGTTCCTGTCCTGTTCCTTTTCTTCTCCTACTTACTATGTCTATCCTGTTTGCCCTTTTGAGTGAGGTTTCAGCTTCTTCCCTAGTGTCCTCCTTGTTGTTTAGCTTCTTTAGGACTATAGATTTTAGTATGTTTATTATATTATATTGCTAATAACCACTTATAAGTGATTATATACCATATGTGTTTTTCTGCTTCTGGGTTACCTCACTCAGGATAATCTTTTCTAGTTCACACCATTTGCCTGCAAATATCATGATTTTCTTGTTTTTAATTGCTGACTAGTATTCCATTGTGTAAATGCATCACAATTTCTGTATCCATATTTGATCACCTCACTCTAAGGGAGTAGCCTTACTAGACTACAGAGGATGATGCAGCCATCCCTGATGAGACTGGATAGGCTAGAGTCAGATAGAAAAGGAGGAGGTCCTCCCCTCTTATGGGATTAGAGAAGAGGCATGGGTAGAGAAGAGGGAGGGAGGGTAGATTGGGAGGGGATGAAGGATGGGGCTACAGTTGGGATACAAAGTGAATAAACTGTAATTAAAAAAATAAATAAAATTTTAAAAGTTAAAAAAAGAAATAAAACAAGATTTTAAAAAAGAAACAGCTGAGATACAAATCTTATATATCAGATACTTTTGGCTTAAGCAATTTGATAAAATAATACGTAAGTGTGATTGTCAAGTCCAATGATTTTAATGCTTTTCACTATTTTTTACACACACTCAATATTCTGGCTAGATATATATTTGAAGATATATTAGCCTGCACCAGGGGCTTTGTAAACATACTGTTTATATTAAGTGTTTTGTGTTTGGCACTGCTCTTCTTTATAAGCATCTGCGCTTTACCTCAAATACTTAAAATTGCTGACATAGCAACTTTGATAGATGCAGAAATGTGGGAATGTATAACAACAATGAATTTAAATGTGAAGTAGAATAAAGTTTCAGAATGGAGTTAGGAAAATGAAGCACAAATTGAGAAAAGAGGTGCAGAGATCTGGGTGAAAGAGAAAGGTCAGGAAGATGAGGGGAAGGCTTTGGAAGGTATGTCAGCCATGACTAAAAACAGATGCCTGCAGCAAGCGGGGAGAGAGGAAAGAGGATAGTGATTCTGAGGGTCATTTATCCCTCAGAATAGAGTAACAGAAGTCTAACAGCCTTCTAAGTACAGAGGGAAAGAGCAAAGGCAAGAAAAAATTTTTCCTAACCTGTGTGAGACGGAACAAGCTTCAAGTCCAGTCTTGTTGAGAGTGGACTGCAGGGCCGGGCTAGGGTTCCTCACAAAATAGCAGTGATGTTAGTTCCTGTTCATGGAAGGGATTCCCAGAGAGCAATAAGAAGAACTGACCCACAGGCTGGTGGCTGAATGAGTTTTGGATGGTTATGTTTTTGATATTGCTTCATTGCTCATCACCCAGTTTTCTGTGAGTAGAATGTGTGAAATACTGGAAAAAAAGCATACAAGTCATGATTAGGTGATCCAAATTTCTGATTTTTGTGATGTCAGCAAGTACAGTAGACGTTGTCCCTCCTCCCAATTTTTTCTTTTTACTTTTTTTAAACTTTAAATATGCTGCTAAGAGAACATGCTAAGCAAAATAATTTTTGAAAGCATCACCTACTGGAAAATTTTGAAACCTACTGGAAATATTGCAAGGCAGTCTGATACAGCTTTCATCTTTTACATTTTAATGTAGAACACGATAGCTGATCTCTGGGGTATATGGAAGGAGGGAATCCAAGCTGACTGGGTATCTGAAGCAAGATGATCCACATAGAATACTGTGACTAATACTAGTAAATAATAATAATCAGTAGGAAAATAACTAAATTTGGCTTTAATTATGCTTATAATTTTATTTTCACCTTGGAATAGTTTGTATAAATACTAGATATAAACAACACTTGGATTAAACAAAACTATTTTAAATCATGAATCAAGGATACAAAAGAACTATTCTTTTAAACAGCAAACCTTGTAAAACTATTTAAACTAGTAAAAATTTAGTCAGAAGAATTAATGCTAGGTAATATTAAGAAGTAATTGAAGCCTTTCTTTTTGATCAGCAAATGTTATATTAAGTTTAAACTATGTAAATTGCAGAAATGAAGATTTTACCTGTCATTGTGATATTTGTGTTTGTTGTCATAGCAAGAAAACAGGCATCAAACATTTGGAAAAGCATACTGTTAGTTATTTATCAAATATGATATTTTAGAATATAATATTTCATCCTTATCTTTGGAAGATTAACATTTGGCCATTGTCATATACATTGGTATGGAAATGTCATGTATATGCATTAGCTAGCTTAATGCATTTGGAAGAAAATCTGCAGCATTACTGAAATCTAATCATTTTAGATTCAGACAGCTGGGGGTGTTCTGTTAAGTGGAAAACATGAATCAAATAAAATGAAGGCAATGTGTAACCTACCAAATTATCCTTTGCAGGCTCCCTTCATGATTTTGTATAAGCAAAATATCTTGAATTAGACATGTGGTGCAATCAACAAGTCTGTAAACGTACCATGGTTTTCCAAGGCTCTTCTCTTTGTTTGCACAGCTGCTTTCAAGAGAACTGTGTCTCACGTAACATTTAAAGTATTGTCACTGCTCATTTATATGTAGGGATGACTATTTCTAGGAAAAAAGCGCTTGGCAGAAATGTTTGATCTATGGAAACTTGAAATCCCATTTCATTATCACTGATAAAGTCAGTGTTTGTGAGTTACTCATTCGGCATACTATTATGCTGTGACTTTTTAAACAAGGAAAGTACACAAGGAAAGCAATTAAGAATACATGCTGGAGAGGTTGTGGAGAAAGAGGAACCCTCCTCCATTGCTGGTGGGAATGCAAACTTGTACAACCATTCTGGAAATCAATTTGGCGCTTTCTTAGACAATTAGGAATAGTGATTCTTCAAGACCCAGCTATACCACTCCTAGACATATATCCAAAAGATGCTCAAGTACACAACAAGGACATTTGTTCAACCATGTTCATAGCAGCTTTATTCATAATAGCCAGAACCCAGAAACAACCCAGATGTCCCTCAGTTGAGGAATGGATACAGAAATTGCAGTACTTTTACATAATGGAATACTACTCAGCAATTAAAAATCAGGAAATCATGAAATTCGCAGGCAAATGGTGGGACCTGGAAACGGTCATCTGGAGTGAGGTATCCCAAAAGCAGAAAGAAACACTTGGTATATACTCACTTATATAGACCTATAGGGTAGGATGGACATGCTGAAATCGATACACCTAGGGAAGATAAGCAAGAAGGAGGACCCAGGGTGGGATGATCAATCCTCGCTTAGATGGACAAATGGGATGGACATTTAATGTCGGAGAAAACAAGCAACAGGAGAGGAGCCTACCACAGAGAGCCTCTGAAAGACTCTAACTAGCAATGTATCAAAGCAGATATTAAGATTCACAACCAAGCCTTCGACAGAGTGCAAGGAATCATGTGAAAAAAGGGGGAGTTAGTAAGACTTGGGGAAGACAAGAGCTCCACAAGGACCAAATATATCAGTGCACAGGGGTCTTTTATGAGACTGTTTCTCTAACCAAGGACCATGTATGGATATAACCTAGAACCCCTGCTCAGATGTGGCCCATGATAGCTCAGTATCCAACTGGGTACCCTAGTAAGGGGAACAGGGACTATTTCTGTCATGAACTCAATGGCTGGCTCTTTAAGCTCCTTTCCCCCCGCCCCCCCAGCTAGGAGCAGCCTAGCCAGAAGAGGACATTGCAGCCAGCCCTGAAGAGACATGATAGGCTAGGGTCAGATGGAAGGCAGGGAGGTCCTCCCCTATCAATGGACTTTGATGGGGGTAGGTAGAAGATGAGAGAGTGATGGGGAGAGTGGGAGGGAATGAGGGAAGGGGCTACAGCTGGTATACAAAGTACATAATCTGTGATTAATATAAAAATAAATAAATTAAAAAACAAAACAAAGCAAACAAACAAAAAAGAAGTACATGCTCTTAATTGCTGAGCAGTCTCTGTTGTTATTTCTGTCATCTGGACACAAGCTAGAGTTGAGAAGAGGGAACAATTGAAAATTCCACTATAAGATTCGCCTGTAGGCAAGCTTGTGGTTTGCTTTTCAAATTAGTAATTGATATGGAAGTGCCCAGCCCACCACCACCAGGTGGGTGGTGCGCCTGGGCAGGTGGTCCTAGGGTGTAAAATAAGTCAGGCTGAACAAGCCAGGAGGAGCAATCCAGTAAGCACTCCTCCATCCTTCTGCTCCAGTTCCTGACCCAGGCTCCTACCCTGCTTGAGTTCTTGCCCTTATATCCTATGGGCAAGTTCCTATGTTGTGGAACTGTGAGCTGAAACAAACCCTTCCCTTCCCATGTGGCTTTTGGCCATGGTATTTTACTACAGCAATAGAAACCCAATCAGTGACAAACTATTTATACAAATTTTTCCCCAGGAAGTTTAGTATATAATTATCCAGAACAAAATGTGCTTCAATCATTTAGAAATGTAGAAACGTTTTACAAAGAAGTCAAATCACGATATCTCAAATCTTTATTGAACCGAAACCAATACTGAGAAACCATTATATTATAATTTTAGTGAACTGCATGATTGATTTAAGCATATGTATTTTGAATAAAATGCATTGTTGTCAATCATTATACATTAGTAATATGTAGGGATTAATATGAAACTGTTATTGGGTCCCTCCTACGGAGTTTGTAGTTTAACTTTCCATGTTTGCTTTAGCATTTGCAACAGTTATCTGTTGGAGTATGGATTTTTAAAAAATATTAGAAATTAGCAGCAAAGAATTGTAGCTAGCTAAAATTTGGCCTATATTTCATGTATGAGTACTAAAGCAAAAGATAATTAGTAGAAGGCAGAGAAGATGAAATATTTATAATATTCTGAAACTCTGAGTCATAATCTCATAGTCCTATAGCTGAATATGAATGCCACAAAATTTTAATAATAGTAAGATTTATTTAAAATTATGTGTATGCATTTTGTGTGTGTGTGTGTGCGTATACACGAGTGCAAGTGCTGGTGGACTCAGCAGCATCTTGTTCCTCTCAGGACAGAGTTGTAGGTAGCTGCAAGCAGCTTAATGTGGCTGCTATGAACAAGACTCCTCTCCTATTCAAAAGGAGTACATGCTCTTAATTGCTGAGCAGTCTCTACAGCTCAGTAAAATATTCTCCAAAGTGCAAAATCCACTGTGTAGTGAATCTGAGGTATTTCTGGCAGTACCCCTACTACATGGTTTGATGTCGTGGAATCCATGGTTATGTGTGCCTGACATAACACCACACAGTGCCAAAAAATTATTGCATAGTGTACCCAGGCTCAGATTTAAAACAGTTGCAAGTTTTGAAGAGCAGTGTTTTATTGTACAAAGGCTTTTGTTCTTAGAGAAACAATGTGGCTTAATTACAGGAAACAAAAGCTTAATATTTTCTACTGTCTGTCATTACTCAGCACACAAATATTAAATTAGTAGCAATTTTAAAACTCAAATATTCAAAGCAATATTCTAAAACAATATCCAAACATTATTTTTCCCCATAGTTTCTATTTTTAACTCCTACCCTACAGTAAGTATTTTTAAATACTCATATGTCTTATTTTTATATCCTTTTCAATTAATACAAGTTTGTCTTTTGATGGCTTCATTATCAGGATATTTGTTTGTTCACTTCCTGAGTTTTACCCGAGGATATGTAATTTTTGATGCCCCTTCTGCCTTCTCCCTATGCTTTTATTTCATTGTTCCAGACTCATTCATTTCATTTGTTTACTATTTTTACACTTACCCTAAATAAATTTTAAGTTCAAAGAGCGTTATGCACAGTATTGCCATTTTTAGATACATTATTATTGGTTATCTATTAGTAGTTTACAACTGATTTTAATTATATTTTGTGTTTCATGTGGTTTGATGTTGCTTCTGGCGTTAACAGTTTGCCTTCTCTTTGATGAGTAGTGCCGGGGTTGGGCAGATAAGACTAGCATGTTTGTTTAAAATATGCCTCTCCCTGTCAAATTCAGAGCAAATTCTGACACCAACATCTTTAGGACTATAGATTTTAGGAGGTTTATCCTATATTACATGGCTAATATAAACTTATGAGTGAGTATATACCATATGTGTCCTTCTGCTTCTGGGTTACCTCACATGGGACAATCTTTTCTAGTCTCCACTGTTTGCCTACAAATGTCATGATTTCCTTGTAATTGCTGAGTAGTATTCTATTGTGTAAATGTGCCACAATTTCTGTATTCATTCTTCAGTTGAGGGACACAGAGGTTGTTTCCCGATTCTGGCTATTAGGAATAATACTGCTATGAACATAATTGAGCAAATGTCCTTGTTTGGTTGAGCATCTTTTGGATACATGCCCAGGAGTTGTATAGCTGGATTGTGAGTAATAAATAATAAAGGAAGGAAGGAAGGAAAGAAGGAAGGAAGGAAGGAAGGAAAGAAAAAGAAAGCAACGGATGCAACAGCACAGAAACAAGAAAGATAAAAAAAACCCAGGCAGTAACACTCCTTCAAAACTTACAGTTTTCAACTACTGAACTCAAAGACACAAAATGCTACAGAAGTGACCTGAAAGATGATAGAAGCAAATATGAGTCTTCAATATAAGCCCAGGGAAGAAATTCAGCAAAACACAGAAAAATGCCAGGATGTTTGTGAGAAAAATGTTGAACAAACATTCACTAAAGAATTGAGCCAACCAGAAATGTTGGAAAAGAAAAACTCAGTCACACAAAAACTACAGTGGAAGGCTACCAAGAACTGAATTGAAAAAGGTGAAGAAAGACGATTAGGAATAGAAGACAAGGATGATGAAATAATATTGAAACATCAACTAGATCAAAGAATGTACATGTCCACCAGTCTAAGAACTGAAGATTACAATTGAGAAGACCTGGGATAAAACCTAATGCTGTAGAGAATCTATCCAATGAAACAACAGCTGAAATTTCTCCAAATTTAGAGAAAGAAATAAATACTCAGACAAAAAGAGGCATGTTTACAAATCAGAACGGGCATGATCAGAGAAGCACCTCTCTGAGGTGTATTACTGTCAAGCTGTCAAGAATAAAAAAACAAAGGGATAATATTTTTAAAAATGTGAAGGGAAAACAAGAACTCACCCACAAAGACAGAAATATTGGAATATTATCAATCTTCTCCTTAGAAACTCTCAAAACCAAAAACGTAAATAATGGTGTACTTCAAGACCTGAAAGTAACAACCACTACCACAACCCCAAAATTGCCAAACAAATTTTATTGAGTCAAACTGTCTTTTTAAAATGATGAATAAATAAGCACATTTCAAGATAAGAAATTCTAAGAACAATAGCCCAACATTACAGGATATACATGAAGAAATAGTATACACACAGGAGAAAGGTGGTGTCAACCATTACAATGTAAGAAAGAATACATTTCATGAAGAAAAAGAAATATTGAGAAGAAATCTGTCTTGTCAAACAAACAGTGTATCTGCTAATCTCTCATACTTACAAGGAGTAAGACCAGTAGTACTTCATCTGTGATGGTTAGCTGACTTGATGAAATCTCAAATTACTTGGGAGATAGGCTTCTGAGCATGCCTGCATTGGGTTATTTTTATTTATCTTTATTTGATTAATATAGGAAGACCCACTGACTATAGGTGGTTAGGACCTTTCGATTGAGAGCCTAAACTCTATGAAAAGGAGAAAATGAGTTGAATAGAGCCTTTCAACCTTTGTTCTATCTTTCTTAAATATGGCCATCCTTATGCTGTGATTCCCCTATCATATTTGACTACATTACTGAACTGTGAGACAAAATAAATTCTTTCTCCATTATATTGCTTTGGGTAGGGTGTTACATCTCAGCATCTAGAGACGTAAACAAAATAGAAACAAAACAGAAAGTAGATGCTGTAACCAAAATAAAAACTTGGTTCCAAGAGCGGGGCCATCTTTGTGGTAAAGTCGACAATGAGCTTCTTAGTCCCCTGGAACTAACAACCAGAATAGTTTGGTTAGCAAAGGAGATGTCAATAAAAAGGTAGCATTCAGGATGGGGCTGAACACTCAGCTGTAATAGCTTAAGAGATCAGCAGTGCTGAAGAGAAACCTCATGCACTTCATTGAGACAGTTGGAAAGGAGGTCTTAGGGAAAAATGTTACCTGTCTGATAAATCTGTGGAGTGGTGGGGGTAGGTCATATCTTCTTCTTATACCTAATATATAACATATATACTATAAAATAATATATTTTAAGTTATTCACTTTACATCCCACTCATAGACTCCCCCTCATCTCCACCCAGTCCCACCCTCCTCCTCTCTTACCACCTAGCTCCCTCCCCTAGTCCTCAGAAAAGGGGAACCCTCCTCCCTTATCAACTGGCCACAGACTATCAAGTGTTTTCAGGACTGCCTTTATCCTCTTCTCTGTGGCCTGGCAAGGCTGCCCCACTCTGGGGGAAGTGATCAAGAAGCATGCACCAGAGTCACTGTCATAGCCAGTTCTTGCTCCCCTTACTAGGGAACTCACATGGAGACTGAGCAGCCTTCAGGTGACATCTGAGCCAGGTTCTTAGGTCCTCTCCATGCATGATCCTTGATTGGTACATCAGTCTCTGCAGGCTCCCTCTGGGACCAGATTTGCTGGCTGTGTTGGTCTTCTGGTGGAGCTCATATTCCCTCTGGTTCCATTTATCCCCCAACCCTTCCATAAGATTCCTTGTGCTCTGCCCAAAATTTGGCCATGAGTGTCATCATCTGCCTTGGTCCTCTGCTGTGTGGAGTATTTCAGAGAACATCTATGGCAGCCTTTTGTCCTTTTCCCTTTCTTCAACTGCTTCCAGTGTCTATTCTATTACAGGATAACCATACTACAATCCACAGACCTAAAGAAGCTAATATGGATGACCCAAGGGAGGATGCTTAGTTCTCATTCAAAGGGGCAAATAGAGCAAGTCACATCTTGAGCTGATAGTACAGATTGGCACAATCTTCAAAATAATAAAGGATACATATGACAAATTTATAGCCAACATTACAATAACAAGGAAAACCTTAGAGCAGTTTCTCTAAAATCTGTAATAAGAAAATGTGCTGACTCTCTTTACTCCATTTCAATGCAATGCTCAAACTCTTTATCAAGACTAGAAAAAGAAATAAAAAGAATATGAATAAAAAGAAGCCAAATTATTCTAATCAGCAGAAAACGTGGTTCTAAATTCAAAGACTAAATGTCAAGACTCCACTAAGAAACTCTTACAAGTGGTGAAGATCTTTTCCCAGTCTGTAGGCTCTCATTTTGTTCTATTGACAGTGTACTTTACTTTACAGAAGCTTTTCAGGTTCATGAGGTCCCATTTATTGATTGTTGATCTTAGAGCCTGTGCTGTCAGTGTTCTGTTCAGGAAGTTGTCTCTTGTACCAATGAGTTAAAGGCTCTTCCCCACTTTTTCTTCTAAAAACGTTTAGTGTGCCTGGTTTTATATTGAGGTCTTTGATCCAGTTGGACTTTACTTTTGTGCAGGATGATAAATATGGGTCTATTTTCATTTTTCTACATGTAGACATCTAGTTAGATCAGCATCATTTGTTGAAGATGCTATCTTTTTTTGCATTGTATGGTTTTGGCTTCTTTTTCAAAAATCAGCCAACTACTCATCTTGTAAAATCATGGGTCTTTGAAAAGAACCTACAGCTGGACTGTTACTAAACCTGCACAACCCCTAACTACATTCTTAATACTGATCCTTATATCACAAATAAGTGTAGTTCACATCTTCTTCAATGAGGTCTTCTCTTTGCAGCATGTAGAGACCATCAGACAAAATCACAACCTATACAAATGCACAGTTCTGGAGCTCAGTCCATAGTATACATCCTGTGCCTACGGCTCAGGGACTATTGCAGGGACTGAAAAACTGTAACAGCCAGAGGAATATGAAGTTTCCTGTGAGATCATGTCTCCTGGAAATGTCAGAAACTACATCCATGTAGTCTCAACAACATGGCTGCCTAAATATGATGTGAATAGTGATGACACCAACACAGAGGCTCACATCAGAAAGAAGAGCTCACAAGGCCTCAGGCTTAGCCAAGGAGCTATCAACAACTAAAAGATTCTTCCTAGGGGAAAACACACCGCTGGTTATCCAGACCTGAAAACATAAAACGTATATAAACAATTAACATTAACACACACACAAACACGGAAAAGAGGGCATGAACTTGAAAGATAGAAAGGAGGAGTATATAGGAAGTTATGGAGGGTGAGAAAAAAGGTAAAATGATGAAGTTATATATAAAAGCTCAAAATATAAACACATTCTTTTTTAAAAATGAAGGTTGGCTGGAACAGTGCTCAGTGGTTAAGAGCACTGGCTGCTCCTCTCAAGGACTGAGATTCAACGCACAGCTCCCACGATAGAGCTTTCAACTGTCTAAGCTTCAGTTCCAAGAACTCCAAAGGCCTCTTCTGGCTCTTGGCACCAGCCATGCATGTAGCACACATGCACACATGCAGGCAAAACACATACACATAAACACATTTAGAAAAAGAGTAAGGGTTTCATTTATTCATTTATTTCCACATGTAAATTATAATATTAATATTTCTCATTATTTATGTTACCGTTATTATACTTAATTGTATGAATTGTACAGTTTTCATAGAGAAAATTGAAAACTTTACTGTATTTATTTTACTTTAAAGAACTTTAGTATTATAACTATTGGTGCAATGTTTAAATCAACTGAAGAATAAAAGCTTTAGAACATAGGGAATATTTGACTTAATGACTATATTCGTGTTCATTTTCTTCAGTAATTGTAGCTTTACTCAGAGTTTTAGCATTTTTTTGCTATGTGTGATTTTTCAAGATTTACTTCTGAAATAAAAATGATATTTTCTGAGTAATTCTAGAAGTAGAAACATTCAGCAATATTATTTTCAATGGGTTATACCTTTAGATACTTTTTGCTTATTCCAGTTCTGAATTTCTGTATTCTTGTCAGTAGGTTAGCAAGATTTCTAACTTTGCATTCTTCTTCTTTTCCCTATGTATCTTTTTTTGTATGTGTACGTGGAAGGGGGGGGGGTTCCTTGCATCTGTGAGCCAGATCTTGGTTTGTTCTTTTTTTTTAAAGTAATTTATTTATTTTTATAATAATCACAGGTTATATATTTTGTATCCCAGCCGTAGCACCCTCCCTCAGTCCCTCCGACTCTCCCCATCACTCCCTCATCTTCTACCTGCCCCCATCAAAGTCCACTTGATAGGGGAGGACCTCCCCCCCCCCACACTTCCATCTGATCCTAGTTTATCTTGTCTCTTCACGGCTGGCTGCAATGTCCTCCCCTGGGATCTAGTTAGGCTGCTCCTCCCTCGGGGGGGGGGGGCAGTCGACAAGCAAGCCATTGAGTTCATGACAGAAATAGTCGCTGTTCCCCTTACTAGGATACTGAGCTATCCTGGGCCCCATCTGAGCAGGGGTTATAGTTTGTATCCATACATGGTCCTTGGTTGGAGAAACAGTCTCATAGAAGACCCCTGTGCCCTAATCTATTTGGTCTTTGTGGAGCTCTTGTCCTCGCCAAATCTTACTAACTCCCCCTTTTTTCA
>CM053753.1:78864306-78928406 GCA_028658305.1 Pachyuromys duprasi | reverse complement strand
TAAGGATGTTGAGCATTTCTTTAAGTGTTTTTCTGCCATTCTATAATCCTCTACAGTCAGTTCTCTTTTTAGCTCCATACCCCATTTTTTAATTGGATTATTTGGTTTCTTGCTTTTTAACTTCTTGAGTTCTTTATATATACTGGATATTAGCCCTCTGTCAGAAGTGGGATTGGTAATGATCTTTTTCCTATCTGTTGGCTGTCGTTTCGTTGGAATGACAGTGTCCTTTGCTTTACAGAAGCTTTTCAGCTTCATGAGGTCCCACTTATTGATTGTTGATCTTAGAGCCTGTGCTGTTGGTGTTCTATTCAGGAAGAAGTCTCCTGTGCCAATGAGTTCTAGGGTCTTTCCCACTTTTTCTTCAAGAAGGTTTAGTGTGTCTGGTTTTATGTTGAGGTCTTTGATCCACTTGGACTTTAGCTTTGTGCACGGTGATAAATATGGATCTATTTTCATTTTCCTGCATACAGATATCCAGTTGGACCAGCACCATTTGTTGAAGATGCTGTCTTTTTTCCATTGAATGGTTTTGGCTTCTTTGTCAAAAATCAAGTTTGCAAATTTCATTTTTTAACAGCAGAATAATATTCTGTTGTCTTTATGCATTCATCTGCTGAAAGGCATCTAGGTTGTTTTTGATTTCTCGGTATCATGACTAAAGCATCAGTGAACATGGTTGAGCATAAATGTCTCTGTGGTAGGATGAAGCATCATTTGGGTATATGCCCGAGGGTGATATAGCTAGATCATGAGGTAGATGCAATCTTATCGTCCTGAAACTTCATCATACTGATTTCCGAGTGAGTATCTGTATGAATTTGCTTTCACTCCAGAAATAGAAGAGTTCTCCTTCCTTTAGCAGCTAGCATGAAGCTGTCACTTGTTTTGTTGATCTTTGCCATTCTGATGGTGTAAGATGGAATCACAAAGTAGTTTTGATTTGCATTTCCCCAATAGCTAAGGATGTTTAATATTTCTTTAAATGTTTCTCAGGTGTTTGAGGTTTCTCTATTGAGAATTTTCTGAATATATCGGGACACCATTTTTTTAAAAAAATATTATTTTCTATTTATTACAATTTATTCACTTTTTATCCCAGCTGTATCCCCCTCCCTCATCCCTTCCTAATCCCACCATCCCTCTCTCTTCTCCTCCCATGCCCCTTCTCTAGTTCCCTTCCATCTGACCCTAGCCTATCAGGTCTCATCAGGACTGACTGCATTGTCTTCCTCTGTGGCCTGGTGAGCAAAAAGCCAGCCACTGAGTTCATGTCAAAGACAGTCTCTGTTCCCCTTACTAGGAAACCCTCTTGGAGACTGAGATGCCATGGGATATATCTGTTCAGGGGTTCTAGGTTATCTCCATGAATGGTCCCTGGTTGGAAAGATCAGTCTCAGAAAGGACCCCTGGGCCCAGATTTTTTGGTTCTGTTGTTCTCCTTGTGGAGCTCCTGTCTCCTCCAGGTCTTTCATCTCCCTCTTCTTTCATAAGATTCCCTGCACTCTGCCCAAGGCTATGAGTCTCAGCATCTGCTTTAATACCCTGCTGGGTAGAGTCTTTCAGAGGCCTTCTGTGGTAGGCTCCTGTTTTTAAACTGGTTTCCTGAGTTCTTTATATATTTTGGATATTAGCCCTCTATTTAATGTGGAGTTGTGTAAAAACTTTTCCTATCCTGTAGGCTGCTGCTTTGTCTAAGTGATGTTATTCTTGGCCATGTAGAAGCTTCTCAATATCATGAGATTCCATTTATTAATTTTTGATTTTACTACCTGTGCTAATGGCTTGCTTGAGAAATTAAGTTTCCTGTGCCAATGAGTTCAAGGACATTTCCCACATTCTCTTCTATCAGGTTCAGTGTAATGATTTTTAATGTTGTGATCCATTTAGTGTTGAGTTTTATTCAGGCTGATAAGTATGGATCTATTTTATTCTTTTGCATGCAGCTATGCAATTGACCAGCACTATTTGTTAAAGATGACAACACAATTTATTCCATGTGTATTTCTGTCTTCCTTATAAAAATATAGGTGTTCACAGATGTGAGAATTTTGGTAGAGGCATTTAGTTGTATTCCATTGATTAATAGTGTGATTTTGTGCCAAAACCATGATGTCTTTATTACTGCAGCTTTCTAGTAAAATTTGAAGGAGGGGTAGTCTAGTTCCAGCAGTCCTTTTATTATTCAGGAGTATTTAAGTTGTTTGGTTTGGGGTGTGTGTGTGTGTGTGTGTGTGTGTGTGTGTGTTTGTGTGTCCATACAAAGCTGAAAATTGTCCTTTCAAGTTCTGTGAACAATTGAAATTTTAATGGGGATTGCATCAAATCTGTAGATGGCTTTTGGTAGGATGGCCATTATTATGTTAATCCAACTGATCCAAAAGCATGGAAGATCTTTCCATCTTCTGAAATCTTTTTTCACTGTCTTAAAGTTTGCATCATATAAATCTTTCAATTGTTTGGTTAGAGTTATCCCAAGGTATTATATATTATTTGAGGCAAATGTGAAAGGTTTGTTTACCTAATTTCTTTCTCAGTCCATCTGTTAGTTATATATAGAAACGCTACTTATTTTTGAGTAAATTTGTTTCTTGCGACTTTGCTGAAAGTGTTTATCAGCTGTAGGAGTTTCCTGGTGGAATTTTTAAGGTTATTAATATATATTCTCAAATCATCAGCAAATAATGATACTTTGACTTCTTCCTTTTCTATTTATATTCCATTTATCTTCTTCAGTTGTCCTATTGCTCTAGCTAAGACTTCAGTACTGTATTGAATAGCTACAGAGAGAATAGAAAACCTTATCTTGTTCTGATTTTAGTGGAATTGCTTTGAGTTTCTTTATACCTGATTTGATGTTGGCTATAGACTTGCTATAAAGTGCCTTTACCATCTTTAGGTATTATTCTTGTATCCCTAAACTCCCCAAGGCTTTTAATCATGAAAAGATATTGGATTTTGTCAAAGGCCATTTCTATATCTGTTGAGATGATCATGTAATTTTTTTTCCTTTTGCTTTGTCTATCAGTAGATTGTATCTATTCGTTTTTGTATATTGATGCATGTATGCAATGAAACCTACTTGACCATGTTGAATGATCTTTTTTGATGTGTTTTAAAATTTGGTGTGCAAGTGTTTTATTGGGAATTTATGCATCTATGTTTATAAGGAAATTTGGTTTGTAATTCTCTTTCTTTGTTGGATCCTTATGTGGTTTGGGTATCAGGGTAACTGTGGCTACATAAAATGAATTTGATAATGTTCTTTCTGTTTCTATTTTGTAAAATAATTTGGGTATTGGCTTTAATTCTTTTTTCTGCACTAAAACCATATGGGCTTGGGCTTTTTGGGGGGGCAGGGTAAGGGGATTTGGGAAACTTAATGACGGTTTCTACTTCACTAGGGATTAAAGATCTATTTAAATTGTTTATCTGACCTTGATCCTTGATTTAGCATTGGTAAGTGGTATCTACTGAGAAAATTATTTCTGTTAGGTTTTCCAATTTGGTGAAGTACAAGTTTTTCAAGTATGTCTTTTTGACTCATTGGATTTCCTTTATTTCTATTATTATGCCTCTGTAATTTTGTTAATTTGGATCTGTATCTTTTAGTTAATTTGGCTAAGGCATTGTCAATCTTACAGATTTTTTTTTCAAAGAACCAAATCTTTTTTCATTGACTTTTGTATTGCTTGTTGGGACAGGGTTTGTTTTTTTCTAATCTATTGATTTTGGGCAAGAAATTATTTATATCCCTCTACTTTTGGATATTATTTTTCTTTTTCCTTAGAAATTTTAGGTATGCTGTTACATTTCTAGTATGAGATTTTCCAACTTTGTAATAAGGCACTTAGTACCATGAGCTTGCTCCCTACAACTGATTTCACTTTGTCCCACAAGGTTGGGTATGTTGTGCTTTAATTTGCATTCAATTCCAGAAAGTGTTTAATTTTTTTCTTGACACATTTTTTTTCATTCAGTAGAGAGTGTTTGAGTTTCCATGAGTTTGTAAGCTTTCTGTTGTTCCTGTTTTTGATGATATCTAGATTATTCATGGTAGTTGGATGGGATATGGGGTGTTATTTCAATTTCTTTGTATCTTTTGAGAGTTGTTTCCTGTCTTAGTATGTGGTTAATTTTGGAGAAACTTCCACATACTGCTTAGATGAAGGTGTGTTTATTTGTGTTTGAGTCAAATATTCTGTAAATAGTGGTTAGGTACATTTAGTTTATGATAACACTTAGCTCCTGCACTTCTAGTTAGTTTTTGTCTGGATGACCTATCTGTTGGCAAGAGATGGGTATTGAAGTCATGGTTTATTAGAGGGTCAAGATCTGATTTGAACTGTGTAAGAAGTCTCTAATTAGAAGTTGGATGTTATTTTAACAGTTCTCTCATTATACTTTTCTTAGTTGTTTCCTTTGGAGCCTTTTATATTCTTTGTTATGTAATTTAATAATTTTGTTATGTGCTAAGGGTCTTGTTTATTTGACGTTTATATACTTTTTGGACTCTGATAAACATTTCCTTTTTTAGAAACATTTTTTTCTCTAGTTCTGTTGAAAATACTTTTTGTTCCTTTGACTTGTGTTTTTTTTTCTTTCCTCTATCATATTATTCATAGACTTTTCTTTTCACATTGTCCCATATTTCTTATATATTTTATCCTTGAAGTTTTTTAGATTTTCTTTGATCTGTTTTCTTTGACTGTGTTAAGTGCCTGAGAGTCTCTCTCTTCCCTTTCTTGCATTTTGTTGGTGAGAATTCAGTCTGAGCTTCTTGATTAAACACCTAAATATTTCGGCGCTTTTGTTTTCCTTGTCCCCTCCAGGTCTTTCGATCTCCTTCTTCTTCCATGAGGTTTCTGGCACTCTGCCCAAAGTTTAGCTATTAATCTCAGTATCTCCCTGTATATCCTGGTGGGTAGAGTCTTTCACAGTTCCCCAGTGGGGCCTGCAGAGACCCATACTCCAACCAAGGGCCATGCATAGAGAGGTCCTAGACCTCCTGTTCAGAGGAAGCCCATAGGCTGCTCAGTTTCCAGGTGGTTTCCCTAGTGAGGAGGGCAGGGGCTGTCCTGACATAACTCAGTGGCCAACTCTTTGATCACCTTCCCCTGGGGAGTGCAACCTTGCCACCTCTCCTTGGGAAATGCAGCCTTGCCAGGCCACAGAGGAAGATGATACAGCCAACCTTGTTGAAACTTGATAGGCTAGGGTTAGATAGAACAGGAGGAGAACCTCTGTTATCAGGAGACTAGAGAAGGGCACAAGGGGAGAAGAGGGAGGTGGGTGGAACTGGGAGGAGACAAGGGAAGGGGCTATAGATGGGATATAAAGTAAATAAATTGTAATAAATAAATAATTAAAAACTCTTACAATACTGTGAAATTTAAAATATTAAAGAAACTTTAAAGGGATTTTTTTAAATCCTAAATTATTCATTTTTTGATTTCCCTCAATTTGGGCTTTCTTTATCGATTCTATTTCCACTTTCACGACTTTGAACTGTTTTATCTGTTTGGTTCCACTGCTTGTTTGTGTCTTCATAGATTTCTTTAAGGGGCTTATTTATTTCCTTTTTAAGGACATCTATCACATTCAAAAGCTAGTTTAAGGTTTCTGCTTAAGCTATGTTGCATTTCTCAGAACCTACTGTAGTAAGGTTGCTGGACAATAGTAGAAACCTATTTTCCTGGATGTTAATGATGATGTTTTCATACTAGTATAGGGATATGGATTTGGGATGTATAAGAGCATCTAGAATTATATTAGATACTTATCTTGTCTTTGTTGGGTGGGAATGTTTTTCCCTTTATTTCTCTTTTCCTCTCTGATTCTTAGGAGGGTTTGTTTCTGAGTGTTGCTTGGTAGTAAATTCTCCTGGGATCTTTGCAAAGTGGCTACAAGGTTCAAGTGTGTCTAGGAAATGAGAGATAACAGTTAGGGAAGGGGATGGGCTAAAAACAAGGAGAAGCCTGAAGTAGAGAAAGTAGAGAAAAAAGCAGTGTTCTACCAGGATTTTCCTAGTCTGCTGGGAAATGGGGGTAGAGGATGAGGAGAGGGGAAAACAGGTAGTCTGCCATGGAGTTGGAGATGTGACTGGGGTATGTGAGTTGAGACAAGGAGATAGAGTGAAGATGTAAAGCTTGACTACCTTCCTTCCTTTTTGGCCTATTTGTTTCTCTGGAGGCTTGGTCAGCTTGTTCCCAGGGAATACTTGCTGGAATTGGAGGCAGGGATATCAGGATGAGTGGGGAGGAAGAGATCTGGGGGTGGGAGCAGAGAGGAAAGTAGTCTGCTTCAGAGAGGGTATTGAGACTGGTGATTGCATTGGGAGAGATTGATGAAGATGAGAGCATTATAAGACAAAAATTATCTACATAAATAAAATGAATTATGATCTAAAAGAAAAGATTGCAGTTAGGCTACCTGCTTTCCTGATCTATGTCTCAAAATTTTCTGAGAAGCTCATGGTTGCAAAATTGTGGGTCTTTTAAAAGGATGGCTATAATTTTTTAGGAAACCGACAAGATATCAATTAATTCCTTACATTATTTGGCTTGGATGGAGTTTCTCTGGACTGGTGAAAGGTTCATTATGCCTGGTGGCACATAAATAGTGTGCTACAGAATCTTCCTGAAACATTTATTTATCAAGTGTACTGTGAACTTCTGAGTTCAATTTCAGAGTAAGTACTATCATATTCTCCCAGAATACATGCAACTTGGAAGTGAAGTGAAATTTTAAAGTTAGTCTGATCAAAAGTCTAAATATATTTTGTTAATAAAATATTCTGATGTAATTATCAGCAGCAAGAGTACAAATTAAGGCTATGCAGGTGCAAGCTTATCTTGTCTATGCAGTATGGTGTAAAACATACGTCTTTAGTTGTTATGCATATTTATTTCAACTGAGAGCCTTAGATTGATTTCACTTCATTTAGAAATTTCACTTACAGCAGCACGCATAAATAGCAATTCACATCATTTGAAAGTACATTTTGGTCTCATTTATTTGTTTGTCTCTATGTTCCCCCTTCTCCCTCTCATATAAAATTATAAACACATGCTTATCTAATATTAAATATACAACTATAGTCCTTGTGAAAAATTGCTTTGTTTTTGTTTTCTTTCTTTCTTTCCTTTCTTTCCTTTCTTTCTTTCTTTCTTTCTTTCTTTCTTTCTTTCTTTCTTTCTTTCTTTCTTTCTTTCTTTCTTTCTTTCTTTCTTTCTTTCTTCTTTCTCCACTTTACATCCTGATTGTATCCCCCTCCCTACTCTCTTTCTTGTCTCAAACTCCCTCCCTTTTCCCTCTAATTCCCCTCTCTTCCTACTACAAAAAGAGGAGGCCCACCTACCAACCCACCCTAGTTTACCAGGACTGAGCTCATCTTCTTCCCCTGTGGGCTGGAGAGGCAGCCCTGCCAGGGGGCAGGGATCAGATACCACACAACAGAGTCCATGTCAGAGACAGCTGCCACTCCCTTTACTAGGACACCCACAGGAAGCCCAAGCTGCTCACCAGCTGCACCAATGAATGGGGACTAGGTCCAGTCCATGCATGGTCCTTGGTTGCTTTGTTTTTGAGAAGGGGGTTTTCTATGTATCCCAGGTTGGCCTTGAATTCATGACACCTCTCATCACACTGTCGAGTTTCCAGCACCATGCCTGGCTTTAATCTCTTAATACCAAAGCAAACCATCATATCAAAACAGTGTCACATGTTTCTTCCACCCAATACCCTTGTTCACAGATCCTAACCTTCTTCAAACAACTTTGTAAACTAAATCCAAGCCTTCCCCTTCATTTTTTTTTTGTCAGTCAGCAAAATCATACAAGGGAGTTTCTAAAGTGATTATGTAAAATTTGTTTTAGTTTTGTACCTGAGTAAGATCCTTCCTTGAGGTTCCTACCTCGCTCTAGAAATCTTATCACACTGCCTAACTTACTTGTAACAAACTTCTATAATGCATAGGTATTCTTGGGAAGATTTTCTTTTCTTTTCTTTCCTCTTCTTTCTCTTCGTTCATTTGTTTGTTTGTTCGGTCCTTCCTTCCTTCCTTCCTTCCTTCCTTCCTTCCTTCCTTCCTTCCTTCCTTCCTTCCTTCCTTCTTTATTTTCTTTTTTCTGGAGACAGGGTTTCTCTGTATTTGGCTGTCCTGAACAAGTTTTGTAGATAAGGCTGGCTTGGAACTCATAGAGATCCAGCTGCCTCTGCCTCCCTGAGTGCTGGAATTAAAGGTGTGTGCCAACAAGCCTGAATTTGGGACTATCTTCTATTGTCTCTATTATCCCTGGTAGAAATTTAAACAGTGTAGTATCTGCAGGTGATTGTTTTTTTAAACCTCAAGGATATGAAGTAAGAATGATATTTTTCCAATTTCTTCTTTCCACATCCAAAATACCATCCTTCGGTGTTCCATCAAACTAAAGACAAAAACATGGCTAACACTTTCACATGTATCAGCTACTCCTAGTTTTATATACTCCTCTCTAATTTATATCTCAATGTACATTTTATAGACTTTCTTAGTAACATCTACGGATGATTCAGCTCTGACGGGGCTCTCTTGACTTCTCATCTTAATCCAGACTGTATCTCCAGAGGCATCAAATTTTGTTCACTTTCAGCCTCCCTGTCCTTCTTTTCTATGCTTGTTACAGTATTAATTTTCTTTTGATATCTTGTTTGTTAAATCTCATCATACTTGTTGTTGACATCAAATTCTAGTCTGTTGAAATTTCTATATTTCAGAGCATTGGTTATCTTTCAAAATTTTCTTGTTTCTCTTCCTATATTAATTAGGTCCTCCTCTTAAAATTATCTTTTCAATATTATAAACTTCCTGGAGTCTTTTTTAGTGCGGCTACTTAGCTGAATCTCAGTTCTGGAAATAAGTCTACCAATAAATTGTCTGCACTTCAACTTGAGCAGTCAAGCAAAGTGCAAGATGTGGCCACCTGGGGCCTTCCAATCTCACTATGAATTAACAGCTTGAACTTGATGGGCTCCTTAGCCCTGGTCAGTAACCTTGTCGAATGTCCTTGTAAAACAGCTGATGATAATTCCACTTAAATAATGCCTTTTCCAAACCTTTTTGATGCTTCTAAAATTTCCTTCTTCCTAACATCCATCATCAGTTTCAGTAATTACTTACATCCTGATTCCCTGAAAATAGAGAATCTCTTAGTTGATTACTTTTTCAACCTCTTGATAGCAAACTGACTACACCCATCCATGTCCTGCCCACATGTGTTAGGATCTCATTGGTGCTAGGATCTCAACTTTGCCCAAAAGATTATAAGATCCTCTCTCTTCATTATTACCTCCCAAACCCTATTGACTTTCTTTGTTTAGTTTCCTTTCAGGATTCTTACCTTTAAACAAACACAGAAACATGAGGATTCCCACTGCCATGTTTTACCTCCTGTGTCTTCAGATACAGGAGATAGGATCCTATCTTGAGATAGGATGAAATAAGAATTATGTGAATCCACTGAATGTAGACAACAGCAAATTTGATGTTATGTTATAATTGCCATAATCAAGCTAATTGACATATCCAACACTTTATGTGGTTACCACTTTGCTTTTTCCCTTTTCTGTGATAAGAACAGTTAGGATCCCTCCTCTTGGCCAATTTTAAGCACACTAAAAATACTGCTGGGAAACACAGCTGTCATGATATATAATAGCTCTAACATCATTTTTAATAACTGAAAATTTTTACTCTGTCACAAACATCTGCCTCATTCCTTTCTTTGTCTAAGCCTATTATTAACTGCATTTACTCTTGTGCATTGTTGTTTCATGAGTTTGGTGACTTTAGATTCCACATATAATGGAGGATATGGCAAGTTTCTTTTACTATGTTCCTTTATCTTAATGATCCCCTCCCGACTCATCCAATACTGCAAACGACATTACCTCCTAAATTAAGCCTGCATTGTATTTTAGTGTGTGTGCTTATGTTTAAGACTGTGTCTGCATATTGCGTTTTCATAACATTTGTAGTAATTTTTACTAATCGCATTAGAACTCAGGGATTCCTCCCTTTTCACATCCTGGGCAATAAACCATTTTGTATTTTTAATAACTATTCTGACAGGTGTACAGGAACATCTCATTATGGTTTGATCTGTATTTTACTGTGAAACTTGTGAAGTTGATCATCTTGGCTACTTTTTTTTTTTTGTAGTATAGTAAGAAATGTCTTTCATTCCTGAGGGAGAGGACAACAGCTGGGATAAAAAAATGAATAAACTGTAATTAATATATATATATAAATATAATTCAATTAAAAAACAAAACAAAAGAAATGTCTTTCAGGTGTGTTGTTTACTTATAAATTAGGTTGCTTGTTGCTATTGAGTCTTATGAATTCTTCACGTATTTTGAATTTCTCATTAAACACATGATGCATATATTTTCCCTAATGTGCAAGGTTTCATTTTCCTTCAGTTATTTTTGCTTTTGCTGTAAGGCTCTTTTTATTTACTTTGCTTTTGTTTCCTGTGCCTTTGGGTTTACATCAAAACAGATGTTGCCCTGGCTACAGAGAGGAAGCCTTTTCTTGGCTTTACTCATAGTGATTTTACTCTTTCAGGTATTGTTTGTTGTTTATACATTTTGAGTTATACACTCAAGTTGTTCTTTGTGTACGATGTGAAATCAAGTTTCAATTTTGTTGTACTCTCTGTGGATAGTCACTTTCCCTTGCGTCCTTTATATTTTCAGTTAATTTATTTTTTTAATGTTTACTGGTATTTTTATTTCTTTTTAATTTTTAAAAATTATTTATTTATTACAATTTATTCACTTTGTATCCTGGCTCTGGCCCCCTCCCTCACCTCCTCCAAATCCCTCCCCCTCCCTCTTTTCCCCCTATGCCCCTCTCCTAATCCACTTATGGGGGGTCCTCCTCCCCTTTTATCTGACCCTAGCCAATCAGGTCTCATCAGAACTGGCTGCATTGTCTTCCTCTGTGGCCTGGCAAGGCTGTACCCACACCCCAAGGGGAGGTGAACAGAGAGCCTGCCACTGAGTTCATGCCAGAGACACCCCTTTTTAGGGAACCCACTTAGAGACTGAGTCTGTGGGCTACATCTGAGCAGGGGGTTTTGCATGGTCTTTGGTTGGGGTATCAGTCTCTGCAGGTTTTTGTTTTTTGTTTTTTTCTCTGTTGGTCTCCTTTTGGAGCTCCTGTCTCTAGGTCTTTCTATTTCCCCATTCTTTCATAAGATTTCCTGAACTCGATACCTTGATCAGTACGATCTTCCAGAGGCCTCTGTGGTAGGATCCTGTCCTGTTCCCTGTCTTCTCCTGCTTCCGATGTCTATCGCATTTGTCCTTCTGAACGAGGATTGAACATCTTCCCTAGGGTCTTCCTTCCTGTTTAGTTTCTTTAGGAATATAGATTTTAGTATGTTTATGCTATATTATATATCTAATAACCACTTATGAGTGAGTATATATATTATGTGTGTCTTCCTGCTTCTGGGTTACCTCACTCAAGATGATCTTTTCTAGGTCCCACCATTTGCCTGCTAATTCCATGATTTCTTGTTTTTAGTACCTGAGCCCCATGCCCTTTATTGAAGGCACTGCTTTTCTCTACTGTGACTTTTTGGCCAAGATCAGTTGACTGTAAATTTATATTCCTGTTTTCAGCGTCTCTAGTTTGTTCCTGTAGCCTGTGCTCTGTGTCTGTGGAAGTATCAACTGGAAACTTTAGTGATTACACCTTTGTAACATATTTGATAGTCAGAACATGGTATTTCCTGCTTTATTTTTATTCAGAGTTTTGTAGAACTCTAAATGAATTTAAGATTTTTGTTTTCAATTTCTTTAAAGGTGTACTCATAGTTTTATAAGGACTACATATAACCAAAAATGTTTTTGTTACTATAGACATTTAAAAAATATAGTTTTACTCATGAATATAGGATGTCCTTTTATTAATCAGCTTCACTAGTTTACTTCATGAATGCATTATAATTTTTAGCATATAACTTCTTTGTTTTGTTAAAATATTGCTTCTGAATTTTATATCAGATTTTTCAGCAATTGTCAACATAATGGTTTTCTTGATTTTTGCTTTACTTTATGTGTGTGTCTAAATTTCATACATTAAATCTACATTCCCCAAACTTACTGAATTTGATACTTCTAATGGATGTCAGTTGTTGATTGTTGAATTTTTATTAATTTAGGATGATGCCATCCACAAATTGGGATATTTATATTTTTCTTTCCAGTCTGAACTTGTTTTATATTCTTCCTCCAATTATTTTGGCAAGCACTTCCAATATTCTTTTGAATAGGTATCCTAAGAGTGGACATCTTGGCCTTTAACCAGGTTTTTATTGTGTGTGGATAAGTTCCTTCTCTATTATGAGTTTTTATGTTGTTTAACACTTTTGTTGGGAATGAATCTCAGACTTTGCCAGATGCATCACTTTATGTATCGAGACAATCATGTTTTATTGAACTTATTTACATAGTATGAAATATTCTTGTAGCATAGTTATAAATTTTATTTGGTTCTGGTATATAAAAATATGAACGTGGTCTTTACTTGGATTTTCTAGAAGATATTTTTGCATTTAAAAGCACTAGTTTTCTTTTGTTGTTGTTGTTGTTGCCTTTGAATGTCGAATCAGAATGATACTGAACTAAAAATTGGTTTGGAAATAGTACCTTCTCCATTAAAAATAAAAAAGCTGCTTAAGTTACCCTGCCTATAAGATGTGCAGAGATAAAGATACAGCAGAGATGGAGGGACTATTCAACCAATCCCTGGCCCTATCTAAGACCCACCTCATGGGAGAGAGCCAACCCTTGACTCTAACAACAATGCTTTGGAGACTGAGCCTAGCATAGTTGGATTCTGAGAGGCTCCACCCAGCAAGTGATTGAAACAGATGCTGAAACTCAAAGCCAAAGATTTGGCAGAGTTGGGGAGCCTTGTGGAAGAGTTGAAGAGTTGGGGAAAGGAAAGAAGGACACAGAGAGGACAAGAACTTTACAAAAAGACCAACAGAGCCAACTAATCAGGGTCCAGGGGGCCTGTGGAGTCTGAAGCACTAACCAAGGACCATTCATGGACTGGATCTAGGCTCCCTACATGCACACATCACGTATATACCTGATGAGCAACTTGGTCGTCTTGTGGGTTCCCTAGTGAGGGGAGCAGGGGTATTTCTGACATGGACACTTGCATTCTTTTCAATCACTTCCCACTGGTGCTGGTGGGACTGTCATGGAAGAGGATGTGCTCATAGCTGAGGCAACCTGAAGTGCTGGGATGGGTTGCTGGGGGGAGGGGAGCTTTCCTAAAGGGTGGAGGAGGGGAAGAGGAGAAGGGAAAGAAGATAGCACCCTGAGAAGAGGAGGATAGGGAGTATGATTGGGATGTAAAGTGATCAAGTGAATAAATGAAGCTAAATGATAAAAAAGAATGACTATGATCACTCTTCTTTGGGTGTCTAGTAGAGTTCACTATGAAGTCAATAGTTCTCAGTCTTTGTTAGATATTCTCATTAACGATTTAATTGCTATTTTTCAGGCTTTCTATATATCAGGGTATAGTCTTAATAGGCTGAGTGTTGTAAGACACATATCTTCTTCTGTGTTATAGGTTGTTTTCATGACTGTTCACAATAGTCCCATAAGAGTATCTTTAGTTTTGCACATGATGGTTGTTATTTAATTTCTAGATTATTTGATTCTTATTGTTGTGATGTTGTTTATTTCATTTTCTCCTTTAAAGACCTAACTCATATTCTTACCTCCCCTATATTTACTTAAAACAAACAATAAACCAGCCCTCAGTGAAGTTTTTATGTTTTGGAATACAATGGGTTATTTTTAGCTTTTAGAATTGGCAGGTTTGGGCTACAATGAAGGGTTGGATAATCCAAACGAAAAGAAAGGCTGAGTGGTTTCTGCCAGAGAAGGCCCCTCTCCACCAGGGATTTGAAAATCTCATTGAATAGTTTCCTTCCACAGGGCGTTTGGTCAGCCCACTAAATATTTGTCTTAGAAAGGAAGAGGAATTAGGAAACTGCTCGTCATAAGTGTTCACATGAAATTATTTTGGTTCTTAGTATTTCCTATTATGTCAATTTTTATATATTTATTTTTTAATTTATTTTACATCCTTGATATAGCTCCATTAGTCTTTCTCTCCCAGTCCCATCCTCTGCCCCTTCCCACTCCCCCTTTACTCAGAAAAGGGGAGCTTCCTTTCCCATCCAGCCCAGCTCATCAAGCTGTACCAGGCCTGACCATGTCCCTCTACACCTGTGGCCTGGCAAGGCAGTGCTATCAGGGGAAAGTGACGAAAGGGTTGGCAAGTGAGTCCATGTACAATGCAGTCCCCACTTCCCTTACTAGAGGACCCACATGAATCCTAATCTACCCATCTCCTAAATATTTAGGGGGGCTAGGTCCAGTGCCTGATGGTCCTTGTTTGATTCTTCAGTCTCAGCAAGGCCCTCTGGGCCCTGGTTAGTTAGCTCTGTTGTTCTTCTTGTAGAGCTCCTGCCATATTCATGTCCTTTTCTCTTTTCTCCCATTTTTCCACAAGATACGCTATGAATCACCCAGTGTTTGGCTGGGAGTCTTGGCATCTGTTTTGAGGCATTGCAGGGTAGAGCCTTTCAGGGGACAACTCTGTCAGGCTCCTGTCTGAGTATTTAGTGTTAGGGGGTTGCCATTCTCCAATAGGGTGAGTTGTTGCTTAGGCTAGGCATTTATTGGACATTCCCTTGATCTCTGTCCTATCTGTTTTATCTTTATCCCTGCACATCTTATAGGCAGGGAAAAATTGGCGTCAAAGATTTGTGGGTGGGTTGTTGTTCTCCTCCCTCTGCTAGGAGACTAGGCTAGTCAGTGGGTGTCCTCTTCAGTCTCTCTTGCCTATGCTGCCAGAAGTCTCTGCTTGAGTCCCCTTCATATCCTCCCTGTTGTCTTAGGTCTCCAGCTTGTCACAGAGATACCCCTTCCCTCAGTTTCTCTTTTCTCTACAGTCCTTCTGTCCTCTTGCCTTCTCTATACCCCGATCTGATCTCCACTTCTAAACTGTGTGCATCCCCTCTCCTAACCTGTCTCCTTTCTTCAGTCACTACCTCTGTCTATTCTATCTCCACTTTGGAGTGAGATTTATGCATCCTTCCTTGGATCCTCTATGTCACTTATCTTTTTGGGTCTGTGCCTCATAGTTTGCTTATCCTATATTAAATGGCTAAAATCTACCTATAAGTGAGTATATACCTTGTGTATCTTTCTGGGTTTGTTTACCTCACCCAGGATGATCTTTTCTAGTTTCATGCATTTGCCTGCAAATTTCATGTTTTTTTTTAAATAGTTGAGTAGTATTCCATTGTGTAAATGTGCCACAGTTTCTTTAGTTGAGAATGTTGACATATCAGTTTTTTTCAGATTCTGGCTATTATGAGTGAAGCTGAATATAGTTGAGCAAGTGTCTTTGATGTATGATGGAGCATCTTTTGAGTATATACCCAGGAGTGGAATAGCTGGGTCTTGAGGTAAAGCTATACCCAATTTTCTGAGAAAGCACAAGAATAATTTCCAAAGTGATTGTACAAGTTTACATTCTCCCTAGCAATGGAGGAAGGTTTTCCTTTGTCCACATCTTCTCCAGCATGTTTTGTCACTTGAATTTTTGATCTAAGCCAATCTGATGAGTATAAGGTGAAATCTCAGGGTCATTTTGATTTGCATTTCCCTGATGACTAAGTATGTTGAACATTTCTCTAAGTGTTTCTCTGCCATTCAACATTCTTCTATTGAGAATTCTCTGTTTAGCCCTGTACCCCATTTTTAAATAGGATTATTTGATTTGTGTTCTTGAGTTCTTTATATATTCTGGATATTAGCCCTCTGTCACTTATAGGGTTGCTGAAGATCCTTTCCCAATCTGTAGGCTGTCGTTTTGTTTTAATGACAGTGTCCTTTACTTTACAGAAGGTTTTCGGTTTCATGAGGTTCTAGACATTGATTGTTGATCTTAGAGCCTGTGCTGTTGTTCTGCTCAGGAAGTTGTCTCTTGTGCCAATGAGTTCAAGGTTCTTCCCCACTTTTTCTTCTACAGAGTTAGTGTGTCTGGTTTTATGTTGAGGTCTTTGATCCACTTGGACTTCAGTTTTGTACTGGGTGATAAACATGGATCTACTTGTATTTTTCCAAATGTAGACATCCAGTTAGACCAGCACCATTTGTTGAAGATACTTTCTCTTTTCCATTGTATGATTTTGGCTCTTTGTCAAATATCATGTGACTATAGATACATAGGTTTATTTCCAGGTCCTGGATTCTGTTCCATTGATTGAGCAGTCTACTTTTATTTCTATGACTTGTCTTTATTCTTGATAGTTTATTTTAAAATTAAGACATTTATTCTTTCAATGTAAATATTTATCAAAACCAAACTCTCATAACATCACCTTTTTACTACAGAATTTTTATGTTGTATCTTTGTGTTAATTTTAAAGTCCCTCTCTATTTTGTTTATATATATGAATGTGTATGTACAGTTGAATGCATTTACAAGCCAGAGAATGATGTCAGATGTCTTCCTCTATCACTTTTTGACAGGTTGTCTTGAGACATTATACTTCCTAGAATCAGAAGCTTGCTGTTTCAGCCACTTTAGCTGGCTAGTAAGCTCTCATGATCTATCTGTTTCTGCCCACATTGCTGAGGTTAGTAGCATGCACAGCCATGCCCAACATTTACATGGGTGTTGGAAGTGTAAAGTCTTTGGGCTGACAGAGCAGCATCCTTATCCACTGAGCCTTCTACCAGTACATGAGATTCCTTTTCTAGGAATTAGAGATTCAAGGTTATGCTGTTTGGTTTCTCTGTAGTTTTTGAGTCCACTCCCTCTTTTTTCTTTTACCGTTGTTGACTTTTGAATTCATGGTTTATTCTTGGAAAAGATAGCTGACATTCTTTTCATCTTACTTTCGTCAAGAATTGTTTTGTAACCTTAGATTTATTTGTACCAGAGAATGATCTGTGTGCATTTGAGGAATGTATACTCCTCTTGCTGTTGGTTTTAAAGTTTTGTCTATGTCTACAGTGCTAACGTAGCCTGTAGTTTGAGTCAAATTAGTTAATTGATTTTTTGGGGGTACTCTATGAGTTAAGTTGGCATTATTGAAGTCTTTTGTATTATTGCAATTCATATTTGGTTCTCTTTGTAGAATGTCAACATTTATTTTATATAGGGAGGAGATGAGGGAGGGATGGGGAGAATGGGAGGGAAAGAGGAAGGGTGCTATGCCAGGGATGCAAAGTACCTAACCTCTGATTGATATAAAAATAAAAATAAAAAGATATATAAATATGGTTTGAATACATTTATAATTACATTTTTTGATGGAGATTACTTTTTATCAACCTATTATACCAACAGGTTTCTAAAGCAGTTGTAACAAGGCTTATGCTTATGTTTAACTTATATTACCTTTTTTGCTTATTATTTTATTGAATATATTTTTCTATTTACCTTCCTTGTGTTCTTTTGAATACAAAGCATGGCTTTGTGATAGTATATTACTAACACTTAATTGTTTTATTCATTCATCCCCTCTGTGCTTTTGATTTGAGACTATAATAAATTTAGATTTAATAAGCATACTTTTTCAATATTGGAGGTAGTCTATCAAGGGATCAAGAGAAAGAACAGAAGGAAGAGAAATCATCATCATCACGATATCATCATTCTTTTATTAGTTTTTATTTCTCTTTTAAAGACTCAACTCATGCCCCCCCCCTTTATCAGAATAAAGAGAGATGTACTTTTATGGTATCACTTAACTTCATCTCCTTGAAGTAATTTCATAGATGATACAATGCAATCTATAGCACAATATAAAAATATTTTCTGTTTTGTATATAAATTAGGGGTAATTTGCTATACTTTAATAAAGGGAACATATTCACGGAACTGAGATCTTGTTTAAATTGGAAAACCACTAGTAAGTTCAAATAAATCTTTGGGTTAGTTTTGAGACTGCCTACCATTTTCCCCAACTTATTTTGAATATTGTAAAGTAGGTTTACCCATGTTCACATTCTTTCTATCTACCTTAGTTTGTCTTCACAATCACATTGACTAGACCCACTCATCTTGCTGCTAAAATAAATGTATTTTACAAAGGTGTTTAGTATTTCAGTATAGAAGAAGAAAAGGAAAGAGAGGAGGAAAGAAGGTGGAAGGGAAAACTAAGAGTAACTGTAAGTTTATTGTATGATTTGCATAGAATCTGCTAACTATCTACCCATAGGCTATTGGTGTTAGAAAGCTGCCATATATAATTTTATGTAATTTTCCCAAAGATCTTGGTAGTTCAATTGACCTAAATTTGATGGCTAATGCTTTAAATTGCATACATAATTAACTGTCTTTGGGGAAATTTACATTTCTGTTGCTTTAATTATCAGGTCAATACATACTTAAATCTGCTTGAGTATTCCTTATGTCAAATAAGAGAAAACTCTCCAAAGCAATACTACAGGTAATGAAGATTCCTTTACAATTGTAGCCTTTCACCCGTCCTCTAGGACACAGTTGACAGGCAGATCCTAGTCTATGTGGCAGCAAGGAGAATTAAACCAACTTGGTATAGATGGAAACAGGTATGGAATGGACATTTTATCATTAGCGGAGGCCAGCATACTAGTTTTATTTAAATGCAGGATCACAAGAGAAGACCACAACCAAAAACTTTAATTTGGGATTTAAGAGTGGCAAAAATACAGGTAATTTCCTGACGTTTGGGAAGTATATATTACAGAGAATAAGGATGTAGATGATAGTATAGTAACTCCCTCTGTATCAAAGTAGCCAGAATTCATTATGAACATTAATTTGAGAATATTAAAATTCCACACTAGAATAAATTTTATGGATTATAAAAATTGAACTAGCAATAGACAAGCCTCAGGGTAGTGGGTTGAAAAAAGGGAGAGAGAACCTTTGATCATACCTGAAAAACCAATGACAAAACATGTTAGATTATGTCTTATTTGAGCGTAAGTTTTTCATTAAACTAATTAATTGTAAGATATATTAATTTTTTAAGCAACAACATGTCTTCCCATTTAATCTTCAAAGCAATCCTATGAGCTGGGTACAGTGTTGCACACCTGTAATCCCAGCACTGGGGAGGCAGAGTCAGGTGGATTTCTGTGAATTCGAGGCCAACCTGGTCTACAAAGTGAGTCCAGGTCACCTGAGGCTATGCAGAGAAACCCTGGCTCAAACAAACAAACAAACAAACACACACCAAAAAGAAACAAAACAAAACAAAAACAAAAACAATCCTATGATGCAAGAAAGTTTCATAGAGCAAAAATACAATTTTCAAAGTCCTTGATTAAGATATATGGGCCAATTAAAGAATTTGGCTGATGAAACCAAATTCTAAAAGGCTAAAATTTTCCAATAAAAATGTGCTTTATTAAAGAGCTCTGTCACAGCCTTTGAGATGAGTTTCATATACAGGGGATATGTTGGTTAAAATACCTCACAGTATATTAATTCATTTCAATGCCAGAGTAATTTATTTAGCAACATCTTTATCTTGATGTCAAGAAATACTTATCTAATTATATTATGTGTAAAATGTTGAAAAATCTCAGTGGCATTATGTCAAAGTAGACATATGAGGCATGTAACTTAGCTTGAATTATCTCACCTGATGAAAAATTGAAAAGCAGTTGTCCACAGCGATTATTACTAAATTTTTTTCCTGATCAAAGACATTTGAGGATGTCTACCTGGTTGCTAAGTTGAAATAGAGGAGGAAAGAATTGCATTCATTATTTAAGTCTACAAGAATTATTTTATCACATGGACCACATATTTTTGAAATTTATTTTAATACATTAAAAAATTGAAATCCATTTTCTGTCAAAAGAAAGTCCAGAAATAGATAAAATTTTCTTCAAAATGCAAAGAGTTGATAGAATCCTGTATGCACAACTATGAACCTTCAAGCTTAGACTCCATGTAGGATTGTTTTTTCATTGCAATAATGATTCTGTGATTTGGTTTTGGTTAACTTCAGTGTTTTATCTCTTTATATTAATTAAACTTTATGGAGGAAATAATTATACTAATGTATAAAAACAATGAGCAAGATGGAAACACTTTTCTGCCTTCTAAATTCACAAGTTGTTCAAATCTCTTAGTTAATTCACAAACTGCCCAGGCAGGCAAGAGACTATGCTAAGTTTAGAGCTGTAATAGTTAACATGCAAGTATGACGACTTATTCTTAAACTTTTTCTTATTTTTATTTTCTCTTACTCTCTAGATTGTGTGCCTGAGCCTTTTCTATCTGATGTCTTAGCCATGGTGTCTTCTCTACTTTGGTATTTTTCAAACTGTGTTATAATTTTCAGTTCAGTTTTAAAATAACTTTCCATATTTTAAGTTACATGCAGGGACAGGCTGTATTCCTATTTCTCAATATTATATTTCTAGCAAATGAGCACAGATTTTGGCAAATGCTCAGTTCTGGTTTACACATACAATTGAATGAAGAAATGAAAAACGTCCTAAGAGAATAATGGGAAATGATAGGTGAAAATGAATATACTTTTGAGGGAATATTTAAAAAAATCCCTTCCTCTTATAATCAAATCCTTCCCTCATTACAAACAAGAGTAAATATAGAAATTAATTGGGAAACTCAGTTAGGATAAGTACATATGACAGAAGGAAGAGTTTGCTTCATAGTGATTTAAATAAAACCAGCAATAGATTTTGGCATGTATGGGCTTGAGAACAGATGCACATGCTTGAGTCTAAGTTTCTCATACTTTTCTTATTTAATTATTATAGTTAAATCACCATGCTCATTTTTGTGAACATTAAATCCAACATATTACATACTGTTATGACTTTTGAAATAAAATACTGAAATTGAAATTTCCTTTATTACTTTAGAGACAGAATTCTAAAGTCTCTACACACTCTAGTGTTAATATTGTATTAAATTATATTTTGAATTTGATATATTTTAAAAGCAAAATCAATGAGGAAATTAATGATTGATATGAAAACAATTTTTATAATTCAACTAGTTTATTAAGATGTAATGTTTTCTAAAAAGGAAAATTTTAAATAATCCTAAAATATGACAAAATTGAATAAGAAAGTTTAGATAAAATATGAGACACCAATGTGCTTTAATTCAATTTGTCTTCCAAAACTGCCATGCAAAAAACCAGAACACAAACCCAAATAACACAGAGAAAAATAGTCTTTAATGAAATAAAGAAGTGTCTATAACCTTGGTGACTAAAGTATAAAGAATGTGTGCAAAAATGTATGGGATTGGGACCAATGAAGGAAAACAAAGTTTAAGAGAAGGCTTCTCTTCAAATCTTTTGTACAGTTTTGCTCCTAGTACCTTGAAGCCATACTGATTCTTCCCTATGCATATACCCCATGGGGAGCTGTGTGAGCCTAAGAACTAACTGCCTAGTTACTGACTTGGTCACACTTCTGCTTTTTGTACCTTGAGCTATTGGGTGTATGACATGTCATGGCTACTGTAGCGCTTAAATGCACCCACTTTTCATACAGCATGGCCCCACAATGCAAGCCCATATTTCATCCATCCTTCAAGAAAACACAAATCTCTTTCAGTGCTAGAGGAGAAAGTGGGTCTTTTGGGTTCAGTGGTAAATAGTATGCTCTGACTCAAGTAACACATCCCCACAGGACTTTTTCGGGGCTGTTTTTCCCTTTTGATGAAGTCACAAATGATGAAATTCTTTTCAGGTTTGATCTGATTCAGTCTTCATTCTGATCTGATCAAAGTTTGGATAAAGCCAAAATACACAAAATCATACTTTGGAATGGGTAAATTAACCGAGAACAGAGGGATCTGCACAATTCCCAACTCCCTTGGGTCTATAATATATATATATTATATATATATATATTAAATAAACTGTGGAAGTATGTAATTTCCTAGGGAAATTAAAAAGAGCAAATCAATCCAGGGTGAAATTTAAAGCAAATCAATAAGGTAGTAACTGTAAAATGAAAGAGGAAAATGTTCAGACAGTTAAACATATAAAAATAATCGATGTCTTCAGATGGATTCACAGGTGAACTCTTTCATAATTTCAGCGAATAGTTAGAATGATGCATTTCAACTCTTTCAAACTGGAGGTGTCATGGCACCTTAGGAGACTCAAGGTTAATGTTTCACTGCTCTTACTGCCATGAGGCTCAGCCTCTGAGAGATGGCATAGCTCCTAAAATATTTTTTGGGGGGGGTGTTATTTTTCCAGACAAGATTTCTCTGTGTAGCCTTGGATATCCTGGACATGCTTTGTAGACCAGGATGACCTCGAATTCACAGTGATCTTCCTGCCTCTGCCTTTCCTATTGCTGGGACTCTAGGCATGGCCCACCACGCCCAGCTCTGCTGAGTACTTTTTTTCATATTTATTAATTATTATTATTATTATTGAGAATTTCACACACAAGTAGTGTATATCATTGCCACACAGCATTTTCTCCCCACCATCTCCTCCCATGCCCCATCCATTTCCTCTTAATTTCATGACATCATGTTCTCTTGTATTATTAAGTATGTTTAGTGTGGCGCATTGTGTGTGTTTGTGGTTTACCACTTAGGATTGGAGAAAGTGTAAGAGCCCCCAACCAAAACATGCCTCTCTGTTCTGGGATTCTTCCTTCTGTATAAGACAAGGGGGATGTGTCCACATCTTAACAATGTGGTCTTAAACAAGACTGTTACCTAGACAGTAACAATTGACATCCCAGCACGGATCAGGAAAATCTCACAAGTTCCAAACCCTGCTTGAAGAGGTACAGGCAATTAATGCCTTTTGGGAGAAGAGGAATTAGAGGTCTCCAGGAGAATACCCCTGAGAATTTTAATAAGGCCCTTGGCTGTCCGTTTAAGGCAGAGAGGGGCTATTAGAAAAGGTAAGTGGGTGTGACTTGGTCTCCTGGAGTAAACTGCTCTGATACATAGGCAAGTTGTATAGTTTAACAATAGTTATATCCACAGACCTAAAGAAGCTAAATAACAAGGAGGACCATGCGGAGGATGCTTAATCCTCATTTAGTAGGGCAAACAGTATAGACACCAGAAGTGGTAGAAGAGAGGAACCAGGACGGGAGCCTACCATAGATTTCCTCTGAATGACTGTACTCAACAGGGGATGGAAGCAGATGCTGAGACTCACAGCCAAACTTTGGACAGAGTACAGGGAGTCTTTTGGAAGAGTTGGGGGGATAGATGGACTGGAGGGGACAGGAGCTCCACAAAGATACCAAAAAAAGCCAACCAATCTGGGCCCAGCAGGCCCTACAGAGACTGATGCATCAACCAAGGAACATGTATGGAGAGAACCTAGACCCCCTGCTCAGATGTAGCCAATAAGCAGCTCAGGCTCCAAGTGGGCTCTCTAATAAGAGGAGCAGGGGTTATTACTGACATGGTCTCTGTTGCCTGCTCCTTGATCCTTTCCCTGTGGCAGGGAAGCCTAGCTAGGCCACAGAGGAAGTAGATGTAGGCAGTCCTGATGACACTTGGTAGGTTAGGGTGAGATAGCAGGGGAGGAAGGTTCCCTATTTCTATGGACTAGGGGAGGGGAATAGGAGGAAAGAGGGAGGAAGAGGGGGACCAGGAGGAGATGAGGGAGCAGGCCACAGTTGGGATATAAAGTGAATAAAATATAAAAAATAAAAATAATTATGTTCACATGTTCTGGAAGGGAGAGAAAGAATACTGTAAGCCTCACATCTCCTATGACAAGTAGCTCACTGATAACTAAGCTACACAGTGGCTTATCTGTCTTGTTCCTTATAGAACAAAAGCCAAAGGATGAAGCTAAGAGCACAGAGATTAGAACCACAAGCCACAGAGAACTATTCTTGGGGAGTAAAGCTCAGCTTTAGTACAGGAATTCATTACTATGCCTACCCTAATTCTTAACACAAGCTGGGAGCTATTTATTATCTGTCATTGGCTTTTGAATAATATTTAAGTAAGACTCAGGCTTTTATAGCCAACTTCTTGAGAGAACTAACAAGTATCCAATAAGAAATATCTTTATGTCTTTTGACAGTGTATCTCTAAAGAAGCAAAAAACCAGTCATTAGGCTCAACCTTAAAGACTCTTTCGTTTTCCAATTTTTCCACCCTGAGGTTCAAACTGCCACTATGGAAACTGTGAGGGATAACTAAACCAGGTTCAAGTTGTTACAAGTAGGTAAAAAAGTTAAGTCAAACCATGTCTTTATCACTTGCCATTGGGGAATAATTTTCCTGTTCATTGAACATTCTTTTGAGAGCTGATCTAAGAGTACACCATTAAGAGGAGGTGGCAGAAATAATTGATCCAGGTTTGTGCTTGAAACTTAGGAAAAACCTGACCATTTTTTATTTGTGCCCCACTTTTGTATTTTTGTTTTGTTTCAAGGTAGGGTCTTACTGTGTAGATCTGGCTTTTCTGAAATACACTATGTAGACCAGGCTAGCCTTAAACTCACAGAGACCAACCTGTCTCTACCTCCCAAGGGGTGGAGCTAACAATGTACTTTTGAATTTTTTTTTCAGCGTTTAAAGTCTCAGTATGCTATGGAAAAGAATATATTGTGAGAATAAGAACAGTGGAATGCTCTGTCAGGATACAGAAACAAGATAAACTGAGTGGTGATAATGTGCCATCTGGTCTCAAGGACCAAGGGCATCAGGAATAACACCCTTAACTCAGTACCGCAGAAGAGATTCCAAGTAATGTCAGAATGAACATAAAACTGCTGAAGAAAAAACATTGCTTCTGTTTTAAAGTTTTTAAATTTTGGCAGCAGTTAATTCTATAGGCATAGATAGTGAAGTGCTATCACCATTTTTTAATATAACATTATTAGAAAATTTCTCACCAATACAAATGCCAAAAGAAAGTCATAATGAATATTAAAATGAAAATAAAACAGTAAAGTTATTGTTCTTATTATATATAACATGATTAGATGAGTAGAATTTTCAAGAGCAGAAATATCTGCCAAAGATTCTGAAAAAGTTTATAGAAAATTATTAGCTTTTTCATCTAGTATCTCCTAGAAATGACATGTTACTTTTGGATGCTTTAGCAGGATCTTAATAATGACAAAACAAACAGACATGCTAATGTGGAAGGGAGAAATATTATAGACCCTTACCCCTCATAAAGAACTACAGACAACTAAAGAGTATTGAGAATGGGAGAAATCGTCTTTCCCAGGAAAGAACTTCATAATTCATTAGCTAATATCAAGTGGTCAGCCATGAAATTATGGACATATAAGTAACACTAAACAGTCTCAGCAGGTTGAATTCTCTCATGTGTGTGTGTGTGTATGTGTGTAAAACTAATGAAAAAGACGATTAATTTGAAAAGGAGTAAGAAGGTGAGACATGGAAGGGGCTTGAAGGAGAGTACATAAAAATATTCAAAGGAGAAAATTAATAGGAACAAAAGAGTATTGTATTTTAATTAACATTTTTTAAATAACAAGTTTAGAAATACAATGAGTGAAGCCATTCACTAATGTAATTAAAAGATAACAAAATATAGAAAAGTTTAGCTAGAAAATAAAATGCTCATTTGAAGAAAATGTAGAATTGGTTCAGGATATTAAACAAACCAATATGAATAGTTTATATCCTGTTGTATTAAAATACTTATTATATTAATACTTCAAAGAGTGACTAACAAACAAAAACGTATCCACATAAAATACTATGACAAACTTTCTTAAATGTGATCAAGTTATAATTTATTGTTCGAGACAGTCATCGGAAAATGTCAAAGGAAATATTAAATGAAAGGTGACAAGAAAAATTACATTTAAAAGTACAACTCTTCAACATGAATAGTAAGTTTGTGTTATCAAAAGGAATGAGACTCAATGATAGATTGAGCATCACAAGAAAGAGGACCCAGGGAAAGATGATCAATCCTCACTTAGAAAGTCAAATGTGATGTACACTGGAAGTAGGATAAAACAAGTAACAGGAGAAGAGCCTGCCACAGAGGGCCTCTGAAAGACTCTGCCTAGCAGTGTATCAAAGCAGATGCTGAGACTCATAACCAAATCTTTGGTAGAGTGCAGGGAATCATATGAAAGAAGGGGGGAGGTTAGTATGACCTGGAGAGGATAGGAGCTCCACAAGGACCAAATATATCTGGGCACAGGAGTCTTTTCTGAGACTGTTTCTCCAACCCAGGACCATGTATGGATATAACCTAGAACCCCTGCTCAGATGTAGCCCATGGTAGTTCATTATCCGAGTGGGTACCCTACTAAGGGGAAGAGAGGCTATTTCTGACATGAACTCAATGGCTGGCTCTTTGACCTTCCCACCACCCTCCCTCCCCCCCCCAAGGGAGGAGCAGCCTTACTAGGCCACAGAGCTGGACATTGCAGCCAGGCCTGAAGATATCTGATAAGCTAGGGTCAGATGGAAGGGGAGGAGACCCCCCGCCCCAACTGTGGAAAGGGGCAGGGAGAAGATGAGGGAGGGTGGGATTGGGAATGAGGGAGTGAGGTACAGCTGGGATACAAAGTTAATAAACTGTAACTAATATTTAAAAAATAAAAAGAAAAGAAAATGTGAGGAAATGGTATTTTAGTGCTTATAATGAGACAAAAATCATGTTCATTAAAACTACATCATCATTACTTTTTTCATATTTAAATAAGTTTCATATGGATCAAAGATATAGACATTAAACTCTAGTTGTTAATCTAATTTTTAAATACAATTATCTCTTCTAATCTGAAGATAACAACAATTAAAATCTGTATAATCTTTAATTTATCACTTCTCTTTAAGCACTTATTTTATAGTTCAACATATATAAGTAAGACAATAATATTTAAGAAAGGTACAGTTGTATTTTAGAAGTTTGCAAAGACATTTATAAAATAATTATTTTGAAATATTTTTAGAAAACTTAAAACTTTATTAAATTAAAACTGTCTAAATACCTTCCCCCTCTTCTGAGGGAGGAGCAGCCCTGCTAGGCCACAGAGGAGGACTGTGCAGCCAGCCCTGAAGATACCTGATAAGCTAGGGTCAGATGAAAGGGGAGGAGGTTCTCCCCTATCAGTGGACTTGGAAAGGGGCAGGGAGTAGATGAGGGAGAGAGGGTGGGGTTGGGAGGGAATGAGGGAGTGGGATACAGCAGGGATACAAATTTAATAAACTGTAACTAACATTAAAGAAACAAACATTTAATTTAAAAAACTGCCTAAATATATACCTCTAGGGAAAGTCATTAAATTTTAATTTCTTGGTTTAGTAGAATACAAATAAATATAGATCCGTATGTTTAAAAAGGTTCTATGCTTTTGTAGGGGATGATAAGGCTTAGGTATATTCATGATACATGAAGAAGGGGCACAAAAAATATCAGGTAGAATTTTCTCTCCACTGAAATATTCCATTCCTATTACTCATAAAGCAAACAGAATTTATAATGCTCACGAAGTACGTAATGTACAGATTCCAGAAAGTTCTTGAAACTTATAAAACCAACAGCTCTTCTTTCCCTACCAGGATTATATTCCGTGGGACACTGAAAACTCTGTAACCTATGTAGCTGCACACAAGTCATACAGGCTTAAGAAATGGGGCTTTTGTGAGTCATTCACGTTCTTGTATATAATCCCTTACCCACACTACTTTAAATAATTCTAGTAAACTAATTGGTTCATTAAGTTGGACTCTGATAAAAGTGCTATTTTGGTGTTTTGTTGATCTCTTGTCTGAGTTTGTGTCATCTTAAGAAACACTACCCAGGGATAATTATACAAATATCTTCTCTTTGTAGTCATAGTTACATAATGTTACTGCATGCGTGATATATTTTTAGAAAGATTATTGAAAAGTATGTTACTTCTGAAACATCTTTAATCCATACATAATCTCCTTCATGCTTTTATTGATTTTCCCTTTGTTTTCTCTTATTTCCTTTTTCCTAACCTCATCACACAAACCTTCATTTCCAACTCTTGCTTACTTAATTTATGTAAGTGTTAAAAATATTCTGGCTAATTCCTTAAGTATTATATTTTCCAATTTCCTCCAATTTATTAATAGCTATATTCATTTTTAAATTTTTAGCACATAACTTAATTATTTGTGTTTCCCACATTTGTTTCATTGCTTCTGAGTAACTTTATATTGACATGTCAAGATACTCATTTCTAAAGGCAACAAAGATTATATTTGTCATCATACAGCAATGAGGAAATCTTAAGAGAGTAAAGGCTGGACTGTCATACTTTTTTCTTTTAAATTTATGTTTCCAAATTATGCTTGATGTCTGACTGGGATCCAGCATAGAGATGCCACATACTATATTCTGAGTAACTCTTGGATATAATTCACTTAATTTTGATCAAGTAAGTAAACATCTTTGGATGTTCCTACTTTTCTTCTGATTTTGATATTGTTTCTGTTATGTAGCATCCTTGTGTTGGGTGTGTTAATTTCATCTTGACACAAGTTAGAGTCATTTAGAAAGAGAGAACATCAACTGAGAGAGTGCCTCCCACCACATTGCCCTGAGAGCAAAACTGGGTGATATTTTCTTAATTAGTGATTGATATGGGAGGGCACAGCCCATTTGGTGGTGCTACCCCTGGGTATGTGAGCCCGGGAGTGTAGAAGAATGAAAGCTGAACAAGACATGAGGAGCAAGGCATCGATTCTCCATCAGCTCCTTCTTCCAGACCCTTCCCTGTTTGTGTTTCTTCCCTGACTGCCTTATATGATGAATTGTAATGTGAAAGTGTAAGCTCAATAAATCTTTTCTTGCATAAATTGCTTTTGGTCATGGTTTTCATCACAGCAATTAGAAACAATGACTGTTAACATTCTCTCATGCATTGTTGAATCCTAGGCTCTACTCTCTGGAATGACTGGTCTGTTTTTATCCCCATAACTGCGACTCTAACAACCTTGATCTATTTCTCTACACCGATAAGGGCTGCACTGATCAGTTTTCTTCTTGTATTCCCAAATTATCTGATGTATAAAAATTGCTATATTTTTTAATTTTTAAATCTAAACCCCTAAAGCTAGTACCAGAATAAAGTTTATAAAAGTAGAAAAACTAAGGGATACAAGGTACACACCTAAACACAATAAAGACAATGTACAACATGCTTATATTCAACATTAAATTAAATGGAGAAAAACTTAAAGCAATACCACCTAAATCAGGGACAAGACAATGCTGTCCACTCTCACCTTATCTCTTAAATATAGTACTTGCATTCCCAACCAGAGTAATAAGACAACTAAAAGATCAAGGAGATAAAAATTGGAAAGGAAGAAGTCAAAGTGTTGCTATACATAAATGATGTGATAGTAATTATAAGTGATCCCCATAATTCTACCAGAGAACTCGTACAGTTGATAATGATCTTCAGCAATATGGCTGGATACATGATTAAAAAGAAATTCAGAAGCCCTCCTATATATGAACAACAAATGGGATAAGAAAGACATTTAAGGGGACTACACATTTCACAATAGCCACACATAATACAAAGCATCTTGGTGTAAGTCTAACCAAGGAAGTCAAAGACCTGTATGACAAGAACTTCAAGTCTCTGAAGAAAGATACTAAAGAAGATATTAGAAGTTGAAAAGTTCTCCTACTCTCATGGATTGGTAGGATAACCTAGTAATAATGGCCATTTTCCCAAATGCAATCTTCAGATTCAATGCAATCCCCATCAAAATTTCAATACAAGTTGTTACAGACCTTGAAGGAAAAATTCTCAATTTCATATGGAGAAACAAAAAACCCAGAATAGTTAAAACAACCCTGTACAACAAAAGATCTTGTAGAGGTATCCCTTACTTCAAGCTATACTAAAGAGTAATAGTAAAAAAAATCTGCATGTTACTGTCGTATAAACTGACTGGTAGACTAACTGGATGTCTACATGTAGAAAAATATAATAGATTCATATTTATCATCTTGCACAAAACTCAAGTCCAACCCTATCAAAGTCCTCAACATAAAAACAGTTCTACATGAAAAAAAGTGGGTAAGAGCCTTGAACCCATTGGCACAGGAGACAACTTCCTTACAATACCAACAGTTCAGGCTCTAAGATCAGCAATTAAGAAACATGACTTCTTGAAACTGAAAAGCTTCTGTAAAGCAAAGGACACTGTCAATAAAACAAAACAAATCTACATCAGACAAAGGGCTAATATCCAAAATATATTAAGGAGTCAAGAAATTAAACACCAACAAACCAAATAATCCAATTAAAAATGGGGTATAGGCCTAAACAAAGAATTCGCAAAGGAGGGATTTTGAATGGCTAAGAAGCACTTAGAGAAATGCTCAACATTCCTTAGTCATCAGAAAATGCAAATCATAATGACTCTGAGATTTCATTTTACACGTGTCAGAATGGCTATTTTATGAAAGAAGGGGGAGATAGAACGACCTGGAAGGGACAGGAGATCCACAAGGAGAGCAACAGAACCAAAACTCTGGGCCCTGGGGTCCCTGCAGAGACTGATACTCCAACCAAGGACCATGCATGGAGATGACGTCCGTAAAACCCTTGCTCAGATGTAGCCCATATAGGCTCAGTCTCCAAGTGGGTTCCCTAGTTAGTGAAGCAGAGGCTGTCTCTGATATTAAATCAGTGGCAGACTCTCTGATCACCTTGCCCTTGTGGGGTGGGAGGAAGGAATGTGCAGCCTTGGCAGGCTACAGAAGAAAATAATGCAGCCAGCTTGATGAGACCTGATAGATTAGGGTCAGATAGAAAGGGAGGAGGTCCTCCCCTATCAGAGGACTGGGGGAGGGGCATAGGAGGAGAAGAGGGAAGGAGGCAGAAATTGGGAGGAGATGAGGAAAGGAGCCATAGACAGGATACAAATTGAATAAATGATTAATAATAATAATAATAAAAGAAAAAACCCACAAGTGACAGCACATGCTATAGAGGATGTGGAGAAAGGGAAACACTTCTCCATTGCTGGTGGGAGTACAAACATGTACAAGCACTTTGGAAATTAATCTGGCACTTTCTCAGACAATTGGGAATAGGTATACCCCAAGACCCAGCTATTTCAGTTCTGGGCTTATACCCAAGAGATGCTCAACCATGCAACAAGGTCAGTTGCTCAACTATGTTCATAGCAGCTCCTCAACTGAGGAATGGATACAGAAATTGTGGTACATTTACACAATAGAATACTACTCAGCTATTAAAAACAAAATCATAAAATTTTCAGACAAATGGATTGAACTAGAAAAGATCATTCTGAGTGAGGTAACCCAGACCCAGGAAGACACACATATTATGTACTCACTTATAAGCAGATTTTAACCATATAGTACAGATCAGACATAAAACAAAACATCATCCAAATAAGATAAGTAACTTAAATCTAACTTAGAAAAGGAAACAGAATAGAGAGTGTAAGTGGCTGGAGAGAGGGAACAAGGTAGGAGAGGGAGCCCAGAGACAAGGATGAAGACCAGAGCTGGGGAGAGCAAGGAAGGGAGGACAGAAGCTTAAGGGAAAAAGAAACAGTGGGCAGGACCATCTGTATGACAAGACAGGGTAAGCTTCTAGGTGGATACGGGGGTGACTCTAGGTGAGAATTCTAGTAGCAGGGGTCGTAGAGACATCAGGGGTTGAAGGGGACATCCTCAAATTAGACAGGGCACCTAGTGGAGGGAGGGAATCAGCAATCCACCCGCAAAAACAGTGACCCTGACTACAAGATGTGAAGGGATAAAGATAGGAAAGAGGTAGAAGGAATGTTTAACCAATAACTAGCCCAACTTGAGACCCACCCAATGAGAGAGAGCTAACCTGGTACCCTATTAAGAACTTTCTGCTATGCTCACAGTCAGGAGCCCAGCATAGCTGTCCTCTGAGAGGCTCCACCCAGCAGCAGATCAAAACAGATGCTGAGACTCACACAGAAACATTGGGCAAAGGGGATGGGAGGGGAATGGGGGATGACGGAGGAAGGGAACAGGAGGAGAGGAGGGAAAGGTCTACAATTTGGATGTAAAGTGAATAAATAAATTAATAAAAAGAAAAAACTATATTTATAATTATTAGTGTCCACATAAATTTTGTTCATATTTTGTTTGCTAGGAAACCATTTGAAATTATTTGTATAATTTTTAAAATTTACATGTGGCTATGTTGATTCTTATAATTATATTCTTTGATTATTTTATTATGGTAAAAAGCTTTTATTTTATGTGCATATGTAAAACATACCATGAGAAAATACTTAGTATATTTTCTTCCTTCTCTAGCATTTCTGGTCTATTTTGGCTGTTTCTGTAATTGTCTTGGCTGATCTTTAGTACAATGTCGAAGAGTCGCACACTAAGTGGATATTGGCTGTCTTCATCTTAAACAAGTGCTGATGAACTTTAGAATTATGTTAAGTACATATGTGCTAGAGTGTGTTGTGGACTTTTCAGCTTCAGAGATTTGTCTTAATCTGATAGTTTAAGAAGTTTAATTTAATTTACACTGGTGTAGACAAAAAAGATATTCACCGGTATTTGCTTAAATTCTATATATATAATTTTTCTTTTGTAAAACTATGATAAGCTTTTAAATGACCTTTCCAATGCTATGCCATTTTTCTAATTCTGGATCCAATTCTCTCTGAAATTAGTAACTAGATTTTAGTAAATTTAAACATTTAATTGACTACTAGTACATGTGAATTTTTGTTACCTTGTTTTAAATTAAATTTTATTTTCATTAATTGAACTATTCTTATAATAAACTTTAATATAAAATTTTTGTGACCTTATAAATGAACCCTAATATGCTGTTACTAACATGTATTTCTAATATATTGCTTTCACATATTTTACTAATAATGACATTATCAAGACCATTATTTTGCCTTAATCAATGATGACATATAATTTTAAGCTTCCTTTTCACATTTACTTTAGATTCTAGATCTTTTAATTTTTTCTCTTTTATTTATTATTTTTCAATCTATGGAGGTAACCAGAAATTGAACTTTGTTCTCTATCTAGTTAAGAAGAGGAAATCAAGATTCATGAAAATTATCATTTGATTAAGAAAAATTATAACTATTTTTATTTTTTATTATAAATAAACCTTATTTTACATAAAGTACAAAAATGATGCAAAAATGGCATATTCCAAATAAAATTATCTAAAAGTCTTCAGACACTACCTCTTTTAATGTTTTTTTTTCTATATGCTTCAAGGTATATTTCATGGTTAATTTGTGACTCATGAATTTTAACACGTACTCCATTCCTTCATCCATATGCATATCCAGTTTTTCCCATACTTGCAAAAGAGGAATTATGCAAATTGATAATTCACATGACTTTGAACATTCATTTAAAACTATGCACATGTCAAAATAAACTACACTGTTAATTTCCATGCCATTATTTAGTTCTCATTGGCTTCATAGGAAACAAACCATGGGGGAAATCTTTAATTAGGTAGAGTTCAGGCACTCCATGTGAAAAGAATTTTACCACTACGATCATTGCTTTATGGTGTGTGTGTGTGTGTGTGTTTGACAGGGTCTCACTAAGTATCTCTGGCTGGCCTAGAACACACTGTAGTTGATGTTAGTGTTCAGAATGGATACTCCTTCTGCTTCCGATTCCCAAGTGCTTTAGATTAGGCACCAGCATGACAAGATTAGAAGAACTTTTGTTGCTGTTGTTATTGTGTTTTCAGTATTTTTTTGTAGCTTTCTAATACATATATCCAGTCAATTATTGGTAAGCTTATACTCTATACATAGTTTTAAACAAATTAAATGTATCTACCAAGAGATGTGAAAATAATATGCTAAGCTTCTCACTGATTAAAAACATTAACATGAAAAATTAACACACATTAAAGTTATCTATATATGTCAACTAACCATTGCCTTCTTCAGTTATATGCAAAAATGCTTAATAACAGATTAAAAATTATCTTGAGTCATCCATAATAGAAGTAGACAGCCCCACTACTATGACTTATATACCTGGAAATCAATTTAAAATAACCAATACATTGAATAAGAAAATATAAGCTACTTTTTATTGGAGTTTCATTTTGTACTGTTTTGTTATGTGAGGGGCATTAACTACTCCTCTACAGATTCCAATCAATTTTCTTTAGGTTTGAAGAGATTCACAACATTTTTACCTGTCCAGCACCATACCATGGAAAATTAGGTGGTTGAAAGTGAAGGATATAAAGAATAAACATACTAAAATGTATACTCCTAAGGAAGTTAAGCAACAAGGAGGACCCTGGGTAAGATGATCAATCCTCACTCAGAAAGGCAAATGAAAGGACATCTGAAGAGGGAGAAAACAGGGAACAGGACAGGAGTCTACCACAGAGGGACTCTGAAATATTCTACCCACCAAGGTATCAAAGCAGATGCTAAGACTCACAGCCAAACTTTGATCAGAGTGCAGGGAATCTTATGAAAAAAAGTGGGAGATAGAAAGACCTGGAGGGGATAGGAGCTCTACAAGGAGAGCAACAGAACCAAAAAATCTGGGCCCAGGGGTCTTTGCAGACACTGATACTCCAACCAAGGACCATGCATGCAGATAACCTAGAACCCTTGCACAGATGTAGCACATGGCAGCAGCTCAGTGTCCAAGTGGGTGGCCTAGTAAGGGGAATAGGGGCTGTCTCTCACATGAGCTCAGTAGCTGACTTTTTGATCACCTCCACCTGAGTGGGGAGCAGCCTTACTAGGCCACAGAGGAAGACAAAGCAGCCAGTCCTGATGAGACCTGATAGGCTAGGGTCAGATGGAAGGGGAAGAGGACCTCTTCTATCAATGGACTGGGGGAGGGGCATGGAGGAAAAGAGGGAGGGTGGAATTGGGAGGGGACGATGGAGGAGGCTACAGCTGGGATACAAAGTGAATAAAGTGTAATGAACAACAACAACGAAATGTAGGTTTAAATGGCCCCATAGACTCATGTTTGAATAATTACTTGGCCCGTATGGAGTGGCACTATAAAGAGTTGTGACCCTGATGGAGAGGAAGTGTGTCACTGTGGGGGTGGACTTTGAGGTCTCATATGCTCAAGCTATGCGCAGTGTGGCTCACAGTCACTTCTGCTGCCTATAGATTAAAAAAATAAATAAATGAATAAGAACAATAATAAATAAATAAATAAAATTAAGAAAGTATAGTAGAGCAAAAGAAAGAGAAAAGAATGAAACATCAATCAAGCCTAGCACCATAAATTAATTCTTATATGACATATAATTTATGCTCATTTTATATATAACTAAGCCAACTAGGTTGGACAAGTACACATTTCAATTTTTTTATATTTACTCAGACCAAAACATTTTTATATAAAGATTGTCCTGACTGATAAATTTGACCCTTGTTACATTAAAAAATAATTCTATAGATATTTTATTATAGAAGTATATGTATGTGCAAAGAGAGACTCAGTTTAATTTGAAGTGAAAATTCACTTTTGAAGTAAAGGTTTAGAGAGCAAATGGCACTTGGTATTTGGTATTGATAGTATCAAGGACAGTGACTTCTTCAAAAGGTATTTTAGAAAGTAAAGCCTATACTTACTGAGCTTTTGGGGTTTTTTTATGTGACACGCATGAATCTGTAGTATGCTGTAAAATTGCTCACAGTTAGGAAACCTTGAAATGATGCAAACACTTGGACTATATATTAGTAAAATAGCTGAGTGATTTCCTTTCTTAAAATCTCCTATGTGAATACATCCATATAAAAGTTGCAACTGGTAATAGCAGCTTCATTAAAAAAGAAGAAGAAAAACATCATGGAAACTACTAATAATAATTATACGACATTATATCCTGGTGGGCAAATTAAATAACCCTTTAAAGCACCTTTGGAGATCCCTTTTGCACTTGCTGGTTGTAAAGATTTACTCATTTAATATCCTTTCTTTGCTGAATAGTTTTAAATACATGCATATTTTTTTTTTCAAATTCAGTTCACGGAACTGCCGAAAGACTCTGCGTTATAATCTTTCAGAATTCCAAGTTATCTCTACATCTGAAAAGAATGACAGCACTACTTTTCAGTAATGTCATTCTAAATATCTGTACTTTTACACAGTTTAGACCACACTCAAAAGTAACTGGAGATAGGAATACCCCAGCTTCTGAAAATTGGAGCCTAGGGTTTATAATGTCCACATCTTAACACAGAAGAATAACTTTTATTCAAATGACCTTGGTTAAAGTTAGTGCAACTACCAATGATCACACAGCCTCACTTAGAAGAGAGATATTTGTAGATGTGATTGGCTTTTAAAATGTTGGGGCTGGCAAGATATCCCTGACACTTTTGAGGAAGACTTGGGTTCAGTTCTCACTGCTGGCAAGGTTGTTCCTAAGTTTCAGAGAGTCACAGCAGTCTGTAACTGTGGTTCTAGGGGACTCAGTGCCTCTGCTGGCTCATACTTGAACATGGTGCTCATAAACTCAGACAAGCCAACACTCCTACACATAAAATAAAAAATTTGAAATATAAAAAATGGCCTTGAGAGGGGCTCAGGAGTTAGCAGCATGTGCTGAAGACTCAAACTGGTTTCCAGAACCCATGCTAGTTGACTTGTGACTGCCCATGATTCTAGTTCTAGGGAGATCTGACACTTACTTCTGGCCTCCATTGATAGTAGTCACATTGACAACCCCCTGATACACACATACACACACACACACACACACACACACGCGCGCGCACACACACAGACACTTTCAACCAAAAAGAAAATCATTTAAAAACTGAAAATAAACATCACCGATGAAACTGATTTTTTTCAAATGACACACTGAAATTTATTTACACAAATGTTCAGTTTTAAACCACCTCCAACTCTTTGTGTGTGTGCATGTGTGTGTTACAAAGTGAAGCAGAAAAACATACTACAGTTATTGATGTAATTAAAAATCTAGATATAACTCAGAACTAATGGTATGGATATTTTCCCAAAGCGCCATATTAATGGTGATAATAAATCTAGAGATTGATGTCATCTTGAATCTTTTATAGCCCACTGAGCACTTAGCTTTGCAAATAAGAACCAGTTAAACAAATGTTTAAATGTCTATATTTTAAGTGTTTATGAGGAGGATGAGATGAACTATTTTTGGATACTTCACAATTTTCAATGCTCAATGTGTTTCTCCATATTACCTTATAAAAGGGAAACTCAACGAACTCAGAAAAAGGAAAATGTGTGATTTATTTTTCTTAAAATATAAAGTATATATGAGGGATACAAAGTGAGTAAAGTATAATTAATAAAAATATATATAAAGTATAAGTGTTGACTTATGTAGAATTGCTGAGATGAGCTGTGAAAACTTACTGTCAAATTATCTGGGCAATAAACTGGTTCACAATCACATTTAATTTACAGATGGTTTTTGTGAATGCAATTTTGAATGAGATTGAGGTTTAAGTCAGTTAGCTTTGATGTCTGTCAACAGTGGGTACCCCTTACCCAATCAGTTACATGCCAGCTACTTCACAGCAACAGGTTACCTACAAGCTATTGGCCTTTGCATTTCAACTGAATTCTTGAACATTCTCATGTGTCTAACCTGCTTGTCCTAACCGGATTAGACTTTTCAGTTTGCAAAATCACATGGGTCTATTTCTTAAATCTCCTTCTATAAAATGCATACTATTGGTTTAGTTTCTCTGGGAAATCACACAATGTGCTGTTTACTGTTTGCCTGCCACTCCTACTTATCTTGAAAGGCCATTCTAATCACAGACCTCCTAAAGATTAGGCTCTGTATGAAGGGAGTCTGTCATGGTGGTTCACAACTTTAATCTCAGCATGCAGGAAGCTGACACAAAAGGATTGCCTTTCCATGGTCTCACACAAAACAAAGCAGAGCAAATAAAACAGAGGAGAAAACAAGAACGCCCGGAAAGGTAATGGCCTCAGGAGCATCTTCCTTCCTGGAGACATGTTTGGAGATTGTAAGTAACCATAATCCACATTTTCACTATGCTAATGGCTTCAGGTGTAATTTAAAGCTTCCAAATGTACAAAGCTAGAAATAATCTTCTTTGCCGTTTCTCACTGTCATCCTTTAATTTCCAGCCACATGGCACATGCCTAGCTATTTCTCTGCTCTGCCTAATTTACTCTGTAGACTGCACCAAATGCTTAGAATCAGGCAGGCAGCACAGGTGACCAGAGACACTCCAGTGCACATATATTAAATGGAAAAGTATAAATCAGTTTCTTGGTTGTGATACTCCCAGCTACCCTCTATTGTATTCTTTTGGTTATTTTTCTTTTTGTAAATAAGATACTGTCCAATTACTTTCCCCTTCGGAATAAAAATTCTGATACTCCAACCAAGGACCATTCATGGATATTACTTAGAACCCCTGCTCAGATGTAGCCCATGGCAGCTCAGCATCCAAGTGAGTTCCCTAGTAATTTGAACAAGGACTGTCTTTGACATGAACTCAATGGCTGGCTCTTTGATCACCTCCCCCTGAGAGTGGAGAAGCCTTACCAGGCCACAGAGGAAGACAGTGCATCTAGTCCTGAGGAGACCTGATAAGCTATGGTCAGATGGAAGGGGAGGAGGACCTCTCCTATCAGTGGACTTGGAGTGGTGCTCTTGTTTTACTTAATAAGCAGGTTTCTTGTCTTTCTGCAACATAATCTTTTCCCTGAGCAGGACTGTCTTTAAAGCATTTAAGTCTTCCCTTAATGTGGAAATAAATGACTTCAGATGGCTTTGAAATAATTTAAATTTTAAAACCTTATAAAAGCCTGATTCTAATTCTATAAAAGCCTGCTTCTATTTATACCGAAGGATGTTCAGCTCATATATTACTTAAGAAGCTGTCTGTTGTGACATGCTATTTTCAAATTATTTTTTGAGATTATACTTACAACATTCCCCCATTTTTCTCCCTTCAACCTTTCCATATACCTCTCTTTGCTCTTTTTCAAATTCATAACCTTGGCTTTCACTTATTGTTACAGGACTTGGTATTTTGATCCACACATAATCATATTTGTGGAATTTCATTTTATCAACTCTCCAAGTTTAATAAAATCTTAAAAAATAAGTTTATCCACACATTTCAAGATAAAGTCAGATTTCTCATGCAGAGTATTCATAAACATCTATTAGAGAGTGAGATAAATATGGAATATCCCAGTTTAGAAATGGAGGGGGGGTGCACCACCTGACCTCATCTCTCCCTTTTATGCTATTTCTTTGCTTTGAAGTGGTCAGGACGATGTGCTTGCATGCCAGAAGAGGGCACCAGATCTCATTATAGATGGTTTTGTGAGCACCATGTGGTTGCTGGGGATTGAAGTCAAAGCCTCTGGAAGAGCAGCCAGTGCTCTTGACCTCTGGACCAGCGCTCCAGCCCCACATCTCACTGGTGGTTGACATGATCATGGTCCAATTTGTGTTCCACATTATGCAATGTATTTTCAAATGAAGCTTCACAGATTTTTTCTTACTTACTTTGTAATTTTCCTTGATATTATCATTCATTTTCATTTTTTGATATTATCATTTTTAATCGATATATAAAGATGGAGAAATATCGAATATAAGTTGGGATCACAAACTTGAAGGAGGATATATTGGTGTTATTATTTTTAATTTAAATTTATTTTAATTTATTCACTTGGCTTCCCAATTGTGTCCCCCTCCCTTGTCTCCTCCATGTCCCTGCCTCTCTCCTCCCTCTACTCCCTTTTCCTAGTGTTCATAAAGGGGGAGTCCTCCTCCCCTACCATCTAGTAACAGAACCATATGAAAAGAAGAAGTCCTCACATGGTCACAGGTCTTCTTATAATATGAGGGAAGTGCCAGGCTTCCATCACTAAAGACAAAAATTAAAGCATTTTAAATGATTATTTTAGAAGTGTAAAGCAACAAACAAACATCTATGAATCAAATTCAGACTGTGAAAGGAGTTTTTCTTATAGTGTGAGAGAAGAAAAAAAATACCACAAACAGATTTATCAATGAATGAATAGCCCAGCTATGTTTACACATGTTTCTTTCATCTAATTCTTCCTATTGCAGCTTACTTCACATTAGCAACACGTGGAATAATGTTAAACCAGGAAACAAATTATTACTGCCTTTGCACCCTGATGTCATCTTGATTACAGAAACTCAGAATTATATATCTAGAAATAAAACTTTTAGAACTTTTGTTAAAAATCAAATATACTCCGATTAGGTGAGGCTGGGTGGTTAGTGAGCCTTGGGGATCTTCCTGGATCTGCCTCTCTAATGCTGAGGCACAGCTGTATGACTAAGCTTGTTTTGTTTGCCTCCCCCCCCCCCCATTCTGGGGATCAAATTCAGGTCTTCATGCTTCTGTAGCAGATTCACTGGGCCATCTGCTTGACCATTGGGATAACATCCTAAGTGCCATGTCTCATAGTCTGCTATTTGATATTCATTTGCCAGTAGTAGCCAAAGTGGTTATTTTGCAGGAAAGATGGAATGTTGAGAGGCCCCTGCTGGTGTCATGGCAAGAAGGAAAATGACCAGTGAAGAGGTGAGAATGAAAACTCTGTTCACCATAACTAAGGGTGGATCCAGCTTTTGGAGTCTGATGCCAGAAAGTTTATTGCCAGAATATTTAAACACATTATAATTTGGGAAAATGTTTCCTGGTATCATATAGCATAATTACATCAAAACACAACTCAGGTACATGTCATTTCCTCCAAGATGGGTCCTGGAGATAGGCTACCTGTATTAGTTTAAGGAATTAAAGACAGTTATGGCCTGGTTTCAGTCGTAGAGATAGTGTATAGGTCATTTCCGTTATCAGTCCTCTCTGATCCTGGTTTGGGAGCTTGGGGAGGCCCTGTCTATACAGATAATATAGGGGTTATTTAGACTACTGAACACCTCCAGTCCTCGTTTTGGAAGCTTGATGTGTCCTGGTCCAATAGATAATACAGATCACTAGGCTGCTAATCACCTCCAGCTTCTAGCCTTCTTGATTGAAGAAAACATATTTCCTCCTTTGACCCCTCTGCACAGTTAACATTCCTAGTTTCTCTGGAGACCTGTGGGTACAAGAACCTTAATCGTTCCGAAAGAATATTAACTCTTTCAAATGTAGTAAATAGAAAACCATATACAATGAAATGGACATAAACCTGTAGTTATACATTTTCCTATTCCCAGTCTTCACTGCACCTTCCTTTCCCTTTTGAAGCTGCTTTGTTATGTAATTGTATGGTTGTAGTATAACTCACCAGATCTTTCCATTTGGTATAATGTTCTTTTGGAATGTATACACTTTACCCTTGTTCATTTAAATGCTGATTTTTCTCCCTCACTCTCTGGTTTCAATCTGGACATTGCCTTGTGATACTTATTCTAAGCATCACCTGTCTCAACTTTGTGTAAACATCCAAAATAAAACAACTAGCCACAATGTTGAGCAAGGGAAAGGAAGCAGGGAAAGGGGAGGAGCCAGAGGACAGGAAGGTGGGAGGCAGAGGAGGAGAGAAGGGCAGAAGAGAGCCTGGAGAGCAGAGGCAGGAACAATGTGGAGAGAAATCTAAATGTTAGGAAACTATGAGGGCTTGGAGGTTTCAGATGGAGTAAATATTGCCCAGCATTGTGTTCTAGGTTAATTAAATAAATCCCAGTGTCTTTGTGGTGATTTGGGTATACAGCTTTTTAGGATTAACATCAGCTTTACCAGAAGATATATCAATAGTAAATATTAATCACCACCTACAACAGTTATGCAATTGTATTGTTGTAGTAAAACTCACCAGATCTTTCCATTTGTATAAACTCATCTGCAATTTCACATGGTGTTGCCATCCTGCAATGTGTATGATATTAAAGATACTTAGTATAATTCAGAGAGTATTTGCACCTAAAATTTCCATTGATATTATTGTTGGCCTTCATAGGACTTATCGTTAATAATAGATTGTTGTGCTGATTTCCATACATGGTCACAGATGTGCTCTCTCTGTACAATATCTCCCAAAGTGTTTTGTAAATAATCTTAGGTGTCCAGTGTTGCTCTTACAAACTGATATGACTTATCCGCTTACTAATATTTGTTTAAGATGAGAGAGGATCCTACTAAAATATTAACTTCAACTCTTCTATATATGTCAAAAGTGGAGATGAAGTAGAGTAGAGATAACATCAAAATGTATGGGTTGACGGAGAAAAAGTTATTTCAGTTCAGGTACCAATAACAGAAAGAAAATGAGCTGTGGCAGCTTCTTTTTTATTATTTTATGGAAATAATGTCTATCCTTAATAACCAATGTTTTAAGAGAGGCACCAAAAAGATGAATTCTGTGGGGATAGAAAGACTTGGATTTACTTTTGAATACATGATTTCTCAATAGCAATGATGCTTACAAATGTGTATCCTCTAAGGACTGAACTAAGTTCTTTAAAATTATAGTATTTTTTTCAAAAAATATAAAGTAGAGAATATTATTAAATCCATCTTGCATATGTAGAAAATTATTCTTTTTTTGAAATGATTCTTATAGTAATTGAATCACATATATTGCCAGGTACTATAACTATGTATGTGTATAATTCCCATCCTATCTTTCAGGAAAGCTGCAGTGTTTAAACATTCATAAATTGCTGTTTGGCTATGGTGCTTCTTGTATGATGTTTTTCTTCCTATGACATACGATATTTTACAAAGTTTCGTTTGAATGTCAGTCTGGTTTTAGAGGGTATATGTGGCATGGTTGCTTATTTTTCATGTTGTAAATCTGAAGAGGAGTGGTCAGAATAAACCCACCTTCATTTATTTTACTTCAACAGGTAGAATAAATTGTGTGTTTAAAATTTCCTGTTTCATAATAATGAAAACTGAGCCAACCAGGTGGTATAGATTTTTATTTCTTTTGTGAATGTGTGTGCTCACTGAGAGATAATTATATTTTCATCTGAACCATTTCAATGAAACCTCTTATTCTATACTGTGCTTTGCTTTTCTGTAATTTGTTTTGTGGTAATTTAATATATGTCATGTCTGTGCTTCAGACTGAGTAGATTCTCAGGTTTAGAATTTTGTATCTAGAACACAGTTAACTGCCTAATATTGAGCCGATACAGCTTTTTAGTCTCTTACATTTTTTTGTTCAAATGGTACAGATTAGATCAAACACAAGTGGTAACAATGTAACATTCCTGATGCATTTGTCAATTTTTTGGTATGTTTATTTTGAAAAAATAAAAAACATTTCTCTAGTAATTTGGTAAATGTGTAGAAGGCAGATAATAGAAAATGCATGAATTTGTTTTAATTTTGTATCCTTGAAATCTCTTGGTATAATAATTTTATAACTTTAAGATGGTAATGTGTAGATAGTTGGCAAAAGTTTCCTGAAGTTATAAATAATAAGATCATGCTGAACACCACAAAGACTGGACAAGGAAACAAAATACCACAGTTAGCAGTTGGATTTAAACTGTTACCATTCAAGAATGTGCCTCATAATCTCACTGTTTTTCTACCCACCTGAATTTCAAAGCATGGAATATAATAAGAGTGTTATTTATTATTCCTATGATGTTATGGCAAAGACTGTAGCCACATCTGAGAAGTTATATTCTCCAGTGTTAATCTCGGCTTTTCTCCCTGCTCTCTGTTATCATTATATCAGTAATATTAGGTTTTCTAAGCAAAGCAAACAAATCTTTTCCACTGTAGTCTATCTTTGAATGCAGAAAGAAAGGGAAGAAATTTCAGAGGGTTAGTCTGCAACCTGAAAAGTAGTTGACATGAAACTCAGGGAGACCAAAATTCCGAGGTGTGTGCTGTGGAAACATCAGGATGGGGAAGCATCTTCTAAAGGTAACTGTTTCCACTTTCTGTCTCTAGAGTTGTCCTGGTTGTTGTTGTTGTTGTTGTTGTTTTCCTTTTTTCTTTTTTCATCTTAGCCTCATGTGACCTGATGTAAATAATGGGTAGCAACTGATAGTTTGGTAAGACCATAGGGATGAAAATGGATGAACTATGAAATTACAAAGAAAACTTTATTTGCTTAATTCATTTTTATGTCATTTGAACATTTTACCCTAGTATGCTGGGAAAATGCATAGTTTATTTTAAAGTTATTTTAGGACATTTGAAAATATGTTACTGGCCGTGTGATATGTCAAATAACATCATGTTGAGAATTTTAATATACTCTCTTATACAGGGTCTAGTAGGGGAGAATTGATGTAGAGTATCACTACCTGACAAATACTTACCTACTAAAAGAGGCGAAATAATTTTAAAGTTATCCTAAAGCTGAGGAAGATTACCCAAGTAGATGATGCTCAGAATTGTTGGGGTAAGCATGATCTCTTGCAGGCTAAAGAAACCTGATGGCTTATATTGGCCATAGCTGCATTGGAGCTGATCCATCATCTGGAACTATGAATAATGACAGTAACAATGACAAGAGTAATACGTTTGGAATGTAATCAGTACAAGATGTCTTGCACCTACAAAACTAGAAGTCATGCCTAGAAAGCACGGAAAAGACCAATCCAAAATAGAACTTTTTTCTTCATGTAGTTTTCCTACATTGTTTACTTGTGAAGTCTAATATGATGTCTGGTAAGGGAAAAGTGTTTGTATATTCTCCTCTCACAAATGAGACTCATGAAGAGGTCTATTTGGAATCCCACACATTTAAGGTTTTCTCTCAACTGTTGCCATAACTGAGTCTTTATTTAGGAGTTTTAGTTATTCCACACTTAAGGATTCTACTATTGAGTGGTAGAGTATGCACAAAGAGTACATCACAACAAGTAAAAGCCCATGGTTAGACTTTATTTCATGCAAAATGAATTCTTTGATTGGCCTAAATATGGTATGGAATATCATGAATGTGGAGTGTATATGTAGAGTCTTTGAATGATAGTGTTCACAGTGGCAGTACAGGCAAAAAAAGGGAGTTCCATGTGTAGAATATGTCTATTCCGGTGAGGGTGACTCTGCCCTTGACATGACAAGAGAGATGTAAACAGCCAAGTGCAACCAGGCAGATGAATGGCACACCTGGGAAGCGTATCTCCCACAGGAGTTGCTGTGCTAAGCAATGTTATGGAGATTAAGATAAAGCTAAGAATAAACTATAATTCCAAGAAAGAGGAAGAGGGAACCCAGAAGTCTATTTATTAAAAACAGAGAAAGAAAACACAGTTTAGATTCTTGGAAGCAAAGGACATAGAAGTGTAGAATTTTGGAAAGAAAATAGTTATGTGTCAGCAAAATTTCTACTTCAGAACTCTAGTGAAATATGAAGATAAATCATTATCCTTTGCTGCTGTTTGTGTTGTATAGATCATGCACATTACAAATGAGGGGGTTATTTAGATTATGAATGAGGGGATGAAAACTACAAGGACACATGGGGAAAGAACGTGTTCACATCACCTAATACAGAGGGTTGCAGCTCTTATAAAGTTCCAATTAATCCTAAATTCCAAGGCGTTTCCCACTAAGCCACCTCCATAAGCCCTTGTTCTCTTGTCTTTCTCTCTCTCTATGAAGCAGAAGATGAACATCACAAAAGTGGAGAGAAAGACAAAGAAAGTAAATGAAGGAATTTGATCAGGGCCTTATATTTATGTCAAAACAAAGTATGAAAATGGAAAAAGTAAAAGCTAAAGCAATTCACTGTATTTTTTTTTAATGACAGTAAGAGCTACTTATTGAAAACGGTGGATCAGCTTTTTAAGTCAAGTGTCACTGCCAATATTTACCTATGGCCTATATCTCATTGTTGAGAGGGTACTGTCCTAATGATTTGCAGAGGGTGAGCTTGAAGGTCAGGCCTTTGAATGACAGCTGCAGATTAGTGTGTCTGCACTAATATCATCTCTGAATAAATACACAGGGCACCTGCAGCTCCTTATCCTACAAGTTCCTTCAGTGCCACTGGCTCCCCCGGGCTTTGTCTCCTATTACACCTTCCATTTTCCTAGTTACAATTTAATTTCTGCGCTGCTACTTGTAGAAACACATCTTAGTTGTTTTACTCCTGGTATCTCTTGTGAAATGAGTAGTAAGAAATACATCTCTATATTACTTATTTGCTTAACTAGGTATCACAAGTATCCTGAAAAATATCCTACAAATTTTTATTTTTTTTTAGTTTAATCCATGTACTTAACTTTCATTAAGGTTAAGATCAGTTTGGATATTTATCAGCCACTTTGTTAACACAATAACTTTATCTTTAAGCCAATTATTTTATCTTTCATAATCAATGAAAAAATGTTGTAACTTTCTGAAGACATGTGATACTGAGTTATATAGTTTTAAAATAATGTAAATAGAAGTACTTGCCAAATTAAATAACATGGTTACAAAGTTTACAGAGAAGAAACCCTGAGTACTGTTTCTTATGTAATTTTCCCTGTGGGAAACAATCCATATTTACAATCACAGTTCATTGAATTCTGTTCACCTGAATGTTACCACCATTGATGACAAATAACTTAGGTCATGCTATGTTAATGACTTTTGTCTTTGCACCTCTGCCTATAGTTATCAACAAAATTATAATTTTATAGTATATATAATGTATGTATATGCATATATTCAATAATAAACTAAGAATTTAATTAGAACAACATAAAACAGCAACGAAGTACAGCAACAATCTAGGCATATATCAAATGCTAAATGAACAATGGCCCCATCTTACATCTGGGAAAATTCAGCAAAAGCTATATGGAAAACCTCAGCTAATGTAATTTATACCTACTGAAAGAAAATTCAGAAATCTCTGGAGTTAATAGCCAGTATGACGTTAAATTATGCAGTCACTTCATGTGAGGACACAGGTTGTCTTCTTACTAATGACTACTGTGTGCAGGAAGGGCATTTGTAACCTTAAAATGTGAAAGACAGAGCAGAGCCCTGCTTATGAATGGCATAATTATAGAAAGGTATATGAGTATTTGTTACATAAATTACTCAAAGTAATAAGGCAGAAACTTCTCTATTCAGGAGACACACATCATAACTGAAGTATTCATTGGAATATACATTTAAAAATATATATAGATTCAAAATGATCCTGCACACTACTCCTCTCATGCAGAAACATTTATTATCTGGTTGACCTTTTCCTTCCTTCCTTCCTTCCTTCCTTCCTTCCTTCCTTCCTTCCTTCCTTCCTTCCTTCCTTCCTTCCTTCCTTCCTCCTTTTCCTCATTTCGTTCTTTCTACACTACAGTTTTTTTATGTTCTCAATGGAACCTATTTTTTTAATTATCATCATTTATTACAATTTATTCAATTTGTGTCCCTGCTGTGGCTCCCTTTCCTCATCTCCTCCCAATCCCACCCTCCCTCCCCCCTCCCTTAGTCCACCAATGGGGGAGGTCCTCCTCTCTTTCTATCTGACCCTAGCCTAACAGGTCTCATCAGGACTGGCTGCATCCCCCCAGGGGAAGGTGATCAAAGAACCTGCCACTGAGTTCATGCCAGAAAAAGTCCCTACTCCCCTTACTAAAGACCCCACTTGGAGGCTGAGTCTATGGGCTACATCTGAGCAGGGCTTTTAGGTCCTCTCCATACACAGTCCTTGGTTGGGGTATCATTCTCTTCAGGGACCCCAGGGCTCAGTTTTTATGGCTCTATTGATCTCCTTTTGGAACTCCTGTCTTCTCCAGGTCTTTCTAGTTCCCCCTTCTTTCACAAGATTCCCTGAACTCTGCCCAAACTTTGGCTATGGGTCTCAGCCTCTGCTTCAATACCTCGATCAGTAGAGTCTTTCAGAGGCAGACTGTGGTAGGATCCTGTCCTGTTCCCTCCCTTCTCCTGCTTCTGATGTCTATCATGTTTGTACTTCTGAATGAGGATTGAGCATCTTCCCTAGGGTCTTCCTTGTTGTTTAGCATCTTTAGGAGTAATGATTTTAGTATGTTTATCCTATGTTATACGGCTAATATCTACTTATGAGTGAATATATATCATCTGTGTCTTTCTGCTCCTGGGTTACCTCACTCAAGATGATCTTTTCTAGTTCCCACCATTTGCCTGCAAATTTCATGATTTCTTTTTTTTTTTAAATTTGCTGCATAGTATTCCATTGTGTAAATGTACTACAATTTCTGCATCCATTCTTCTGTTAAGGGACACCTAGGTAAGCTCTATTCCAGGCACTCAGGGATGGTTCAATATACAGTAATCCATCAATGTAATCAACCACATAAACAAACAGAAGGAAAAAAAAACTACATGATCATCTCCTTAGATGCCGAAAAGAGCATTTGACAAAATCCAACACCCACTCATGTTTAAAGTGTTGGAGAAATCAGGGATACAAGGCACATACCTAAGCATAGTAAAGGCAATCAATATACAGCAAGTCTATAGCCAACATCACACTAAACAGAGAGAAATTTAAATCAGTCCCACTGAAATTAGGGACAAGCCAAGTCTGCCCACTTTCTCTGCATCTATTCAACAGAGTACTTGAAGTGGTATCTAGAATAATAAGAAAATCAAAGGAGATCAATGGAATACACATTGGAAAAGAAGTCAAAGTATCACTATTCACAGATGATATGATAATATACATGAGTGACCCCAAAGAGCTGTATCTAATTTAAAAAAAATATAGTACTGGGACTAAACCATTAGCGACATGCAAAATGTTTGGTCCCATCCCCACCACTGATCATTCCCCTTCATTTCAACTAGACCAGGACACTCTACTTTTATAGAAAAGGGAAGGGTGCAAGCAGTTACAATCAGCTCTTTTTAAAAATTGGTTCTATTTAAAAATCTGACAGATTCTTAAAGACAAAATTCTAAAAGATTCAACTTCTTTAAAATTTTCTAGTTTTATTTTTCTCCTGTACGTATAAAAATTCAATATATTTTCTCAGTGTTGGTAGTTCTTTCCTAGGTTTTTTGAACAATTTTTTGTTTTGTGTTTGTTTTGTATATGGTTAAACTTGATATTTTAAGGTCAAGTATAATTATAGAGCTCTGAATTGAAGACCATGCAAAAAATCCAGGGCTGTCCCAAATGTAAATGAGTGCTGTTTTCAGCATAGCTCTTGTTTGTATATCTGACAACACACTTGTCAACTTTGACCCAGAGGTCTATAGTCCTCTGAATGATGAACCCGACTGGCTTGAGATTTGAATGGAAGCTGATTTATGTGATTTGTCTACAGGAATCACACAGAATGCTTGGAAACTGGGACTGTCAAGTCTTGGATATGCAAGGTCAGCCTAGGACTTGATTCCTCATTCACATGTGGCACCATTATGACAGATTATACCTACCTGTTCTTAATGGTGATGTGGTTGACTTGAGACATGAAATCATACTAACCTGTATGATGATAGGATGTTACTGGACAGGTGATAAAAAGACTATAAAATTCTCTCTGATAATTTAATTTCATTAGATTTAAGGATATTTTAAATACATTATGTTCTTTAATTTAATTACAAAATTAGTTTTAGGATAAATTCATGTTTTCTTTTTTTCTTAACATTTTAATTTTATATTAATCACAGGTTATGTACTTTGTATCCCAGCCATAGCCCCCTCCCACATTCCCTCCCTATTCCCCCTATCCCTCCCTCATCTTCTCCCTGCTCCTTTCTAAGTTCACTGATAGGGGAGGTCCTCCTCCCCTTCCATCTTACTAGCTTATCATGTCTCTTCAGGACTGGCTGCAATGTCCTCTTCTGTGGCCTAGCAAGGCTGCTCCTCCCTCCGGGGGCTAGGGGGTCGAAGAGCCAGCCATTGAGTTCATGTCAGAAATAGTCCCTGTTTCCCTTACTAGGGTACCCACTTGGATATTGAGCTACTATTTGCTACATTCAAGCAGAGGTTCTAAGGTTATATCCAAACATGGTCCTTGGTTGGAGAAACAGTCTCATAAAAGATCCCTGTGCCCTGATATATTTGGTCCTTGTGGAGCACCTGTCCTCTTCAGGTCATACTATCTCCCCCTCTTTCATATGATTCCCTGCACTCTGCCAAAGGGTTGGTTATGTGTCTTAATATTTGCTTTGATGCACTGCTAGGTAGAGTCTTTCCGAGGCCCTCTGTGGTAGACACGTGTCCTGCTACTTATTTTCTCCTACATCCAATGTTCATCTCATTTGTCTTTCTAAGTGAGGATTAATCCTCTTACCGTAGGTCCTCTTTCCTGTTTATCTTCTTTAGGTGTAGAGATTTCAGTATAAGTGAGTATATGCCATGTGTCTTTCTGCTTTTGGGATACCTCACTCTGGATGATCATGTCCAGGTCCCACCATTTGCCTGCGAATTTCATGATTTCCTCCTTTTTAATTGCTGAGTAGTATTCCATTGTGTAAAAGTGCCACAATTTCTGTATCAGTTCATCAACTGAGGGACATCTGGGTTGTTTCCAGGTTCTGGCTATTACAAATAAAGCAGCTACGAACATAGTTGAGCCAATGTCCTTGTTGTGTACTTGAGCATCTTTTGGATATATGCCTAGGAGTGGTATAGCTGGATCTTGAGGTATCACTATTCCTAATTGTCTAAGAAAGTGCCAAGTTGATTTCCAGAGTGGTTGTACAAGTTTGCATTCCCACCAGCAATGGAGGAGGGTTCCTCTTTCTTCACATCCTCCCCAGCATGTGTTGTCACATTAGTTTTTTATCTTAGCTGTTCTTATGGGTGTAAGGTAAAATCTCAGGGTCGTTTTGATTTGCATCTCCCTAATGGCTAAGGATGCTGAGCATTTCTTTAAGTTTTCTAAAGGTTGTCCTGACTATAGGCATGGTAGCTAATATATACTTGCAATCCTGGTATTTGGGAGATGGAGGCAGGAAGGTTGGCTGTTCAAGGCAATCCAACCCTATTGAGTCCCTGTCTTCAAAAAGAAACAAAATCTGAGAATCAATGGTGTATTACTTTAATCCCAGCACTCAGGTAGCAGAGGCAGATGAATGTCTATAAACTCAGGGCCAGCCTGCTCTACAAAGAGAGTTCCAGGACAGCCTAAACTATGCAGAGAAATCTTGCCTCAAAATAATAAAAGAAAACACAACAAAAAAGAAACAAAAGATATCCTGCTATGAAACACTTCATATACTTAACTTTATTAAAACAATTTTTACTATTGTGGACTTATGACTTGCTAGTAATTCTAATGAAGACAGTTTCAAGTATTAACTCAAACCCATGCATGATATAATCAGATGGAACGGAATGAGCAACTCTGTAATTCTGTTTATTTTCTCGTTTTTTTCTATACCTGTTTCTTGTCAGCTTCTCATCTTGCAGAAAATGAGCACATGTACCCAAGGAAACACACACATATACACACTCTCAAAAGTTAGTAAGAGGGAGAAGAAAGATTTCCTGTGTGTTAACATTTATAGTAACATTATTTATTGAATTCTCTACATGTACTTTAATGTTATACATATGTACAGGATATATAATGTCATATTTTTTAAACATTGAAGCAATGAAAGAATATATTCAAAGGAACCTGATTTTGAATTTTAACTCTTAAATGATTTGACTGAGATAGGTCACATGATTTATGCTTTTCTGAGCTTCAATTTCATTATTTTAATGCTAAAGGAACTTAGAGTCTACCGAAAAAAAGGAAATTAGATTGGCATGTGTAAATTATTCTTGAGATTCAGATATTGACATGTTTGCTCAGGTGGCTATCTTCCTGAAAGGATGCTCAACACTCCCTAGCACAAACAGGGCATGTCCTTGTTTCACATGATTTATAAGGTAGCTCAAAAAAAACCCTTCATTTTTGTTAGAGAGCAAAGATGTTTATTCTGAGGGTTGACTGAGATATACACTAGGTTTGTTTTTTTAAAGATGCTGTTTTAATTAGAATTTCTATTTCTGTAATTAAACATCACAACCAAAATCAATTTGGGGAGGAAAAGATTTACAGTTCTACATCATGGTCCATCATCTAAGGAAGTTAGGCAGGAACTCAAGGTAGGAACCTAGATGCAGGAACTGATACAGAAGCCACAGAGGAATGCTGCTTACTGGCTGGTTCTTTATGAGTTGCTGACACTAATTTCTTATAGCACCCAGAATGAATAAGGGCCCAGAGCGAACTGGGATCTCTCATACAATGCATCAATTTTAAACATGCACTATAGGGGTTCCAAATGGCAACAACTAATGTGTATCATGTGTATCATCAGAGAATTTGAAACCAGTGAGTAAACGGTAGCTGGATTCAAAACACCGACTTTGGTGCTTGCCGAACTGGAGGTGACATCGCGGGAGTTGGGGAACCCCGTAGCCATCCCCTGGGTCCAGAAGTCACAAACTGTAAGCCCAATACCCTTTCCGCATACTCTAGCAAGCACAAGCCCCCAGGTCCAGTGCCCCTTGAGGGCAGCATCTGGATTCCAGGGACAACATCCCAACCTCCAAACCACTGTTTTACTGGCCCCTCTGTAGAGACCAGTGGACAACAAAATCATACTGAATCCTAGATCCAAGATGGCAGAATCCAGATGTTTCTGAGTTCTAGGAGCTCATCATCTGCTAGGCTTGTAAGCCGCAGTTCAGTTGCCTTCTGCGGCACCTGCACCTCTGCGGCTGCCATCTGAGAAGCTTGCGTTCTCTGCTGCTACAGTTCTGGCATACGCTTGTGCCCGTGTGCCTGCCTTTTGAGGCACCCGTGCTCATGCCTGCAACACTGCCTTCCAAAACACCCACCCCAGTGGGGCTGCATCTGAAACGAAGCACTCATTTGTGGTTTCCTGGACCTATCTCACCATCCTGAAAAATATTCCAGACTCCAGAGACAGGCAGATCCAGTCTTCAGTGCAGCTCTTCTAGTTGAGGGAAGCAGCAGGCCCTCATCTAGTCATAAAGACCTGAGAAATCCAGTAGATTCTAGGAACAAACAGCCAAGACTACAGACAACCAGATGGCTAAAGGTTAGAGTAGGAACACAATCAACACAAACTAGGACATTATGTTTCCCCCAACCTCCTCCCTCCCCCCCCCATCCACCAAAAAATGGATACTTTAATGCAGGTGAAACAGGAAAATGACCTTAAATCTATGCTTATGCAAGTTATTAGAGGTATATCAAGAGGAAACAATTAAATCCCTCAAAGAAATACAGGAAAATACAACCAACAAATAGAGGCCATCAAGAACAAGTGGGAAGCCATACTCAAACAGTTGAAAGAAATGAATAAAACTGTTCAAGACTTGAAAACAGAATAAAAATCAATAAAGAAAAGTGAGATGAAAACAGAATTAGAGTCAATAAAGAAAACACAAACTGAGAAAACCCTGGAAATAGAGAACTTAGAGAAGAGATGAGGAACCACAGAGGTAAGCATCACCAACAGAATAGAAGAGATGGAAGAGAGAATCTCAGGCGTTGAAGATACAGTTAAATAAATCAATGCATTTCTCAAAACAAATTGAAATGCAAAAATTTCTGATACAAAACATCCAAGAACTCAAGGACACCACGAAAAGACAAAACCTAATAATAATAGGAATAAATGAGAAAGAAGATTCCAGTCTCCAAGGTCCAGCAAATACTTTCAAGAAGATCATAGAAGAAAATTTTCCCAGCTTAAAGAAAGAAGGGCACAAGGGAGAAAGTGTAAATCTTACTCATAAGGAGAAATAGAATAGATAGAGGTAGTGGTTGAAGAGTAGAGCACAAAGAAAAATAAGGGTAGAGATCAGACCTAGGGAGAGTAGGGGCAGGAAGGCAGAAGGTCTTCAGTAAAAAGAGAAATGGTGGGTGAGACATCTCTGAAGACAAGATGCAGATCCTTTATCGAGACAAAACTGGTGGACAGAGGAGATCACATCCCATCCACAAAAAGCTCAGTCCAAAACTTACCATACCTGTAAGACCTACAGGAACAAAGATAAAACAAATAGAGCAGAGACTGAGGGAATGTCCAGCCAATGCTGGGCCCAACCCTAAGACCCACCCCATGTAAGAAAGCCAAATGCCTATCACTATTCAGGATACTCTGATATGCTTGCAGACAGAAGCCTACCAGAGTTGTCCTTTTAGAACTTCCACCCAGAAACAGTTCTGAACAGATACTGAGACTCACAGCTAAACATTGGGTGAAGCCTAGAGAGTCTACTAGAAATGAGAGGGGAAGAATAAACGGATCTAGAGGTGACAAAAGCTCCACTAGAAGACTGTCAGAGCCAATCAGCCAGAGCTCAGAAGGGTTATGGAGTCTGAAGCACCAAGGAAGGAAAACACATGGTCTGCACCCAGGTCCTCTACATATAAGTAGTCAATGGGCATCTTAGGCTTCATGTGGGTCCACTAGTTAGGGAATTGAGGAATATATTTGACATGAGTCCATGTTATGTTACCTGCGTTTTTGATCAATTCCTCCTGATGGGACTGCTCTACCAGGACACAGGGGAGGAAGATGAACTCAATTCTTATGTGAATAGATGAACTGGGATGAGTGGGGGGAGGGACTCCTTTATTATGAGTAATAGGGGAGGGGAGATGAGGGAAGGAGTGTGGGGCTGGGAGGAGAGAAGGGAGGGGCCTAAGACTGAGATGTAATTTCAGTTAATAATAAAAAATAAATGCACTATAGGATTGTCCAGAGGTCATTCTGGTGGGAAAATTTTTCTCAAATAACCTTTCTTCTTCCAGCATAACTCTAGTTTGTATCAAGTTGACAGAAAACATGGCTGCTCAATATTTTCATACAAATTTTATACTCATATTTAATATCTTGAATAACATGAAGCTATACATTTCTAGTTTTACTTTGTAGGTAAGATTCAGAAGAGATGAGGGAGGAAGGGTGGGAAGGGGAGGGAATAAGGGAGTGGGCTACAGCTGGGATACAAAGTGAATATATTCATATAAAAATAAATTGAAAAATATGAAAAAAAGATTCAGAACATTTTGGAAGCAGAAAAATTCAAAATCAGATTTTAAAATAAACACTCAGGTTAATTTCGCATAGTAGAAAGTATATATTGTCACATATTTCCTTTTTTAATTTTATTAAATTTTTAAATATTAGTTACAGTTTATTAAGTTTATATCCCAACTGTATCACGCTCCCTCATTCCCTCCCAACCCCACCCTCCCTCATCTCCTCCCTGCCCCTTTCCAAGTCCACTGATAGGGGAGGACCTCCTCCCCTTTCATCTGACCCTGGCTTATCAGGTATCTTCAGGACTGGCTGCAAAGTCCTCTGTGGCCTGGCAGGGTTGCTCCTCCCTAGGGGAAGGAGGCAGGTCAAAGAGCCCACTATTGAGTTCATGTCAGAGATAGTCCCTGTTCCCCTTAATAGGCTATCCATTTGGATACTGAGCTACCATTAGCTACATTCAAGCAGGGATTCTAGCTTATATCCATACATGGTCCTTGGTTGGAGAGACAGTCTCATAAAAAACCCCTGTGCCCAGATATATTTGGTCCTTGTGGAGCTCCTGTCCTCTCCAGGTCATATTAACTCCCCCTTCTTTCCTATGATTCCCTGCACTCTGCTGAAGGTTTGGTTATGAGTCTTAATATCTGCTTTGATACACTGTTAGGTAGAGTCTTTGAGAGGCCCTCTGTGGTAGGCTCCTGTCTTATTACTTGTTTTCTCCTACATCCAATGTCCATCCCATTTGTCTTTTAAGTGAGGATTGATCATCTTATGCCGGGTCCTCTTTTTTGTTTATCTTCTTTAGGTGTATAGATTTCAGTATGTTTATCCTATCTTATAGGTCTATATAAGTGAGATAGGACAGGATCAAAAGAAATCCTCCTAAAGTTAAATTAATATATTTTAATGTAGTCAAATTTTCTTCTAAAGAGTTTTAGACATAAATCATGATGCTTAACTGATATTTAAAATTAATTGATTAGAAAATACTAATGGTATGAGAAATTGGCTAACAACATACTAGTAATTACTAAGAAAATGTTATTTTTATCAAAGTTAAGTCTGGCTCTCCCTAACACTTCCCAAAGTAAGTAAATCAGTTGGTAAGTGTCACCTGGTTAGATAATTGTATTAAATATAGTCTAGTTAAGTCCTAATGGGACATAAATATGTAGAAATTGCTCTGGAGAAGCAGAAAAATAAGTTATAAGGAAATACAACTTAGTGTATTTGAAACATGAAGGCTGCAATGAATACTTGTGGAGGAGTGCATACACATCTTCAAATATAAATTAAAATAAAAATTCAAATAATGTGTCAGAAACAAAGAGCTACTATCAAAGTTTTCAGTAAACACAACCACTTTCTCATATTCACATGCATTGTGCAAATAGAAATAAATGATTTTGATGGATTCATTATATTTTTTATTTAGAAACAAAGCTTGAACATATACTTAATTCTAACTGGGCCAGGGGAGAGATATAAGAAAAAGTTTTAAAGTGAAATAACTAAAACAATTCACTTATGCAAATAAGTGACAGGATATTTTATTTCTTCTTTAAAGGTCAATGTGCATTAAGCTAACCACATACTAATTTAGGTAGAGTAGAAAATGGTAATCTATGCTTTTGCAAACAATTGCATTAACATGGAAGTGTAATCCTGATGGTAGTAAATAATAAATCAAGTGGCACATGTTAATTATCAATATTATTTATTTTGAATGACACTATATTATTTAACTTTGTTTTGAAAATGTGTATTTTAGGTGTTTTGAAAATGTAAGCCTAGAAAAATCTATTAATAGTCAATAATCCAATGATTTTGTAAGCTAAAGTACAATTTACTATGCAGCTACTTAATGACTTTCCCTAATGAAAACTCTCAACTAATTATTCACTTAGCCCTCTTCACTTATTTAAATTGATCAGAACCCACAGGGGAAACACTTTTACAACATTTGTATTTTCTTTCTCAATAAACATTACTGTCTGAAAGGTCATATTGTAAATATTTTAGGCTTTGTAGGTCATAGGGGTCCTTGTTACAACTCGGTCACCGTCATGCAGGAACAAACGTTATGTGAGTGAATGAAACTGGCTATATGCCAATAAAGTTTTATTTATGCTTAATTGACTTGAAGCTCATAAATGTAGACCCTTGACCTTTCCTATTGCCAGTTTTTAAATAATAATAACCCAAACCATAAACGTAACATACATAGAGTATTTTATGGTGGTTATGTGCTTAATTCCACAAGGCAACAATAGAATAATTATCAGAGTTGTATTTACAAAACAGACTGCTTACATCACTTTTGTGATGGTTTTTGTTGAAGATCTGGATAAAGCAGTAAGAATTTCATTTACGTATATTCACACTTATTACCCTGGTTATAATTTTGTGTCATTTAGTTATTGAAAGTAAAGATTCACTAGTGAATCTTAGTCTATTCTTAAGTAGTACTTTCAAAACTGAATGAATATGGAGACAATAGTTTAGCATCTATATTCCCCAGGGTTGTGAACACTTTTATAGAATTTGAAAGTTTTATGCCATTTCTTGTCATTTGGAATACCTTTACTCAACATTTAGAATCAGTATCTCAGAGCAAGTGATTGATTCTTTTCCAAGTATTGCTTCTTTACTTCCCATTTTAAATCTTAACTTATTTTAGCAAATGCTCAAAATTAGATATGTATATGTATTTATAAGATATTGCCAGACACAAAATACATGATTTCTCTTATAAGGAGTATGTGAAGAAGGAAAACCTATGAAATCAGAAAACAGATGAGCAATTGTGAGGAGCTGCAAGTTGGGACGATAGCAAGATCTTTCCAGAGTATGCTGGTTCTTTCTGGAGCTCTGACAATATTCAAGTTAAGTGCTCTATACACTGAAAAGCAAATGAATGTATACTTTAAATGTGCTTTCTGGATGGCTGGTAAATTCTTTCAAAAACATTATTCAAACCAGTAGAACAAAACATCATAAAATTGTCTCCTCATGAGTCTTCTTAATTAGCCTAATTCCTTGTGATTCTTGGTTTTTCTATTTTGCAGCTGAAGTGCATAGCTCAACAAAGCTTCAGTATCACCAGTGCATACAGGAATTCACAGTGTGATGTCACAAATCTGATAGCTTATTTGGTGAAGAATTTGGTACTGTTCAGGTGTGGCTAAATTCAGGACTTGTGTGTATGCATGTGTGTATAGAATAGTCCTGATTAAATAATCTTACTAACAGCTATTTGTGCTGATAATAGTAACTAAAATCCCTACACAAACTTTTTTCTTTTAAATGGGTATTGTGCAGATCTTTAGCTTCCTAGAACATACTCTTTTGGCTCTATAACAAAGGCTGAGGTGTGTGTAGGAAGCTCCTTGCTTTAGAAGACCATCTAGAGGACCATATCAGTCTGTTTATTGCCAATGACCTTAAAGAAAACTCTTGAATGAAAGGACCAAATTTTCATCAATTCTGATAAATGAATGTTTGATTTTTTCCTATTTTTATCTCTCTCCTCCATATAAATAGCCATATTACCAAAATATCATCAAGTGACCTTGTGGCCCAAACACAAGTAGGAGAACTTGTATAGGATTCTGTGCTGTGTTTTATTGTACAATGATGCAACATTTAGAAATGTTGAAAATTTTATGATGTGAGGTAAATTATTTTTTCCACTATAATTGTTGATGTACACTAGGACCATGCATGTAGATAATCTAGAACCCTTGCACAGATGTAGCCCATGACAGCTCAGTATCCAAGTGGATTCCCTAGTAAAGAGAACAGGGACTGTCTCTGACAGGAACTCAGTGGCTGGCTCTTTGATCACCTTCCCCTAAGGGCAAAACAGCCTTACCAGGCTACAGAGAAAGACAATGAAGCCACTCTTGATGAGACCTGAGAGACTAGGGTCAGATGGAAAGGGAGGAGGACCTCCCCTATCAGTGGACTAGGGGAGGGGCATAGGAGAAGCAGAAGGAGAGAGGATGGGATTGGGAGGGGGTGAGGGAGGGGGCTACAACTGGGATACAAAGTGAATAAACAGTAATTAATAAAAAATAAATTTTAGGAAAGAACCTTATTAATTAAAAAATTTTATTTAAATGCGATCTTTCTCAATTTTGCATAGCATGTGTCTCCTTATGTTTTTCACTTGTTATTTTACTTTTAACAGGAATATTTTCGTGATTTTCTTCTTCAGTAGTAAAAGTGATAGATTTGATTTTAAATTAATTCGTTATGCAAGCCAAATCTATACATTGCTCATTTAATTTTTTAGCTTACATTATTTATGTGCATTTATCAAGTGTGTCTAGAGTTGTAATAGCAGTGTTTATTTCAACAGCTTTAGTGTTATCTAGTGACTTTCTGCTAATTTCGGTACACTTAGGCATAGCATTTCGCCACTTCATTCTGTACAACATAATGCTGCATTATCATCACAGATTTTAGTTTTAAAGTTTGGCATTGTGTACAGACTTGTTTTCATATAAGTAATTTAAGGTAAATATGAAAATTGTGTTCAGTCATCTGACCTCATCTTCAGGTTCCTCAACTCTGGCAACATATCATGTTAACATTATACAAAGTCTGTCTTTCTGTAGACCAGAGATGCTGAACAGGACAGACTGTAAAATCAAAACAAATACAACCTATCAGTAATTATTTTGGGCGAGGGGCTGTGTTTAAAATGCTGGCACGTATTTTCCCTGTTCAACTACAGCTTTTATGTAAAGAATGAAAAGGGGAGACGAGGCAGAGAAAGTTAAATTTCTGTTGTCCCTTTCCCTAATCTGACACAAGCCACCAACTGGGTTAATAGCTAGGAGGAAAAGCTATCTTGTCAATGTAAACTGAACTTTCATCTCAACCAAGTCCTGCTATCAATGAGTTGTCAAAAACAGAAAGGAAAAGAAAAGAAAAAAAAAATCTCTCTCATGATCTTTCATTTTATCCTGTGGAGCACCTGCTGCCTTAAATGATGCCAAACTGACTGGCGGCAGGTAGTTTCTGAGAAAAATCAGCTACTTCCCCCCCCCCCCCCTGCCTTCTGGGAGGCTCCTCCAGCCTCCACTGAGTCCTTGGCAAGGGATTGTTCCGGAGAAAGTCAATAGTGCCTGCTGTCAGCACAATGTGTCTCTGGCCATTTGTAAAGGCTTTGCCTTCTTGAAGTTTGGTTGTCAGCAGCCTTGCTTTTAAATGGATTTCTGCATCAATGTGTGCTGCCTCCTACTAATGTTAAGAAATGGCCACAAAGCCCTGATTGGATTCTTTTTCAGGATCCTGGCAGTAATGATACTCGCTGACTGCCATCCCTTAGGCAACATCTTTAGCAACAAAGGCATAGATGAAAAGACACCACCCCAGTTTCTTCCTTGAAATGTGCTGGTAATCACTAGGCCACACACACAGATATTTATGACATATACTTGAAACACATTCCTCTCCTGGATACCGAGTATCTATATTATTAAAAGAATGAGATGACAAGTTACAGACAACACATGATAGGGGTCAACATCTAATGCAATTGAGTTATCACAGATACAAAAATGTTAGGCATTCATACAAATATTTGGAGGGAAGACATGATGTTGTAGGTTTGTTTAATATTCTGCATAGCTAGCCAATGTAAGTGTGCCCCATGTTTTTTAAAGGTGGATCAGTTTAATTAAATAGGATTTGAAATTCTTTTATCATCAATCCTTCTGGACATCAGTATTTTTGTGGATATTGCCTGAGTGCATTTAATAGCCTCACTTATTCTTTTCCTTATAAGACGAATTATTTTCAGTACTTTAAGTATGCGATGCTGCATGCTGTTTGCCACAGTGTTGGGAGATTGTCAGAACACATTCCAAGAATGAAGTAATGTGTAGAATTTCTGAGTATTTGTGAGAGGACCCCAAGAAACCAACACAAGTCTTGTGACCTTACTTTCTTCAAAAACATAATTATCCTTGGATTATTCCTTTGTGCTTCTAGCTGTAGGAAGCATTTGTGTATCATGTGTAACCTTCACTGCTTTTAAACTTACTTCCCCCACTAAATTGTCTCCTACAGGCATTATAGTACAAGAGGATAAACTCATGGAACGAATTTATTTACACCATAGGGCCAGAAATTATTAAATGCTTATCTTACTCTTCTTTGTCATTTAGTTAACCAGGGGAAAACCCAATGTCAACAATTATATGGATTTGATCCATAAACTATAATACCCATAACTATCAGTTTTTAGGAGCAGCAAATAACTATGGATTTTCAAATTTCATTTTCAGATTGCTGTAAAAGGATAGGATATTATTATCTAGATAGTAAGCTATGGGATTTATATATATGAACTTATTTGAGATTATAAAAATTATTTAACCTCCTCCCATTCCACAGGCAGATACTTATTGTATTAATTAATCATCTAAAATATAGTAAGGATTCATGGTCCAGATATTCATCAATACGTTAATACTTCTTTTTCCTCAGTCCAGAAGGATTTCTGCCTGTTTTGATTTCTCTATTACAGTTCATTCATAAACCCTTAATGGTAGCTCAATTCCCAAGTGGGTATACTAGTAAGGGGAACAGAAACTATTTTGGACATGAACTCAATGGCTGGCTCTTCGACCTCCCTGTCTGCCGAGGGAAGATCAGCCTTGCTAGGCCACAGAAGAGGACATTGTAGCCATTCTTGAAGAGACCTGATAAGCTAGAGTTAGATGGAAGGGGAGGAGGTCCTCCCATATCAGTGGACTTAGAAAGGTGCAGGGAGGAGATGAGGAAGGGAAGGAGGTAATAGAGAGGGAATGTGAGAGGGGGCTATGGCTGGGATACAAAGTATATAACCTGTGATTAATATAAAATAAATATGAAAAAAGATAAACTCTTAAATATTATTTCAGATTTTGCTTATGTTGTAGACTTATTTTCAACATTAAACTTATACTTGCGTATATTATAACCTCTGTAGTTTTATTATAGAAAGAAACAAGCAAGCTGATACATTAACCTACCCCATTTTTACTTCTCCAGAAGAAAACTGGGAAGGAGAGTGCATCTGTCATGCAGATGGATACACTAAACATTTGAATTCTTCTTTGGCAGCTCTGGTTCTTGACAAGAGTGGAGGGTGAGGACACAGTGGACATTACCAAAAATGGCAAAAAGAAAGATTAACCATATCACTAGAAGTCAAGTCTGCCCACCTGGAGCCAAGCTAAGGCCCTATGCATCAATGGAGAAGGTATCCTGTAAAACAGAGAGAGCTCTATGTCACCTGAGAGGCTTTTTCATGGTGATGTTAGCTGCTTTGACCTGTTCATCTGCAGTGAGTGCCCTCTTTGCTTCAACCTGCAGTTTGGATGATCCAGCTCTTTAATCTTTATTAGTGACTCTGTTTATGACTGAACCTTGGCACTGTAATAGACTCACTTGTTCATCTGAAAAAGAGAACACATTTAATATTTTCTTGGAATTTGAATCACTTTCCATTTGGTTAGAACATCATAACATTTGTGTTTGTATTAAAGGGCAAATGCAGGCTTATGTTCCGACAGAGACCAGAACCACTAATCATATGGGCCTTTTTTCAAGTTATTCTCTAGGTTTTTCTGATCAACATAATAATGTAACCAATAGTACTGGACATAGTTTGGATCCCCATTTTGGTGGCAGAATATTACACACAGTGCTTTCACTGTTCTAATATTGTTCATTTTGTTTATCATTTGCATAATTACAGAATATTAATGCATCAAATGACAATTAGATTTATCTACAAAATCTCAAATCCAGAGTCACTCTGGATAGTCTGTACTGAAAAAAAATAAAAACGGATGATATTTAAGAACATGATCCAAGTATGAAGTTGTCTGAGGAAAGTTCTGAGTGCTTCTGAGAAAACACCAAGAAACTAACACAAGAACCTCGTGCTCTGTTTCATCAAAAACAAGGAATTGGTCCTGTATTATGCTTTGTGCCCCTCCCAGATGTGTTATAGGCTCAATTCTCCCATGTCTCACTGCCTCTAGAGTGATAAAAAGATGAGTTATTTTTTAACCACTGTAGCTAAGGACAGAAAAGTATAAAAACTAAAGTATATAAGCATTATAACAAGCATATAGTCATAGCAATTGAGAGAAAACAACTGAGTTATTACACTGCAAAACTAGAGAACTTGAGAAAGAAAATATATTTTAATCCGAGATTGAAAAGATGACTGGGATATCTATAGTCATAGTGGACTGTGTTGTAGTGGTGAAAGTGTTGCATATTGGAAACTTGATAAAATCACCAAAGTAATAAATGCCTGGAAAATAAACCTAACTCAGGGTTTTGTGGGTATGTGGATTTGAAATGAAAAGGGTCACCCAATAGACTTTTAAGTAAAACGGAACAACCAACAGCTAATCATAAGCTTTTTTGAAATATGGAATTGCAGTCAGAACCTCATCTTCATTCATTCATTCATTCATTCATTCATTCATTCATTCATTCATTCAGTCAGTCAGTCAGTCATTTAAAAAGAAATATCAGGTTGTATATTGAACACTGTTAAAACAATAAAGATAAATTATTATTCTTTATTGGAGTAAAACTTTAATAGAGGCAGGAAATGGATGCATACACAGAAAGCTGCATAAATATCAAATGGGCCACAGTGTGAAGAAAATAAAAGTCATTACCATAAGAGAAGATGGAAAGAGATGAGAAGCAAAAGGTGTTGTTTGTATCATAATTCCGGCAGCATTCTCAGGCAGGCGACATGCAGTCACTATCAAAGGGCAACAAGAGCTACACAGAGCTCAGGAAGGAGTTTTCCAGGCTGAGGGAACAGCAAATGCTGAAGCCTTTTTTTTTTAATTTATTTATTTTTATCTCAATCACAGGTTAGGTACTTTGAATCCCAGGCGTAGCCCCCTCCCTCATTCCCTCCTACCCTCCCACTCCCTCCCTCATCTCCCTCCTCCCCGCCCCCTCCAAGTCCACCAACAGGGGAGGACCTCCTTCCCTTCCATCCAACCCCAGCTTATCCTGTCTCCTCAGGGCT
>CM053753.1:78835496-78863806 GCA_028658305.1 Pachyuromys duprasi | reverse complement strand
CTCTGGTCTGGAGTCTTTACTCCTCACTCTGTGCTAGACTCTGAGTGTCCAGGTTTGAGATGTCAGCTGGGGTCTGTGCACTCCGCCCTGGGCTTGCTGCTAAGGGCTCTCCCCCGGGATGGAGATTTGGCGCCTCCTTTTGTGCTATGCACCGCGGTCTGAGATGATATTTGGGGCACACACAGTGGGTTTGGGTTGGTGTGCATCCGCTGTATGCAGGGCTGTCTGAAATGGTGCCCAAGGCCTTCTCTGTCTGGTCTGTGGACAGACACCCAAACTGGGGTTTTTGCTGGCGGATGTGTGCAGTTTTCGCCCTCAGTGTGCAGTCTGGTCAAGATGGTCCCAGGATCCTCTCAGCCGTGGGTTGAGACAGAACTCGGGTGCCTCCCAGATCCGCTGGTGGACTCACACACTGACTGAGTTTTTGCTGGCGGAAGCGTTCGGCGGGCGCCCCAGCAGTGTGCGGACTGGTCAAAACGGTCCCCCAATCCACTCAGTCTGGGGTGGTTCCGCTGATCGGTCTGAGCCTGCAGCACACCTGTGGGTTAAAGCAGAACCCGGGTGCAGTGTGTGCTTGCAGGGTGCAGTTCAGTGAAAATGGCACCAGGTTCCTGTGTGATCCAGTCTATAATGGCGGGTGTGGGCACCCAGCAGGGCTGCTTATTCTGATCAGAGCTGTGTGCTGCTGGTCACCGGGAAATTTTTCCAGGTAAATACTTGGTGTCCCTAGAGTTTTCCCACTTGATTTTCTCACCGTAGGAGTTCTGTTCACCTGGCACTCACAATGCTGGCGTTTTAGGTCCCAGAGTTCAGTCTCCTGGTTGCTGTGTTGTTTCTGCTCTCCTACTCCTCAGACACAGTGTTCTCTCGTGGCAGCCATCTTGGATCTCCGATTATGAACTTCTCAATGCTGAAGTCTTGAGGCAGGACAGACCGGTTTTCTTTCTCCATTGTTTAACCAACCAAAAAACCACATACAGCCTTTGGAATTGTCGTCTTTTTGCTCATGTTTCCATGATAAGGAACATAATTATTAAATACAATGGAAATATCCAATTTTTAGAGAAAAATGAAACATTATTTTTTAAGCTTCTGATTGTATTAGTCTTTGTTCTATTTTATTGAAAAGTCTACTGGATAGCCCATTTCTTTCCTTAGAATAGTTTCCTGGTCATACTTCATACTGAGGCATATGAACACAATTATAAATTTTTCTCATTGTAGTTGAGCACTAGTGATTAGGAGTATACTACCCACAGCCACAATTTCACATGCTCAACAGTTTAGTTCTATTTCGGGTAACCCTCCAGACGGTGCTCTTATTCTAATGGTTCTTTTAAAAAGAAACATAATTCTAGAAATGATGTCAAGCAGAAAAATACTAGTAATTAGCAAAAATATTTTACCTTTGTCTAGTTTTTAAGTTCCTCTAAAGAAGAGGAACATTTTATGATCATACCATCCTTTCAAATGATTGTCAAAGCATGCCAGATCCAGAGGACTGGTGTAGGAGAACAATGCGCCTCTGGAAGGCCTGTCAACTTGCTTACCCATAAAAAGGCAGGAAACATAGATTACTTCAGTTAAAGATTCCTAACACAATAAAATTAAAGCAAGCTCATACCTTAGCAAGGAGAAATTTCTACAAATCAAGTCAAATTAATAAACTTCTCTTAAAAATATAGTAGGGTACAGATTTAAAAACAAAACAACAACCCTATTCCTTGTACTATGTTCCTGATTAAAAGTAAATGTTCAAAATAATAAAAATTGTTGCTTTGTTGAAAGAAATGTTATTTTATCAAAACTTAATACTCATATTTATAGGTAAATCAGAAGTATACAACAAGGATTTTCCAAACATAATATACTGACTCAGCTTTCATGAAGTTATCTGGCAGTTGCTGGTGTGCTGTTCATATATGTTCATTTGCTTCTGGCAGAATGTTGGTAAGTGACAGGCAGAGGAAGGAAAAAAACATATCTCAGCAGGTCTTAGATGCATCAGTCTTGGGAGTTCTGGGTGATTCCAGTGTTCTAAGGATTCCCAAGTTAAGCTTGGTCATTACATCACTGAAGACGACCCCACTTCACCACTTTCTCCCTTAGATGTACAGGCATATATCAATGAGAGTCATGTTTCTACTCAATGAGATGTAATTTATTATTTTTATGTGATTTCCTTCAATGGAAACCATGCATCTCTTCAACATCTCAGAAAGCAAACAACAGGGAGGTTCAGAACTCATTTTTTTTCTTCCTTTTTGAGTACTTGGGTTAATCTTAAGTAACCCCTTGGAGCTGAAGGCAATGGTCTTTCTGTAGTTTATCAATAGAGATTATCTCAACAAAAACTATCATGTATAATTTAATTTTTAAGTACATGTGAATAATTAGTTTAACTAAAACCGTGGTCAATCAAAGGCAACAAAGAGGATCACTAATTTATTAAGTGATCAGTGCTTGCAGAAATACAGGACAACAGCATGGGACCAAAGGGAAAATCTGCCTGTCCAGGAAAAAAATGTCAGTGCTCATTATGTTTTCAGAAGAACCCAGAAGTTACCAAGAAACATATTTGATATACACAACTACATGTGAAGGTGTTTACTTTAAAATTAATTTAGCATTATACATATTAATTTATATATATATATATATATATATATATATATTTCCTATTCAGGAACTTCAGGGTCCTGAATTAAAGTTCCCTATTGGTTCTTGCCAGACTACATAATCCTTGACTTACGCCTTTGGCTTCTGGGGAGGCTAGGATAAATTTAGTTCATCCTACAAATATTTACATGTTAGCAATGCTTAATGATGTACATGTTTTCTATCTAAATCTGTGTATATATCCCTAATATAGATATATTAGGGAAATTATATATGTAGATATATTAGGGAAATAAGATTAATAACAGCCATAAGAGTCACTGACACATTTCATGACCTTTTGGAAAAAATGTGTTCTGGCTTAGGCATTCCCAATTCTAGCCTTAAGCATTACCAAGTATAAATTCTTTTTTCTGCAATACTGAGATCTGAAACCTCTGACTGAACTAATAGCAAGTGCTACATTGGTGCAGACACAACTTTCCTGAACCTTGAAACGTAACTCACACTGTGTTTGAAATTTATTATTATCGTTATCATCATTTATTACAATTTATTCAATTTGTATCCCTGCTGTGACCTCCCCCCCCTTCCTTCCCCTCCCAAACCCACACTCCTTCCCAATTTTCTCCTTATACCCCTCCCCTAGTCCACTGATAGGGGAGGTCTTCCTCTCATTCCATCTGACCCTAGCCTATCAGGTCTTATCAGGACTGCCTACATTGTCTTCCTCTGTGGCCTTGTAAGGCATCTCTCCCATCAGGGGGAGGTGATCAAAGACCCAGCCACTGAGTTGATATCAGAGACAGTCCCTGTTCTCCTTACTAGGGAACCCGCTTGGATACTGAGCTGCCATGGGCTACATCTGTGTAGTGTTCTAGGTTATCTCCATGCATGGTCCTTGGTTGGAGTATCAGTCTCTGAAAAGACCCCTGTGCCCATATTTTAGGTTCTGGTGCTCTCCTTGTGGAGCTCCTGTCCCTTCCAGGTCTTTCTATCTCTCCCTTCTTTCATAAGATTCCCTACAATCTATCCAAAGGTTGGCTATGATTCTCAGCATCTGCTTTGATACCCTATTGGCTAGAGTTTTTCAGAGGCCCTCTTGTAGGTTCCTGTCCTATTCCCAGTTTTCTCCCTCTTCCAGCGTCCATCTTGTTTGCCTTTCTGAATGAGGATTGATCATCTTACCCAGAAAATCCCTTCTTGATAAGCTTCTTTAGGTGTACATATGTTAGTATATTTATCCTATATTATATGTCTAATATCAGTGAGTATATAGCATGTTTGTCTTTCTGCTTCTGGGATACCTCACTCAGGATGATCTTTTCTAGATCCCACCATTTGCCTGCAAATTTCATGATTTCCTTGTTTTTCATTGCTGAGTAATATTCCATTGTGTAAAAGTATGTCAATTTCTGTATCCATCCCTTAGTTGATGGACATCTGGATTGTTTCTAGGTTCTGGCTATTAGGAATAAAGCTGCTACAAAAATGGTTGAGCAAATGTTCTTGTTGTGTACTTGAGCATCTTTTGGATATATGCCTAGGAGTGGTAAAGTTGGGCCTTGAGGAATCACTATTTTTAATTATCTGAGAAAGCACCAGATTGATTTCCAAAGTGGTTGTAAAAGCTTACATTCCCACCAGCAATGGAAGGGGGTCCTCCTTTTTCCACAACCTCTCCAGCATGTGTTGTCACTTGAGTTTTTGATCTTAGCCATTCTAAGGTGTAAGGGTATAAGGTAAAAAATCAGGGTCAGTTTGATTTGCATCTCTCTGATGGCTAAGGATGTTGAGCATCTCCTTAAGTGTTTCTCTGCCAGTCTATATTCCTCTACAAAGAATTCTCTGTTTAGCTCCATACCCCATTTTTAATTGGATTGCTTGATTTATTGCTTTTTAACTTCTTTAGTTCTCTATGTATACTGAATATTAGCCCTCTGTCAGATACAGGGTTGGTGAAGATCCTTTCCTACTCTGTAGGCTGTGGCTTTGTTCTGATGACATTGTCTTTTGCTTTACAGAAATTTTTGTGATTCATGAGGTCCCATTTATTGATTGTTGCTCTTAGAGCCTGTGCTGTTGGTGTTCTGTTTAGGAAGTTGTCTCCTGTACGGATGAGTTCTAGGCTCTTCCCCACTTTTTCTTCTAATCAATTTAGTGTATCTAGTTTTATGTTGAGGTCTTTGATCCACTTGGACTTTAGTTTTGTGCAGGGTGATAAATATGGATCTATTTGCATTTTTCTACATTCAGAATCCAGTTGGACCAGCACCATTTGTTGAAGATGCTACCTTTTTTCCGTTGAATGGTTTTGGCTTCTTTATCAAAACTCAAGTATTCAAAGGTGTGTGGGTTTATTTCTGGGTCTTCTATTTGGTTCCATTGCCCCCCCTTTCTGCTTCTATGCCAATACCATGTAGGTTTTTTTTTGAATTAATTTTGTATCTAGACACTTGACCCCAAAATTCAACCATGGAAGCACTATTCCTAATTGTCTGAGAAAGCACAAGAATGATTTCCAAAGTTGTTGTACAAGTTTACATTCCCATCAACAATAGAGGAGGGTTCCCCTTTTTCCACATATTATCTGCCATATATTGTCACTTGAGTTTTTGATCTTGGCCATTCTAATGGGTGTAAGGTGAAATCTCAAGTCTGTTTGACTAAGAACTTTGAGCATTTTTTAAAGTGTTTCTCTGCCATTTGGTATTCTTCTACTGAAAATTCTCTGTTTAGCTCTGTACACCATTATTTAATTGGATTATTGGATTTGTTGTTTTTAACTTCTTTAATTATATATATACTCTGTAGCCCTCTGTCAGATATAGGATTGGTAAAGATCCTTTCCTAATCTGTGGCCAGTGTTAGTGTTCTGATAACAGTGTCCTTTGCTTTACAGAAGCTTTTCTGTTTCATTAGATACCATTTATTGATTATTGATCTTAGAGCCCATGCTGTTGGTGTTCTGTTCAGGAAGTTGTCTCCTGTGCCAATGAAGTCAAGGCTCTTCCCCACCTTTTCTTCTAACAGATTTAGTGTTTCTGTTTTTTTGTTGAGGTCTTTGATCCACTTGGACTTGAGTTTTGTTCAGGGTGATAAATATGTATCTATTTGCATTTTTCTACATGTAGCATCCAGTTAGACTGGCACAATTTTTGAAGATGATGTCTTTTTTTCATTGTATGATTTTGCCTTCTTTGTTAAAAATCAGGTATCCATAGGTGTGTGGGTTTATTTCTTGGTCTCCTATTCGATTCCATTGATCCACCATTCTGTTTCTATGCCAGTTCCATGCAGGTTTTTTTGTTTTTTGTTTTTTAATTATTGCTCTGTAGTACAGCTTGAGATCAGGATGGAGATACCTCCAGACGATCTGTTGTTTACAGGGTCTTTTTTGGCAATTCTTGGTTTTTTGTTTTTCTATATGAAATTGAGAATTGTTCTTTCAAGGTCTTTAAATAATTGTGCTGGTTTTTGATAGTAATTTCATTGAATTTGTAGATTGCTTTTGGCAGGATGACCATTTTCACTATGTTAATCCTACCAATCCATAAGCATGAGAGATCTTTCCATCTTCTGATATCTTCTTCAATTTCTTTCTTCAGAGGCTTGAAGTTTCTTTCAAACAGGTCTTTCACTTGCTTGTTTAGAGTCAAACTAAGATACTTTATGTTATTAGTGGCTATTGTGAAGGTTTTGTGTCCCTGATTTCTTTCTCAGCCCTTTTGTCTTTGGTATACAGAAGGACTTCTGATTTTTTTGAGTTGATTTTGTATCCAATCACTTTGCTAAAGGTGTTTATCAGTTGAAGAAGTTCTCTGGTTGAATTTTGGGGGTCGCTCATGTATACTAGCATATCATCTGCAAATAGTTATTCTTTGACTTCTTCCTTTCCAATTTGTATCCCCTTGATCTCCTTTAGTTGTCTTATTGCTCTAGTTAGGACTTCAAGTATAATGTTGAAGAGATATGGAGAGAGTGGGCAGCCTTGCCTTGACCCTGATTTCAGTGGGACTGATTGAAATTTCTCTCCATTGAGTTTGATGTTGGCTATAGGCTTGCTGTATATTGCCTTTACTATATTTACTGTATATTGCTTAGATATGTGTCTTGTATCCCTGATCTCTCCAAGATTTTAAACATGAATAGGTGTTGGATTTTGTCAAATGCTTTTCTGGCCTTTAAGGAGATGATCATATGTTTTTTTTTCTCCTTCAGTTTGTTTATGTGATGGATTACATTAATAGATTTACATATATTGAACCACCCCTGCATGCCTGGGATGAAGCCTGCTTGGACATGGTAGATGGATATCTTTTATGTGTTCTTGAATTCGGTTTGCAAGTATTTTACTGAGTATTTTTGCATCAATGTTCAGAAGAGAGATAGGTCTGAAGTTCTCCTTTTCTTGTTGGGTCTTTGTGTGGTTTAGTGTCAAGGTGACTGTGGCTTCATAGAACGACTTTGGAAATGTTCTTTCTATTTCTATTTTGTGGAATAGTTTGAAGAGAATTTGAGTTAGTACTTCTTTGAAGATCTGGGAGAAGTCTGTGCTGAAACCGTCTGGCCCTAGGCTTTTTTTTTTTTTTTTTTTTTTGGAAGGGAGAGTTTTGATGACAGCTTCTATTTCCTTGGGGTATATAGGACTATTCAGTCAATCTATCTGATCTTGATTTAATTTTGGTAAGTGGAATCTATCAAGAACATTGTTCATTTCATTCAGATTATCAAATTTTGTGGCATTATAGGCTTTTGTAATAAGACCCAATGATTGTTTGAATGTCCTTAATATATTTTCTTATGTCCTTTTTTTCGTTTCTGATTTTCCTGATTTGGATAGTTCCTTTCTGCCTTTTAGTTTGGCTATGGGTTTTTCTATCTTGTTGATTTTCTCAAAGAACCAGATCTTGGTCTCATTGATTCTTTGAATTTTTTTCTTTGTTTCTAATTCATTGATTTCAGCTAGTTTCATTATTTCTAGTTGTCTACTCCACTTGGGTGTGTCTCCTTCTTCTGCTCCCCCCCTCCCCCAGGCTTTTAGGTGTGACATTAAGTTGCCTGTATGCCTCCTTCTTTCTGGAGCATTGCTTTTATTGTGTCCCATAAGTTTGGGTAAGTTGTGCCTTCATTTTCATTGAATTTTAGGAAGTCTCTAATCTCTTTTTTTCATTTCTTCCCTGACCAAGCTGTCATTGAGTAGAGAATTATTTAGTTTCCCTGTGCATTTAGGCTGTTTGTTATTTCTGTTTTTGTTGAGTTCTAGTTTTAGGCCATGGTGGTCTGATAGGATACAGGGGATTATTTTGATTTTCTTGTATCTGTTGAGGCTTGCTTTGTGACCAACTATATGGTCAATATTTGAGAAAGTTCCATAAGGTGCTAAAAGAGGGTATACTCTTTTGAGTTTGGGTGAAAAGTTCTGTGGACATCTATTAAGTCCATTTGATTTAGGACCTCTGTAAGTGCCATTATTTCCCTGTTTAGCTTAGTTCTAGACGATCTGTTCCTTGGTGAGAGTGGAGTGCTAAAGTGTCCCACTATTAAGGTGTTGGGATCAATGGTTGATCTAAGCTTTAATATTGTTTCATTTTGGAATGCAGGTGTTCTTGTATTTGGGTCACAGATGTTCAGGATTGTGATGTCCTCCTGGTAGATTTTTCCTTTGATGAGAATGGAGTGCCACTCCTCATTTGTTTTTTGATTAATTTTGGTTGTAAGTCTATATTATTAGATATAAAGATAGCTACTCCAGCTTGTTTTCTGGGTCCATTTGCTTGAAAAACATTTTTCCAGCCCTTTACTCTGAGATAGTGTTTATCTTTGTTTCTTGGATACAGCAGAATGTTGGGTCCTTTTTCTGCAAAAATTCTGTTATTCTGTGTTTTTTTATTGAAAAGTTGAGGCTGTTGATGTTCAAAGATAATAGTGACCAATAAATGTTAGTTCCTTTTATTGTGGAGTTGGTTGTGTTACTGTGTTTCAATGCTTGTTTTCTTTTGTTTGTTGTGAAGTTATCTCTGTCTTGTGTTTTCTTGGGCGTGGTTGGATTTTTTTTTATTGTAGTTTTACTTCGAGTATCTTCTGTATGGCTGGGTTGATGTGTAGATATTATTCAAGTTTAGTTTCATCGTGGAATATTTTGTTTTCTCCATCTATGTGGATTGATTGAAAGCTTTGCTGGGTATAATAATCTGTGTTTGCTTCTGTGATCCCTTAGAGTCTGCATGACATCTGCCCAGGCTCTTCTAGCTTTCATAGTTTCTGTTGAGAATTTTGGTGTGATTCAAATAGTTCTACCTCTATATGTTACTTGAGCTTTTTCCCTTGCTGCCTTTACTACTTTTTTTTGTTCTGTAGATTTAATGTTTTGATTATTATGTGACATCAGGAGTTTCTTTTCTGGTCTAGTCTATGTGGTTTTCTGTAGGCCTCTTGTATGTTTAGGGACATCTCTTTCTTTAAGTTGGAAAAATTTTTTTCAATGATTTTCTTGAAAATATTTTCTGGACCTTGGAGCCTGGAATCTTCTTTTTCATCTATTCATTTTATTTAGATTTTGTCTTTTCATTGCATCCTTGAATTCTTGGATGTTGTGTGTTTGGAACTTTTCTGATTTTACTTTTTCTTTGAGAAATGTATGGATTTCTGCAATTGTATCTTCAGCACCTGAAATTCTCTCTTCTGTCTCTTGTATTCTTTTGTTGATGCTTACTTTTGCAGTTCCTGATCTTTTCTCTAAGTTCTCCAGTTCCAGGGTTTTCTCTGCTTGTGTTTTCTTTATTGATTCTAATTCTGTTTTCATGTCTTGCACCTTTTCCTTCATCAATTTGAATGTGGATTCCTTTCTTCCCATGATGACCTCCTTTTTTGTTGTTTATTTCCTCTCTAAAAGCCACTGTTTGTGCCTCTACCCATGTCTCTATTTGTTTGGCTGTAGTTGCCTGTATTTCTTTGAGAGATTTGTCTGTTTCCTCTTTTTTTTTGCCTCAATTTGTCCAGCTATTTCTTTGAGAGATTTGTCAGTTTTCTCTTTATGTGCCTCTAGTAACTGGATAGGAATAGCTTTAAAATAATTTTCCTGTGTTTCTGATAATTTAAAATATCCATTGATTTTTGGGGTTGCTGGTGAAGCCATGATGTCCTGATTTTTGTTGGATGTGTTCTTAAGCCGACTCTAGCCATCTGATTATCTGTAACCTTCTCTGTTTGTTCCTGGAGTCTGTACTTCAAACTGGGTCTTTCTCTGGTGTCTGGAGTATTCTTCAGAGAGGATGAGAGATGCCCACTAGTTTGAGGGTGTGTGTTGGTGTTTCAGCTATAGCTAAGGGAGGAATGTTGCAGTTTGAGTGCACAAGTGAGGGTGAGAAAGCATGGGTGTGTGTGGGGGAGTGTGTCTAGAAAGGCAGGGTGCTAGAGAGTGTAGATGCCTGGAATGTGGAGCTTAAGCACAGGATGGGGCACAAGTGCCGGTGCTGTTCACAGGTGCAATGCACGTGCACAGGTTCTTTGAATACCTCAGTGTCCTACAGGCATGGCATACTGTCCTGGTATTCAGATCTGTCTGGGTTCCCGGAGTTGTTTGCCTGGACTCCACTGGTAGACCCACAGAACAGCGGCTTCAATGTTAAGAATGCTGTCCCAAGAATCCCTATGTTGCCCATAGTAGGGCTGTAGGTGGGAGGAATCAGATGTCTGTCTACTAGCTTAGAGGGACACTGGATCTGGAGCTCTGCACGCACTCACTTGATGGTGCACTCACTCTCTAGCCAGCCTAATTGGGAATGCATAGGGGTTCCACCTGTTCTCTACTCTTAGATTTGGGCCTGCAGGGGCCAATCAGAGTGTAGGAGACCTGTCAGCTCAGTGTTGCTGCAGCCCCGGAATGGGGAAGCTGGTACAGTCGCCTGCTGGGAATTCTGCTGCATCTGCAGAACTATGAGGCCGGCGCAGATGCCTGCTCATGGGCAGTACAGCTGCCTGTGTAACCAGGACCCAGGAGGCTGGTGTGGAACTGGGAGGCTGTCTCTGCTGTCAGCTACCGAGCAGGAAATTCTGTGCTTGGAGCAGCAGGCGCTGTGGGCCACCTCCCGCAAAGAGCGAGGCCTGTCAAGGGGAAGTGCAGGGGTGTTGACTCTTCGCCACTTTCAGTCCTTGGAGATATCTGTTGGTGACCTGGATCCAAATGGTCTCAACTCACAGGTTTTCCCCTCTTGTCCAGGAATCCTCAGTGCCGATGATCTGGCTTCAGCTGTCCCTCTACTCACCAATTTCAGTTTCAGATCCTTTGCCCCTTAGGTAAGGTGTGTGCTGGACGCCCCCAGCTTGGATCCCCCGCCCCACCCCCTTAGAAGTTTTTTCAGGAATTTTTTTCCATGTGAAATTGAGAATTGTTCTTTCAAGTTCTATAAAGGGTTGCATTGGTATTTTGATGGAAATTGCATTGAACCTATAGATTGCTTTTGGCAGGATGGCCATTTTCACTATTTTAATCCTACTAATCCATGAACACGGGAGGTCTTTCCAACTTCTGCAACTTCTGATATTTTCTTCAATTTCTTTATTCAGAGACTTGAAGTTTTTTCATACAGGTCTTTCACCTGCTCGGTTAGAGTACACCAACGTACTTTATGTTATTTGTGGCTATTGTGAAGGGTGCTGTTTCCCTAATTTCTTTCTCAGCTCTTTTGTCTTTTGTATTCAGAAGGACTACTGAGTTTTTGTTTTTTGTTTGTTTGCTTGTTTGAGTTAATTTTGTATTCAGCCACTTTGCTGAAGGTGTTTATCAGCTGAAAGAGTTCTTGGGTAGAATTTTTTGGGTCACTCATGAGTAGTTTAAAATTTTAATGAAAGAAACACTGGGTAACTGATCTGAACTGAACTATAAAGGTAGAAAAAAAAAATAGACCAGTCTCTCAAACTGTGCGAATGGGCTCTGCGTAGAGACACTGCTGATCAGTTTGTCCTCTCTTCCTCACAGCAACCTGTACCCCTGGCCAGGTGTGCTCTGAGTCTGCCAATGTTCTGCAGAGGCAGCTGCATGAAAACAAGGCAGTGTCTTAACTAGACAGAGCAGAAAGTTACTCCTAGAGATACTAACTAGAACCAAACACAAAATGAGACCAAAACCTTGTCTCTATCCATCACAATAATCAAGACAAACAGCTTCAGGGACAAAAATAAAAATGTTATCATAATCATCATCACTCCCAAAATTGACAGGATATTTTCATCTAATAGGTCTTCAGTTTTATCTTCCTTCTGAAAATATATTTATGAATCACGTTGTTACATTGATTATTGCAGACATAAATGTCTAGACTAGTACCTGCCTACTGAGAGTGTAAGTTATGAATGCTGCAGATATAAAAAACACCATAAGTAAATATATGTCAGTTGACATTTGAATATAGAACTTATGCATGAAGGAAATATTAAAAGACATCTAATTATGGTATAGTCAATTGAGAGGAAGTATTAAGAACATTAAATCAGGCATGTAGTAGCATGCCATGATTTGCATTCACTAATGGTGTAACTAATTATTTTAAACACTTTGCATAATTATTTTTGTTTACTAAGAATTTTTGCTGATTATTAAAAATTAACCTGGAGCTTGTACATCAGATTTCTGTGACGGGAATTATAATTCTTCACAAAATTTCTCAAAAGGGTTAGATGAATTTAGGTAGAAAAGCACTAGGCAGAGTTCTTGAGAAACATGGCATCACGCATGAGTCAGAAAGCCCTATTAATGAGAAATATACAACACCAAATTATTGTATGTTTGTTGATATTAATCTCTTGATTAATACTAAGCTGATCTGAAAACCAGTTACCATAATATTTGCCTCTTATGAAGTTTTAAAACTATTTTCATTCTTCTGTGTGCAGCTGACCAATTTGTTGAATATAAAACCATGTGAAGTATTATTTGTTGAATATGTTGTCTTGTCTTCAGTGTAGATTTTTGGCTTCTTTGTAAAATTTCAAGTGTCTGTAGGTGTGTGTCTGGGTCATCAATTTTATTACGTTAAACAACATATCTGTTTTTGTGCCAATATCCTTGTTTTATATGTGTGTGAGTATGAATGTGTATGTGTTCACAGGAAGTTTATTATTTTTCGGTTTCTGTTAAGAATTCTATTAAAATTTTGATGAAACTGTGTTGAATCTATAAATTGCTTTTGGATGGCCATTTTCACAATATTAATCCTACCAATCATAAGCATGAGAGGTTTTTCTAACTTCTGACATCTTCTTCAATATATTAATTCAATGTTTTAAAGATTATATTATACAGGTCTTTTGTTTGAGTGGCTAGAGTTATGCCACAATATTTTTGGAGGCTATTGTGAAAGGTACTGTTTCCATGATTGTTTTCTTTGTGTCTTTATCATTTGAATATGTGAGAAGACTACTGTTATTTGTAGTTATTTTGTATCCTGTTACTTTGCTAAATGTGTTTATTAAATATAGAAGTTTCCAGGTGGGTTTTTAAGGGTCTTTTGTTCATATACCATATAATCTGCAAATAAGGACATTTTGGCTTCCTTCTGTCCTCCTTTTATCCCCTTGATCTCCCTCAGTTGTTTCACAGTTCTAGCTAAGACTTCAGGCACTATTTGAACAAGTAAGGAGAAAGTGGAATTCTTGTCTTATTCTTGATTTTAGTGTAAATGCTTTGAGTTTTCCCCATTTAGAACAATGTTCTCTCTTGCTTTATTGTAGATTTCCTTTACTGTGTTGAGGTATGTACCTTATATCCCTATTCTCTCCAGAACTTTCATAATGAAGAAATTTTGAATTTTGACAAAGGTTTTTTTTCTGCATCTAATGAGATGGTCATGTGGTTTCTAAAAATATACCATATTGATAACTTTTAAAACAAAGTTATCAGTTATAGAATTCTCACTCAAATTATTTGTGGTCAATATTTTATGTCAACAAATCAATGTCAACTGTAAAAATAAACACCAAGTGAAAGGTTTTCTGCTTTACCTACAAACACTTCCTAGATTTTGATCTTTCTTTTCTCCCTGAGTTGTTTATATTTAAATAGAGTAACAGGATGATAGCACACCCCTGAATATTCTAAATGCATTGTAGCTATTACTATTTCACAAAATAATAACCCAAGTTTTCTACTTTCTTAGCCATAGAAATGTGTTAAAAAGATTAAGAAAATAATGAGAATATTAGATTATTAAAAACATGAGATTTTGAAAGGTAGGAATACGTTAAAAATTAAGAAACACTTTCAGTAACAGAGTTACAACAAAGATGGATGCATTCCTTTAGCTGTTATTGATAAGACATGTTTCTAAAACTATACCTCTAAATAGTATTACTCTAAGAAAGCATGGCTAGAGATTACTATAGCAACTGCAAATTTTAATAATAGTTAAAAGATTGTTTTAAAGAAATAATTGTGTTTACTTAGTATATTACTCTTTACATTTAAGGTGCACTTAAAAACAAATGACTTTTTAAAGAAAATCTGTGAGTCTAGAATATGTGTAATTAGTCCTATGGGTTTGGAAATCTTTTAAACCCTTTATAGACATTTAAAGATTCGCAGGCAAATGGTGGGACCTGGAAACGATCATCCTAAGTGAGGTATCCCCAAAGCAGAAAGAAACATATGGTATATACTCACTTATATAGTCCTATAGGATAGGAAGGTCATGCTGAAATCTATACACCTAGGGAAGATATACAAGAAGGAGGACCCCAGGTTGGTATGATCAATGCTCGTTTAGATGAACCAATGGGATGGACATTGAATGGAGGATAAAACAAGCAACAGGACAGGAACATACCAAAGAGGGCCTCTGAAAGAATCAATATAGCAATGTATCAAAGCAGATATTAAGACTCACAACCAAGCCTTCGGCAGGGGGCGGGAAATAATAATAAAAATAGGGAAGTTAATAAGACCTGAGAACAAGAGCTCCACAAAGACCAAACTGAGCAGGGCACAGGGGTCTTCTATGGGACAGTTTCTCCAACCAAGGACCATGTATGGATATGCCCTAGAACCCCCGCTCAGAAGTGGCCCATAGTAGCTCGGTATCCAACTGAAGACCCTAGTAAGGGGAACAGGGACTGTTTTAGACATGAACTCGATGGCTGGCTCTTTGACTCTCCCCCATACACACCAGGGAGTAACAGCCTGGCTAGATCCCAGGGGAGGACATTGTAGCCAGCCCTGAGGAGACAAGATGAACTGGGGTTGAATGGAAGAGGAGGAGATCCTCCCCTGTAGGTGGACTTGGTGTGGGCAGAGAGGAGATGAGGGAGGGATGGGGAGAGTGGGAGGGAAAGAGGGAGGGGGCTATGCCGGGGATGCAAAGTACCTAACCTCTGATTGATATAAAAAAATAAAATAAATAAAAAAATTGTTATATTGTGAAAAACTCAAGAAATTAAACACAAACAAAATAATCTAATAAAAAAGGGGTACAGAACTAAACAGAGAATTTTCGACAGAGGAATATTGAATTGTGGAGAAGCACTTAAAGAAATGCTCAATGACCTTAGTCATTAGGGATATGCAAATCAAAATGACTCTGAGATTCCATCTTACACCCATGATAGGCTCCACCAGTGTAGGGAGTCTTGTGAAAAACTGAGAGGAAGGATAGAAGGACCTGGAGGCACTAGGAGCTTCACAAGGAGACCAGCAAAACCAACTAACCGGGGCTCAGAGGGGCTTGCAGAGACTGAAGCACCAAGCAAGGGCCAATGCATGGACTGGACCTAGACCCCCTATATAAATGTAGCAGATGGGCAGCTCAGGCTTCATGTAGGAACCCTAGTTATCGGATTGGGGGCTGTCTCTGACATGGACTCTGTTGCAAGCTTTCTGATCACTCCCCCAGGGGGCCTGCATTGCCCCCTGGTCACAGGGGAAGAGGACATGCTCAGTCCTGCTGAAGAATAGGAAAGGGAAGGATAAGGGAAGAGGGAGGGTAGGACTGGGAGGAGATGAGGGAGGGAGATATGATTTGAATGTAAAGTAAATAAATACATTAAATAACTAAAGTTTTAAAATAAATAAAAATATTATAACATGTCTGCCATTTACTGAGTGTATAGTGTCTTCATGAACAAGAGTATGAAGCACAGAAACTATGAGTGTCTTTTAACTCAATGGGGAGTGTCACGTAGTATCTGACTGAATTCCATTAATTTCCTGGCAAGGATGGCTCCTTATCAGTAATGTTCTAATAATCATGATCATTAACATGGTGTTTTAAACATCATTTCATGCTTAAATATCACTTTATGCTTTCCTTTGAAACAATGTTTGGCTCAAATGAAAGTTTCACCTGCAGAGGTAAATATTAATGTTATTTTAGTTTCACAGATTGATTATAGTTTAAGTAACATGATATAGTCTGAAGACAGTAGTTCCAATCAGGAACTAGTATACAAGAGATTCTCTATTTCACAGTGATTTATTGTGGTATTCAAAACTTGTGGCTCTGCTGTGGAATAATTTGTCGAAGAGAGTCCATGGAATCACTAACTCACCGTACTCTCCTTAAAAACATATCTATAAAAACAATTCCATGCATATGAATAGGTTCAGTGTGTAAAGATGCTTGCTACCAAGCCTAATGACTTGAATTCAATGCCCAGAACACACATGATGGAATGTATGGTATAACTCCTTAAAGCTGTCTTCTGATTTCTACATATATGTATGGCATGTGCGCGCACACACACATATGCTTACTTACACACACTCTCATCTAACTAATAACGAAATAAATGTAAAAAGAAAAAAAGAATATTGAAGAATTTATTCTCTTAGTTATAGATCCTAGATTTTACCTTTCTTTTTCATTTTCTTTGTCTTAGGGAGTGCTGAGAGCTTATGCTTAGGGAGCTCAGAGGATAACTTACTAGACTTGGTTCTCTTCTTCAGCCCTGGGGGTTTCAGGCATCAAGCTCAGGTCTCAGGCTTGGTAGCAAGTGCCTTTACCTAATGTGCCAACTTGGAGATTTTAACATGTGAGTTGGAGGAGTCGGGGGTATAGGTCAGGAAACTAAAATGGTGACCATTAAAGGGGCAAACAGATTCATAAGCAATGATCAGGGAGGGAGAAAAAGGAAATAATAAAATACACCCTGACATGAAATAAGGGGGGATAAAGGATGGGAAGGGAAACAGGAGAAGAGAATCAACAAATAACTAGAAAATATGGATAAAAATAATTAGCCTATTGCTTTAACTGCTGATAAAAACTAAAAACAAATATAAATGAAAATACATAAAAGCAGCCAAGCAGTATATAATTCTACTAATTGTTCATTTTAGTGATAATTGAATGTAGTTCTATTGTCATATCTATGACTAAAATTTACCATCTCATCTATTTAGATAATAAATCATAGAAAATTCTTATTTCATAAAATATATTTTACCTAAAACAACTAAAACTACGATTTGGGATCTTATTTACCTTATCAGAAGTTCACCTGAGCTTAGCCAGCTTTAGGAAATTATAGAATATTGGCTGTATACAAATCTTAAACATGTTTTAAATTTTTATGTGTATTTTTTAATGCCTGCATGTATATATGGCCAGTATTTGCTTGCTTGGTACCCAGACGTTGGAAACCCAAAGCAGCCAGTGCTCTTAACTGCTGAGCTATTTCCGTAGCCTCCAATTGCATTTTTTATAACCATTGCATCATTAGATTCATTTAACTAATGACAGATGAATGCTGATATTATTTGACATTTCATCTTACATTTCCAGAACATTGGCATTTAATTTAAACAGCAGAGAGGGAAGCATCTAGGCTATACTGGTTTCTTCCTTCTAGAGAAAGGATTGTGTTGGAGGTGCTCACACTCCAGGGATGATATATTTTGTATCTAAAGGCTAATGGGTTCTGATACTGATGATGCTCTGGGCCTTCATTGGCACACCCTATTCTCAGAAATACTGTATTTTGTACTAGTATATCCATATCTATATATTTATTTTTAGATTCATGTCTAGAGCTGTGTCTTTTTCACTCTTTCAGAATCCACATTGATTGGTAATTTCACCTCCTTTCCTATACAATAGCTTTATTGTGAAGTAGAAAAACATGAAGAACACATTTCCCTCCCTTCCACATTGTGGGTGTCATGGAGGCATTATAGTCTAAGGAAAGAAGGATTCTATCTATTTTGATATGGTAAAAGTAAGACAGAAACAGCAAGCCTGAAAACATGATAACTGTACTTTGAGCTGTAAGACAAATAAAAAAGGCCGTTAGAAAAACCACGTTTGAGCTTGGAAACTAGTTTCACTTTTAATGATGTATGACTTAGGGGTGGTTTTTAGTCTTCTTGTCTTCCTTCCCTTTAGAATAAAACCCTCTAAGCTTTTATCATGTCTTCTTTATTAGTTTTACAGTTTCTGGTGTAATGGTAGTGTGCCAGCAGTGGCGTATGTGAGGGAGGGGTGAGGGAGATTGGTGATATCATGTCATGTACTGACATAGTAGTACATGGAATGTAGGAAATCCTTAAATGGAAAAGGAAAAATTAGCCCTGAATTGATAGGACTTAAATGTTCCTAAACAATTGTTTGGTTATTATAGCTCATTGTCAACAGAGAAGACCTTTAAAAACATTTTTTTCAAAGATCTTGAAGATGTAGGTTATTAGTGGTTTAAAGGAGCCAGAAACATTAACAGCACAACTCAACTTTCACTGAGATGGTTGCATGAAATAGTTTCATCTGGCAATAAAACATAAATAAGAGGAGGGATAATAGAATGTCACTTAGTGACATACATGGACAACTTTAGTAAAGCTTATTAGATATTTGGATGGTATAACATGCATACTACATGAAGGCACAAAGGCATCCAATGGGCTAAGTGGAGAGGATCCAAAAGATCCAGGTACCTGAGTAGGAAGTAATTCTGTTCCAAAGCTACTGAAATTCTAACTAAAGTAGCAACAAGGAGGCAACAGAAGGAGTCCAGGCAGGAAGAAGATAATTCTTTTTTTAAAATTTTATTTTTACTATTAGTTACATTTTATTAACTGTATCCTAGGTGAACCCCCTCCCTCATTCCATTTCAATCCCACCCTTCCTCCCTCGTCTACTCCCTGCACCTTTGCAAGTCCACTGATAGGGGAGGATCTCCTCCCCTTTCATCTGACCCTGGTTTATCAGGTATCTTCAGGACTGGCTGCAAAGTCCTCCTCTGTGGCCTAGCAGGGCTGCTCCTCCTTTGCAGGGTGGGGAGGTCAAAGAGCCCGCCATTGGGTTCATGTCAGAAATAGTCCCTATTTCCCTTACGAGGGTACCCCTTTGTATACTGAGTTACCATGGGCTACAGGAAAGCAGAGGTTCTAGGTTATATCCACACATGGTCCTTGGTTGGGGAAACAGTCTCATATAACACCCCTGTACCCAGATATATTTGGTCCTTGTGGAGCTCCTATCCTCTCCAGATCATATTAACTCCCCCTTCTTTCATATGATTCCCTGCACTCTGCTTAAAGTTTGGTTATGAGTCTCAGTTTCTGCTTTGATACACTGCTAGGTAGAGTCTTTCAGAGGCCCTCTGTGGTAGGACCCTGTCCTGTTACTTGTTTTCTCCTACATCTCATATGTCTTTCTAAGTGAGGATTGATCATCTTACCGTGGGTCCTCTTTTTTGTTTATCTTCTTTAGGTGTATAGATTTCAGTATGATTATCATATATCTTATAGGTCTAAATAAGTGAGTATATACCATATGTGTCTTTCTCCTTCTGGGATACCTCACTCAGAATGATATTTTCTAAATCTCATCATTTACCTCCAAATTTCATGATTTCCTCATTTTTAATTGCTGAGTAGTATTCCATTGTGTAAAAATACCACAATTTCTGTATCCATTCCTCAGTTGATGGACATCTGGGTTGTTTCCAGGTTCTGGCTATTACAAATAAAGCTGCTACAAACATGGTTGAACAAATGTCCTTGTTGTGTGCGTAAGCAACTTTTGGATATATGCCTAGGAGTGGTATAGCTGGGTCTTGAGGAAGCGCTATTCCTGGTTGTGACAGATTGATTTCCAAAGCAGTAAGAAAATAAATCTGGACCCAGAATACTACACTGTTCCTTTAACTTGGAAAACAGTGTTGTTCCTTCTCTATACTTGTCTTTTATTTATTGCTCTAGGTACACTTTTTTTTTTCAGAAAGTCAACCTTGAATGTTCAGGGTGTTTGTAATTGTGATAGTGTTAATTGTCAGTTTCACAGAATCTAAAATTATCTAGGAGTTGGACCTCCTGGCTGGGCATGCTGCCAGAAATGTATTGATTATATTAATTGATGTGAAAAGAACCATCTTGATGTGGGCAGGGCTCTTCCATGGGTAGAAATCCGGGATTGTATAAACGCAGAAAGCGAGTGAGCCCTACCTTGCGTATAATCTTTCATGGACTGCATATGGGACCAACTCTGACTGGCTCTGCCATTGTGGAATTCCCTGCTTTGATGCCCTTGAAACTGGAACCATGAGCTAAACAAAACCTTTCTACCTTAATTTGCTTTGTCAGTACTCCTGACACAGCAAAAAGAAAGGAGGCAGAGACAGGAGGCCTCTTCAGAGAATCTGTTGCTCTCTGACCTCTCAACAAAGAGCTTGTATTAAACAGTCAATGTAAGGCTATTTGAAATTGTTTCCTCACCAGATTATCAAATATACTATCTGGCATCTTGGTAGTAGACTCAGATTAAGGTAAGAGCCTGAGAATCCAGGAAAAGACGGAACAAATGTGATTCAGCTAAGAGTCTCAGAATCTATGAAAAATGGAAGTGTATTTTTTTTTGGTTGGTTCGTTCTTTATTTGTTTGTTTGTTTTTTCCAAGACAGAGTTTCTCTGTCCTGGACTCAATTTGTAGACCCGGCTGGCCTCAAACTCACAGCGATCCTCTTGCCTCTGCCTGAGTACTAGGATTCCATGCCTGACTTGCATATGAATCTTTAGTGAAAATAAAATGTTAAAAACTAATGAACAAAATAATTCAGGCAAAAGTAAACACTATGGGAGAAGCACAAATGTTTCCCCTGGGAAAACCCAGGAGTGGGGGACAAGTAGAGGTTATGAGCTGGGAAATCTATTTGATGAGGTAGACTGAGAGCACCTCAGTGTCTGACAATGTTTAATTCTCGAATAGGATTTTAGTTATTCTGAAAAGGATAGACAGCATACTAAGATTTGTTTTCCTCAAATGTAAACAAACCAGTTAGAACTCTCCTAAAAATGAATTCATCAATGTGGGTAGGACAGCTTGCCAAACAGATTCCCTGCAATAAGGACTCTAGTCAGAAAATGATGCTAAGTAGATTGTTAGAACAGCTAACGTAAGTCACTAAGAGCACTTTGTTCATTTTGGAAGCTTCGTGTTGGGGGATTTTCCTACAAGTCTCATGAGATGTACCAAATCAATCTTATCACTTAAAGATGTTATTCTGGAAGGAAAATGACACATAAAAGTTCATTCAGAGTGGTGTCATTTGCTTGGTGAAGGCAACAAAGTCTGCATTTGCCAAATAAACTAGTGGTATTCTTTCACAGACTTTGCTATTGTTCAGGGAGGCATGTTCTCTAGAATTCCAGAGTATTTACAAAGATGGATTATATTAATAAAATAATAAAGTGTAGAAGTTAAGTTGCTATATCATTGATTTTCTTGCATTTTGCTTTAAATGCTCTCTGCTCAAATATTTAATCATAAGAGGGAGTAGGAGCATCCCTTTCTCCAAGACCAATATCATTTTCATATTTTTAACATGCTCACTTAAGTCAGAAAGCCTACAATGGGGTAATAGCAAATTACTGGGATATGATGTTTTTGTAGTATAATTAAGAAATAAGGCATAAGCCAAGGGTATGTTGCTTCCAGATAACACAGTTTTTAAAAAGAGCTAAAAGAGTATATTGGGACAAATTAGAGCTCCCAGTGAGCTGGGACACATGTTATCCCTCAGAAACATAGCTCTCAGAGCCTGATATTACCATATACATTGTATTAGATGGACTAGCTATATTTGGATCAGTTGTACAATGTGTAAAACCTAAGTTTAAAACAAGTTTCCTATTGTGGGGTTGCAGCGGTTGCTGATTTGCAAACTTGAGCCTTAACATATTATCAACTGTTAGGTGAATGGCTGTTACTTCAGCTATAGAACACTGTGAGCCATGGGAGATGGAGAGACACACTCACAATACACACATTTCAGTTGAGCTGTTTCAGTGATGGCTTTTCTACTTGACCTTCCTATATTTATCTACTCATTCTAAATGAATGGGGAAAAGTAATTTCAAAGCGAAAGTTTAATGCAGGATGTAACTCCCCTCCTTTCTATATCATTGGGTCTGATTTTCATAACCAGGGTGCCAGTCGCTGGTCTGCATTTGATTGATGGGAAGTGATATCTAGTTCAGCCAACATCAAACACCTTGGCACTTCATCCTGGAAGATGTTTCTGTAGTTAAGGAGACCACGCTGGACAAAGACGCCTTTAAAAGCTGCTCTTTCTTTTTCCTAGAGAGTACCACAGTGAGACACATGGGGAGAGAAGAAAGATGCATCTTTAATCATTGCTGCTGAAGGAAATCAAAGAGAGAGAATTAAATCCAACAGCAGCTTCTTCTGCTCATTTGAGCCCCTTTTCTCTGTTCCATTTGATAGAACAAACAAGATCATCAAAGCCAGTCAAGCACTGGTCCAGAACCCGCTGGTCTTTGACCTCGGCCTCCTCCCTGCCTGCAAGGCCTCCCCTGGAATTTCTTGTGATGTCAAATCACAAAGTAACATGAAGTGCTTGCACCCCGGGAGCAGTGAGGGGATTTTATTTTTAGATTCCTTTGCTGTGACTCTAGGAAAATAATATGAAGTTCCTTTGTGGCTGCATCTCAGAGTTTTGATAAATCTGCTATATTTCAAAGTATGAAAGCGGTGATAACAGAAAAATTCTGTCCAGACATCAACTGTAAGAACACTCGCTCGTCACCAGGTCATCCTAAGAATATCAGTAAAGTTCCGTTGGCATGGTGCCAACTGGTGCTCGCTGCTGGGAGCTATCAGGAATTTCACCCCACCCAGTAGACACCTATCTCCAGATGTGTTGAATAAAACCTTTCATACAATAGGCATTTTCTCCATGAAAGTCTACTTCTTGCAACTCTAGACACTTATTGCCTCTTAACAGAATTGGGGGGGGGGGAAGCAATTTTCTTAAATGTTCCTTAAAATAAGCATTTTTTCTGAACACCCTCACAATCTTTTTAAGACTAAAGTTAAACACCCAAATGCTGATGTAATCATCAGTACTATCAGCAATATAAATAGTATTACTTACAAATTGTCCCCAAAAGAAAGGTTTGTTGTTATTGTTTTCTTTTTTTCCAATTTAACCTTGGATAATGCTTGCTTAAATGCTAAGATTTTTCCATCAGGCTGACCCAGATGATAGGTTTATAAGGAAGAAGTATAGTACATAAGTGACATTCACATAAATGATATACTTATTTACTCATTTAACTGGTGCCTTTTAATTATGTGCTTATTTTTCTGTCAAGTTATCCCCCAGGCATAAAGACTGAAATGATAATTTTCAAAATGATGCATATATATTTCCAAATTTTTATATAAAATGCATATTTGCATAAATGTTTTCACTAATCACTTTAGAACATGTATACCTCATTAAAACTTAGAAAATGGATTTTATAAGATACAATATATCTGCTTTGTTTATTATTATTATATACTAAGCCTTGTGGATAGAAAATACAATGAAAGATGCACTTGGAAATGGAAGTGAAGATGAATGCAAGGAACTCCCAGACAGGACCTACCAGATTTGAAAAAACAGAAGGTCATGCACAATGCCAGAAGAAGAGCAAAGGCTCAAATTGAGAAGGCTACAGTACAGCGCAGACAAGGGCCACTGGACTAAGGCATGGGTGTGTTCAGACAATAATGAAAAATGAACTGTAAAAGGTTCCCCTATCAGTGGTCTAGGGGAGAGGCATAAGGGGAGAAGAGGGAGGGTGGGATTGAGAGGAGATGAGGGAGGGGGCCACATCCAGGATACAAGTTGAATAAATTGTAATAAAGGATAATAAGAAAAAAAGAAAAAATAATGTGTTTTGAATATAAAAAGTTTATTATTATGAAATGACACACATATCAGGTTCGTAAGTTTATAGTTTGCTTTTACTGAATGGTAAGTAGTCAAAGCTTTCTAGTAAGTTGGGATATTAATGAAGATTTGCTTAATAAAATAAACTTGGCAGAGCCTTAGGTTGGAACAGAAGAAAAATAAAGATGAGGCAAACTTATTGACAAATTCTTGTGAATATAATAATTAAAGAAACAAACAAACACTTGCAGGAGTAACTACCAGGTCAGAGGTGGGGGAATAATGTGATCAGCTGTGAGATTGTGGAGAAAGGGAAGTGAGCTGCTTGTCAGATTATAGAGTGGGAGCATCGGCCACACCCTGGACCTACTTCCTGTTCCAACAGCCAGGTCGCTTCCTTAGCGAGAAAACACAGGGTGGAAATAGAAAGAGCTGAAGCAGAAACTGCAGAATATCTGCTTATTGTGAGGGTGATGAGTTGGGGAGTAGAGGGAGATGAGAAATGAGTGAAGATGATGAGTGAGAAAACGCTCCCGGGTTTGGAGACAACAGTCAGCACATTACACCACACCCTTCTTGAGGCATCCCTGTTCTGTATTACCTCTTTCATCATCTGTATCTCCTATAATTTTCCTCTCGCTACCAGTTTCAATAGCTTCCTTTGATGGATGCTCTAACTTCGTATTTTATATTGAATTCTTTTTCTGATCAGGAAAAGCATTTACGTGAAGTTACCAATGTAAATTTTCATTTTATCTGCAACCAGCCTTGTAGAGCTGGGGCTGAACTCGACTTCCCAGCATTCTATTCTGAAAACGAGTGAGCGGTTTTCAGTATATTTAACTAATGATAATAAACATAATGGTTGCAGCTATGTCTCACTTTGACTTGGTGTTAGGCTATGTAATTTACAGAGCGACAGGACCTTGTCCTTTAACATTATTTTTCAATAATTCTTGTGCCCTTTTAATAATCTCCTGTGTCAAAAAGAAAAAGAAACATCCTTAGTCATAATGACTCTCTACAACTCTGTCCACAGACATCCACTATAAGAAGCACTATGTTTTATGATTTCATTTATTTTTGAGATTATAGTATAATTTCATCATCTCCCCCTTCCCCAAACATTCCCATTTACCCTCTCTTTCTCTCTTTCACATTCATGGACTCTTTTTTCACTAATTGTTGTTACACACACACACACACACACACACACACACACATTCCTAAATACTACCTGCTCAGCCTGTGTGTTACTTGTCAGCATGTTTTCAGAGATGACAATTTGGTATAACCAGTTAGTCTACTCTTCCCCAGGGGAGACTCTCTCCCTCTATAGGCATTACTCAGTTGCCCATTATTCTTTGTGTAGTATGAAGCCTCCTGGGCTTTCCAATGTACACTTCGGCATGCCTACTGTTGTTCTTAGTCCATGTGTAGGCGGTCATGTTGTTGAGATTTTATGGCTATAGTTTTTGACAGTTCACTTTTATACATGCGTAGCTTTCCCCTTTCTAAGGAAACATTACAAGTTTTCTTCCTTTAATTTTATTTATGTTTGCTTATTTACTGAGTGTGTGCCTAATATGCATACCTATGTGGGTAGACACGTGCCAGAGCATATATGTAGGGTCAAAGGACAACTTTCCTTCCACCATGTGGGTTCCAGAGACCACACTCAGAAAGTCCAGTTGTGAGCAAATGCTTCATATGCTGAACAATTTCATCGGCCCGCAAATCTTTTAATCATTGCATTTTGCCATAAGTAATGAATTGTGTTTGAGCTATTTTCTTGAAAAAAAAAAAAAACAACAGTTAAAAAAAAACAGCAACCTAATTTTCAAGGAGGCATTTCAAGAAGCCTTAACTGGTCAGTATTAATAGACTGGGCACTGGCTCATACTTTCATGCTTCAGCAGAGAGACCTTTGTGCAGTACAATTGCTCCATATTTAATTTGTGCACTTGTGAAGGGCTATGTCATTCAAAATGAAAGAGAAGACATTTCCCCTGTCTTTTTCATTTCTTCATATGCAATTGTTGATCATAATGGAGCTTGCTTGAAGTTGCAAAATCCTCCACATTCTGGAGTTAGTTTCCAGTGGGCAGGGTAGGAAATTGAGTGTAGAACTTACATGTCCTGTTCCTGTCTAACACTCTTAGAAACCAGATATTCTTCAATTAAGCATACTCCCTAGGGTCCTTTTCGTTTAGCTTCTTTAGGTCTGTAGATTTTAATATGTTTATACTATATTAAATGTCTAATGTCCACTTATAAGTGAGTATATATCATATGTGTCTTTCTGCTTCTGGGTTACCTCACTCAGGATGATCTTTTCTAGTTCCTACCATTTGCCTGCAAAATTCATGATTTCCTTGTTCTTAAAAGCAGAATAGTATTGTGCTGTACAAACTTACCATTATTTCTGTATCCATTCTTCAGCTGAGTGCCATCTAGGTTGTTTCCAGATTCTGGCTATTACTAATAAAGCTGCTATGAACAAACAGGATAGACACAGGAAATGGTGGAAGACAGGGAAGGGAACTGACCATAGATGTCCTTTAAAAGACTCCACCCAGCAGGGGATCTAAGCAGATGCAGAGAGTCACAGCGAAATATTTGGCAGAGCACAGGAGTCTTATGTAAGAAGGGGGAGGGGATAGAAGGACCCAGGACATGAAGAGGACAGGAGCTCTACAAGAAGACCAACAAGCCAAAAAATCTGGGCCCAGGGGAGACAGCAGAGACTGAGACTGATGCACCAACCAAGGACTATGTATAGAGAAGACATAGACGACCCGCTCAGATGTAGCCCATAAGCAGTGCAGTCTCTATATGCAGTAAGGGGAGCAGGGGCTGTCTCTTAGGTGGACTTGGTTGCTTGGTCTTTGATCACTTTCCCTTGGTGGGTCAACCTTGCCAGCCCACAGAGCGCGAGGAAACTTGATAGGCTAGGGTAAAATAGTAGGGGAGGAGAACCCCCCCCCTTTCAGTGGACTAGGGAAATAGGATGAGGGGGTAGAGGAAGAGAGGGTGGGATCAGGAAGAGATGAAGGAGGAGGAGATGAGAGAGGGGCTACCATTGGGATATAAAGTGGATAAATTGTAAAAAATAATTCAAAATAAAATAAAAAAGAAAGACTCAGAAAAATAAACAAACAAACAAACAAATATTCCTAAAGGAGGTAAAGATGAAACTACCATCTGATTCAACTGTATGACCCCTGGGTCTATACTGGAAGGAACTTAATCCATCTGTGTTTATTGCAGTACTGCAGTACATATTGCAACATATCACAAGTGCTGAGACATGCTTTTAGTCTAGATGTCTATTTACAGAGAAACCGATAAAAGAGTGTGGTGCCTATTGCAGTGTGGCTTCATTCAGTTATAAGTAATAAGATCATGCCATTTTCAAGAAAACGGATAGATTAAAGATTACCAAGTTGGGCCAAATAGTCCAGATCCAAAAAGACTTAAGATGGGTTGCTTATGTTTTCTCTAATATTCAGAGTCTAGAATTTATAAATATATCATGGAAGTAGATGGAGGATTGATAGAGGTAAAGAGGGGAAAGGGGAGGGAGCTGAATATAAGCAGTATATATGTTTAGCAATGTAAAAAACCTATCGTTTTGTATATTTATTAATAAATAGCACTGATATTATTAGATACTATAAAATCGATCATTTTATTAAAATAATTCTATGTTCCATGTTTTTGTTAATTACTTGCTTACATTATAATGCTATTCATTGCAGAGTAATTAATAATACTCTTGAAGTATTTTATGTCACAAATTCTACTTTGTAGAAGTAAGATGATGTCAATGAGATTTTCACCAATGCCAGTTTCAATTCTGGTGTTTCTGTTGTCAAAGATCTTACCTTTTATCCCATTGGGCAGAAATATTATAAAAATAGTTTTAAAAGGAAAGCTAATGATATAGGAACTTGCAGAGTGCTATATCTATCAACACAAGGCACCTTCTCCTTGTAAATTTGTTGCGCATAACATAGCCTCATCTAGGCATCACTAGATTGCCAACCCCTTGCCTCAGAACTAATAAATCTGCATATCAAGTCCCACAAGTAACGTTTTTCTACACATGGAGTCTGAAAGGAACAAGTTTTACTGAGTGAGTTAAAATGCACTGGATGTTAGGATTTTCCTTAACAATCCACATTCTGTAGAAACGAGTGATGTTCTTACACTAACAAAATCAGCATTACCCCATAAGCATACACAATTTTCCTTCATGCATTCCATGATCCAGAAAAGCAGTGTGAATTGTGAAAATATGTAACACAGTTGTCTTGCCAGACACTAATTTCTAATTTATTTATTGAAGTGATTCTCAAACTAAAGAAGCAATATATATTTCTTAAGCTATGAAATTTATACAATCCAAAGTCAGTTGTATTTGTTGTATTAGTCTGGATTAACATGCATAACCCTGTATTTAAAAAATTATACCACATGATGTGAGCTTTCTTTCCCTTGCCTACATTTTTGGAAAAGTGATT
>CM053753.1:78819996-78834996 GCA_028658305.1 Pachyuromys duprasi | reverse complement strand
CCTATCAGTGAACTTGTAAGGGGGCAGGGAGAAGATGAGGGAGGGATAGGGAGATTGGGAGGGAATGAGGAAGGGTGCTATGGCCAGGATATGAAGTATATAACCTGTGATTAATGTAAAAATAAATAAATGACTTAAAAAAGAAAAAATTAGCAATAGAAAGAAAATGAGACATATTTGAAATGAAATTATGAATATATTAGAAAAATAAAAGTAGTCCTCATATATGTGAAAAACTTTGAAATTCTTGTAATTAACCCTTAAAGATAGAGAGACTATAAGGTAAAAATAAATTTTTGCATAAAAATTGTTCTGATAGAATGAGAATGCACTCAGAAGTTTGACTATTTAAATAAAAATAAACAAAACCTATGTTTCTTAAACAGAAAACTAAAACAACCTCTCTTAAGGCTAGAGACAGTTCCATGATAAAACATGCCTCTCATACATGATCTCAAATCTTCGTAGTCTATGCGAAGCCTAGTAAGGCAACACTCATCTTTAATTTCAGTGTTCTTAGAGTGAGGTGGGAGGCAGGGACAGGATAATCTCTGGAAGTTAGCTTGGACCACATATCATCAAGACAAAAAGACACTATTTCAAACAAACTGGAGAGGGAAGGAACAACATTGAGCTTGCTTTTGACCTCTACATATATATGATGACACACAAATGTCTATAATCACACGTAGAAACTCAAAAGCATATACTGTGACAAGCCTTTAGATCTTTGTAGTCCCTCAGAACTGAGCTCTTCTAACATTATGACAGAAGCACCAATCAGACCTTCAAACCCAGCAGGTAGGCAATGAGTTATGCCTGCAAAAACAGGAACAAAAAATAATTCAACAGTTCCAGGATAAGGCTGGGAAAGTCCTTAAATGTACTAACCTTAATAATGGCTTCTGCAGTTCTGCTCCTTGCTAACTGTTCTTGGTAACTGAAATGTGTGAACCCAGAGTATGAATTTTTGTGTTTAAAAGTCCAAGAACAATAAGGTTTCAGGCTGCATGATTTGGGCAAGTCCCCTGTGCAAGTAACCAACCAGTGAATACACTTTCTTTCTATTTGCGTTGAAGAGTGTGGTGTGTGTTATTTAGTAAACAATCTTGTAACAATTCATCATACACACACATAAATATTGAAAAGATAAAAATTTTAGAGACATTCTTGCTTTAAAGGACAAAAGCAATAATAGAGAATATCTAACTATAAAATATAAGAAACTGAAAATCTGTTTAGAAACAGAAATTTAGGGGAAAACACTAAAGAATGGAATGAATACATAATAACAAAATAATATAAAATTATATTTGATCAGTAATAATTATATTAAATGTTAATCTACAAATATTGATCTACGAATGTCCTATAAGACAGTGAATGAAAAAATCATTCCCAAAAATAATTATTTGAATAATAATTTCAAATAATTTGAAAAATGAGGAAACTCAGCACAATATATCATGGCATGAAAAGACTTAAGAGTTGAACTATGGTTGAATGATACAGGTCTCCTCACAGGTCCCTGTGATTGATCTCCACCAGTACCATAGGAAAGAAGGGAGAGTGGAAGGATGATTAATTTATATACAAAAATTTCAACGAATTCAAGGAACCAGGGGACATAATAACATTGCTATGATTTAATAAAAACTGTCAAGGGAAGAACTGAAGACAGAGTGAAGATAGTTACTCTCTACAGTCTTTTACATAGGGGAAGAGTGTACAAAGCATGTTGTATAGGACAGGTGGACACTCATTCATGTTTTAGGAGAGAAGGTTGGCAATGTCCGAATACAGGTAATTGGTGGGGCAAGACCTGGAACAAGTAGGAGAAAATGTAATTGGAGTTTAGGTGAGAGACCGCTGACAGGGATTTCATTGCAAGAGGATCAGAGAAGGCAAGGTAGACACACATGTACTATTGGATGCAGCTTTGTCAACTTTTTTCTAATAGAAGCAAAGTTGTAAATTGAAGCAGAGAAACTTAAAGTGTTGGAGGTTTGAATAGGGAGAACTTAGAACAGTCGACTTGGAAAACACAGGGATGATGGCGCCAAAGGACTGCCATAGAGTAGCAAAGCACTTTTGAAAGCTGGAGAGTAGGAAGCCAATTCCTAAACTGACTGCAGGTAAGGCTTCTGACACCTCGACCAAGAAAAATGGGTGTGGATAATCTGAACAAAGTTGAAATTTTCTAGGAAAAATTAGTCGAAAACAAACAAGTGAATGAATGGACAAAGGATAAACTTATGAATTTAAATAATAATATGGTCAAATTTATGAGTAACAGAATTCAATTAAAAGTCATGAAAGGCTACTAACAAAAGGGTAGTGCAGAGTGGGAAAAGCCAGTGGATTTCCGCAAATAGTTACAAACTACAAGGGGAAATCCATCTACCTCCTGACTATAAATAGTCCATGATGACAGGAGGATTTGGGGTGAGGAAATCCAGGGGCAAAGTTCAAAGAAGCTGATACCTGACAGGGCTTTATTGAGAGGTCAAGTCAGCGTGGGACAAGGAACATTGACTGGTAGGGTGGAGGAGTAGGGACCTGTCCTTCTCAGTGCATGTGTCCTTCTCAATGGATGCGTGTGTTTGGTGTCACCTTGCTGAAATGTGAAGCACGTTGAGAGAGTGAATGGTTTGTACGGGGGAAGCTGGAGTTATGTCGGAAATTATGTAAATTCAATAGAACTTTTTGAGAGCAGCATGAAGAAGTAGGAAGACTGTGAGCCAGAGAGTGGGGAGACAGAGAAAGGGAGGGTGAGATCACATTATGAAGTGAGTTGGAAAGAAAGAGTGGGATGGGGTGAGGTTGTGTGGAATACAGCTGAGAAGGGATTCCCTGGAGCTTTGGACTGTGCAAGTTTGGCAATTTGATTTCAATCTCTGGAAACCACATACAGATGAGAAGAGAGAACTGACTCCACAGGATTGACCTCTGTCCTCCATATGCGTTCCTTGGCATGCAGGCCCCTTCAAATACACACACACACACACACACACACACACACAAACTCACTAAACACAATCATCTCATATTTTAATTTATACTACAGAGCTATAGTAATAAAAGTTGCATGGTAGTAGTATAAGACAGAAACATTGATCACTGGGATTGAACTGTTTTTCTGTATGAAGTTTAGAATTCTTCTTTCATGGTTTGTAAAGAACTGTGTTGGTATTTTGATGGAAATTACACGGAATCTGTAGATTGCTCTTGCTATAATGGCCATTTTTACTATGTTAATACTATTGATCCATGAGCATGGGGCATCTTTCCATCTTCAGTTATCTTTTTCATTTTCTTTATTTAGAGACTTAAAGTTCTTGTCATACAGGTCTTTCATTTGCTTAGTTAGAGTCATAACAAGATATTTTATATTATTTGTGGCTATTGTGAAGGGTGTAGTTTCCCTAATTTTTTCCCCTCCTTCAATATATAATTCAGACATTTTGTTTTCCCTCTCTTCTCTTGCTCACTCTCTTCTCTCTGTTTTCCCCCTCTCCTTCTCTTTCTTTTTCTCTCTCTTTCTTCTCTGGAGGACTTTTCTCTCTCTCTTTCGCTCCTGTTCCCCCTGCATGGAGGCCTAGAGCTGCTTCTGATAAATCTGTATTTATATACATTTACTTGTCTCACATTAGCTCATATTGCTGATTACAGAAAGTTTATCATTACATTATTATTCTTTACAGAAAATCTGATTAGGTAATTTTTCAGTGTCCTTCCTACTTACTTGCCTCTAAGCCCTATGCAGGCAGGGAACATGAAAGGATTTTGTTTTGCATCTGAACAATATCAGAAGCAACTGTTGCTTTAAAGTAATATTTGAATGAGTCACACAAAAGTGCTATTTCCTCACATCTACACCAACGTTTTTGTCACTGACTTTTATTTTATCTTAACTATTCTGGCCAGGGTAAAATGAAATATTAAAGTTTTTTTGTATTTCTCTGATGAATAAGAGTTTTGAATGTTAAAAAATATTTCTGTGATTTTTATTTAATGTTTTGAGAATCACTTGTCCAGGTCTATGCCGGAATGTTTAATTAGGTTGTTTGTTTCCTTGATGTTTAGTTCATTGAGTTCCTTATATATGCTAAATAGTAATCTTTGTTAGATATATAGGTGGTACAGACTTTTTTTTTTAAATATACTTCTTAGGCTGTTTCTTCACTTGATTGATAATGTCCTTGCAGTACAGAAACCTTTAGTTTCATGAGGTCGCATTCAATTATTTGTCTTAATGCCTGTGCTTCTGGGAATCTGCTAAGAAAGTCCTTTCATACTGCTTTATGTTCATTTCCTATTTTTTTCTTTAACAGATTCAGGGATCATGTCTTATGTTGAGTTTTGGATTCGAGTTTTGTATAAGGATCTAGTTTCACTGTTCTTCCTGCGGTTGTCTTGTTTATCAAGCACCATTTGTTGAAGATGCTGTCTTTCCTTCTTTGTGTGTTGTTGGTCTCTGTCAGAAATCAGGTGACAGTAGGAACATGTGTTTATATCTGGGTCCTCAATTCACTTCTGCTGATCAACCTTTCTGTTTTATGCCGCTGCCATGCAGCTTTTGTTACTCAGCTCTGTAGTATAAATTGAAATATGGCTGGGCTCTACCTCCAGTGCAGGTTTTATTATTCAGGATACTTTTGACTGTCCTGGGTCTGTTGTGTTTCCACGTAAATTTTAAGATTGATTTTTTTTTCAATCTCTGTGAAGAATTTCTTTGGGGATTGCATTGAAACTGTAAGTCAGTTTTAGTGTGATGGTTATTTTCACAATACGAATTCCACCAATCCATGAGCACATAGATCTTCTGCTACCTTCTTGACTTTCTTCTGACAGTACCTTCTAGTTTTCATTGTCCAAGTCTTTTACTTTCTTGGTTTGATATATTCCAAAAAATCTTATTTTAGTGCAGCTATAATGATCAGTATGATTTCACTAATTTCTGTCTCAGTATGCTTTACCCTCCTTCATAGGAAGGCCACTGATTTTATGCATTAATTCTGTATCCTACATTTTATTGAATGTATTTGTCAGCAGTGGGAGTGCTCTAGTGAAGTTACTAATGCATAGAGTCATGTCATATGCAAAGAAGGATACTTTAACTTTTTTGTTTCTTATTTGTAACCCTTTTACCTCACATTGCTATAGCTAAGACATTAAGCACTATATTAAACAGAAGAAAAGAAAAGGACATCCTTGTCTTATTATGATTTTAATGGAAACATTTTGAACTTTTTTCCATTTACCATGATCTTTGATATGGGCTTGTTGTGTGTTGCTTTTGTTATGTTGAGATGCTAGATTGACCAAAGGCCTTTTCTGTATCTAATGAATGATCATGTGGTTTCTGTCCTTGAGTCTATTTATGCTGTCATTATACTTACTGACTTATTATGTTGAAGTATGTCTGCATCTCTGCAATGCATCTGGCTTCATTGTGGTAGGTGACCTTTGTGATAGGTTCTTAGATTCAGTTTGCAAGTATTTCATTGAAAATTTTTTAATATGGGATCATTTGGGAGATTGCTGTTAATTTTTCATTTTGTTTTTGGAGTTTTATGTTGTTTTGGAATCATGGTAACACTGGCTTCATTAAAAAATATTTGGAAGTGTACCTTCCTTTCCTTTCTATGGAATATTTTAGAAGTATTGGCACATATCTTGCCCCAAGTCTCAGGAATCACTGGGAAGAGAGGACAAAGATTGCAAGAATTACAAGTAAAGGACATCTGTCAAACCATTATTTGCTGAACATGTGAACTTACATTATAAGGGACTACATGCACAAAACCTCTAAGAGATCAAGCCAACCAATTCCAGAATAGATAGGGTAGGCTGGGGATAATCCACCTTAACTGAAAAAGTGTTGGCAACTGATGGCTGCTTCAGGGAGGAGGGTTAGTTTTCTTTAGGCACGTGGTATCTGAGTCAGACAGATTCACCAGGCTAGACCCTAGAGTAATATGTATAGGATCTGGTTTGGTGGAAACGTTGTATGTGATGTGTGAAAACGTTGTATGTGATGTGCCCCTTTGGGTGAGGGGCAGACAAGTAATACCCTGGTAGATGCTTATAGGTTGTTTGCAGAGCAGGCAGGGATTGCCAGAGTATGATAAGGCACTGGATTTGGGAATGGGCTTGATCTGCTGTGTTGAAGATGATGCATGGAGGGGGATGGACAGTTAGAATCATGTGGTAAGGCCCAGGCATAGATGTCCATCTTTATCTCTTTACAAAATGCATACTCTTTGTCCCTTTCCCTGAAAGATCTCCCACCCCAGTCCTTTACCTCTGTGGTTATTTGAATTGAGACACACTTATCCAAAGGAAAGCATTCACAAATAAGAAAAGATACACAGTATTTGTCTTTTTGAGTCTGGGTTACCTCAATCAAGATGATTGTTTCTAGCTTTATCTATTTACTTCCATTTTTTTTCTATCAGCTGAATAATATTTCACTGTATAAAGGCATCACAATTTCATTATCCACTCATCAGTTGACGGGCAATCAGCACTGAAGGAGCAAGCACAGTATATTTGTATATTAGAGATTCAGTTCCAAATGCTAAGGGTAAAGTGTTTTTTCAAATGAGAAACACAAAGAAAGAATATGCAAAACTGCACAGAATAGGAAGTATAAGAATTCAAGAGGGTGAATAGCTGGATGACACTTCAGATGCTTAAATCTAGTGAGTGTCAGTCCATTTGAACAAGGAGCTATGAGAAAAAGTTCAGCAAATACCTGCCAGACACAAACGGTGTGAAAGAATGACGACAGTTCTGTTGCATTTTGTTTCTTGAAATGGAATCTTGATAACCAGACTTGTGGTATCTTACAAAGACAGGTTCTCCATAGTCTGTGCGGGCTGCAATACTCAATTCCTAAGCATGTTTCTAGGATGTGCTTAAGTGTTTTTAAAGTAACATTTATTGGTTTCTGGTTACAGCATCATATACAGCTATTATCAAAGAAAAGAGAACAAGCAGGAAAATAAAAAACATCTGTGATAAAATAACTCCACTCCATATGAAGATAACTGGTGTTGCCTGAAGCCAGGCTCTCTCAAGGCAGTTGCCTGACTACAGTACAGAGAGGGTCAAACGAGGCAGCTGGGCCACACCTAATTGTGGGCTGACCCAGCAAAATTGGGATAATGGCTGTGTGACGGGGGTCACTGACTGAGCACAGCAGCACAAATCCTCAGACTCTTCCCTGATTTGGGCTATAGTGACAGGTAGCTGGGTTGCCAAAACATGAAGCATCTCAAAAAAGTGAAGAGAATAGACACGAAAGTACTGAGCACAAAGGGAGCGAGAAAGAAGGCAAATTATTTTCAGTCCTTCTCAAATATTAGAGTAGAATGTCACTGTGTATGTCATGAATACATAATAAGAGTTTACAATTTAGTAATTTTGGACAGGAGAAAAGGAGGCTCCAAGTGCAAAATAGTATGTTCGAGAAGACGAGAAAGTTTGCAGCTCCAGAGAGCGTTGACACTCTTGGCTGAAATGTCCAGACAGCCCCTGCTTTCTACCAATCTCGCATCTGCTCCCAAGATTTTCTTTGAAGAAATGCTGCAGTTCACATTTCATCAGGACAGGACAGTTTCTCTCATCAGCTCCAGGTTCCAACATTTGACCTGAGATAATAAATAAATGCATTCCATCTCTGCCCTGATTATTGGCTCTGAAAGTAGGGGAGTGTCTCTGTTTAGGTGGAAAGCAGTTGGGCCAGATTTTTACCAGCATGGCTTGGGAACACTTCTTTCTAATGAGCTGGGGCCACGTGGGGATAGATAAGGAATTCAGAGAAGCACCATGGAAAGAAAGCCTGCCTTTTCAAAACTGAAGCCTATTCTGTCTATGAGCATGCAGCTGAACTCCCTGATGCTAACCATCATGGCTCCTTCATGTTTGCCTAAACATATTAGTGTTAAGAATGAACATTTAATGTAATGAGTTCTCTTTTGGCATCTTCATACACATTAACATTTGATTGATACTTCTTATCTTCCACGTTCCTGCTGTCCACCTCCCTCCCTGCTCGACCACTTGAGGCCCCCATATTTTCTCTTCCTCTCTCAGGAAAAGCACAAGTGTTCTATTACCTTCCCCATTCCTTAATTTAAAAAGAAAAAGATTTGCTTTATTTATTTCCATTTTATGTGTGTGAGTGTTTTGATTACATGTTTGTACATGTACTGGAAGCTGACCTCTTGGTCAGAAGAGAGAGATTCTCTGGAACTGGAGTTCCAGATGAAAGGAGCCACCACGTATGTGCTGGGGTCTTAACCCCAGTCCTCTGCAAGAACTGCAATAGCTCTTGACCTATTAGTCAGTTCTTGGGCCCCTAATTCTTTTATTATCTTAATTGGTGTGTGTGCGCGCGTGCACGCACATGCACACTTATGTATGCATGCACAAGTGCACATGTGTGTGCAGAGGTGTGCCTTCCACAGCACAGATATGGAGGTCAGAAGACAACCTTGAGGAGCAAGTTTTGTTGTCATGTTAATCCTGGGGGTCAGTTCAAGTCTTCAGGCTTGGTGGCAAGCACTCACGCCCACTGAGCATCTCACGGGCTCCCAGTTCTGCACTCTGACCTTCCCAATTTAGCCGTGAACTTTTTTATTTGTGCCATTCAAAACTCTCCACTTCCTCTCAGAACAGTTGGTATTAAATTCTTGATACCTTTCACAAAACAGCTCTGGTATTCTTTCTTCCTATAAAGTTTACAATGATAAAACTTCAAACATTGTTAGATGTGGCAAAAGTAAGTTATCAATATAGGTTTTTGAAAATGTGAAGAAGTTATAACGCAATCATTTTCCACAGGCTGTAATTCAAAATTACAAATGTGTGTGTTACATCTGTGATTTGTATTATATTTATACTTGACAGCACTTGAGTAGCAAATATAAAGAAATATATAAGAGCTTTAATAAGTTTATAACACATTTTATGTTAATGTTTTGATTTTAATCTTACAATTATGAAACCTTTTAAAATATAAACTTTTATAAGTAGTTAAAATGAAGAAATAGCTACATGTCTTTTAACTGAGGTCTACCATTTCTTTGGAAATCATGGCAAATATTGGTTTGTCATTAGAGGCAAAAACATTATTGACACACACACACATAAAGAACCTGATTCTAAGCCTAGATGCTATACCAGTCATAGTGCAGTTTATGGTGGTCATGGTCTAGGTCTCTGATCAGGGGCTATTGGCTTCTGGTTCAGAGCATGAAAATATCAAACCTAGCAAGATGGAGAGTTTGGCCTCATCATTCTCTGACCTTGATTTGATATAGGTAACTCCATCTCCTTTAGAGGAAAATGGAAGGTTGATTTCATGCTTAGCATGAAAACTGATAATGATGACCATGCCAGAGCCTGTTGGTAGCTCCCCAACATTTGCTTTTAGCCTCTTGGTAAAGGACATAAATTTGGAAGACTGTATGATCCAGTGTCAGTTCTAATCATTCTACAGCAAGCCGAATGTAGGTGGCTTAGGGATATGGTGAAGTTCTGTGACTTTGCAACAGTATTTTGAAAAATCTGCGGCCTTTCTTCACTCTTGTTTCCTTCCTTCAGACTGGAATACATATATGGCCATCTCATAAATAGTGATGTATATAAATGTTCACAGGACAGTATAGTCAAGGAAATCCAAACACCCTGATGACTGAAGTGTTCGTATTAGATAGACTAGCTTGCAATGGAGAAGAGACATACACTAATGTGTTGGACTGTAATGGCCCCGTGTTATGGAGGAAGGGTTGAGGGAGCTTCAATCCCAGATACCTTAAACATGATAGCAAGAGTTGGCTATCTCCTCTTCCCAGCCTGGCACCACAAAGCTGGCTCCCTCATCATCAACCTAATAAGAATTTATTACCCGACAGTTATCAGGATTCACTCCTTGCTTGACCTCATAAGGTCCCAGCACCCGCTCCTCCCACCCCCTACCCTAGAGTGCCTGAGTATGCAATTAAAGTGTTTTCCAACATTGCCCTGGCCAATGAATGATACAGGGCCACACAAACTTAGCCTCAGAGAGCCTGGCAAACTCCCCAGAGACATAAATATATCTTTTCCCCCAAATCCAGTTCTCCAAAGTTGTTTCCGGGTGTGATTATTGTCTACACACTCATTACCTCCTCACTGAGGTCCTGCTTGCACTCACCCATACCTGGTTAAGTTTTCTCCCTCTAGTTCAGTTCTGTGCACAACAGGCCAGGCTGCCCTGGGAGAAGCAGACAAGGGTGACACTAATGCCTTGTTTAGGTCACATTATTTTGGTGTTTATAGTACTTGGTGTACAATGTCAATCAAAACACATTTTTTAATTTTTTAAATATGACTTAAGATATTGATATAATTACAACATTTCTCCTTCCTTTTTCCTCCCTCCAACACTTCCCATGCATTTCCCTTGTTCTCTCTCTCTCAGATATGGGGCTATCTTTTTAAATTGCTGTTACATCACTCTCTTTACATATATACATAAATACCATCCACATATATAAATGTCATATATATTGTATTTATCTTTATAGGTATATGTAAATGTGTGTGTGTTTGTATGTGTTGGTGTGTGGGTCGCATTTGGTTTGATTTTGCCTCTCTTTATTTGGCGTATATTTGGTTTTCTGTTCTCCTTTTCTTTTTACTTTATTTTTGCAAATTAGGAATTGACCCCAGTGCCTTGCTGTGCTAATCAAATGCTCCCATCTGTGTACCCTCAGCCTTCTATTTTTATTTTATTCTTTAAATTTTTTTAAAAAATATTTATGTCTATGTTTATTTTTCGGCATGATGCTAGTAGAGGGCAGAAGAGGACTTCAGTACTTGGGAACTAGGGTTACAGACTGTTATGGCCTGTGGAATGGGTGCTGGGGATTGAACCCAGTTCCTTTGCAAGAGTAGCCAGTGTTCTTAACCACTGAGCCATCTCGCCAGCCTTGATTTTAATGTTTTTATTATGCTTTTAACTGAACACTTTCTAGACACTTAAAACTTCTAATATTTGTTAGTTTGTTAAGATTCTTTAGATATACTGTGGAAATGATAATCTCTCTGGTTTTCTATAAGAACTAGATTACATGAGAAAGGATCCTCCAGTTACCAAACTATTCATGTGTTCTTTTTCTTGTATTTGGTATTAATACTTTTGCCATTACTAAATCTAGACATAAAGTTTCATTAATCCCATTTAAGGTTTAGGCACACAGATTTTCTAATCTTAAAATTTTCTATAATATCATGATTTCTTATTAAATGTAATATAAAGGTGTGGGTAAATGTCTGTATGTAAATAAATGAGGTAGTCAGAGAAAGTTATCAGTCTTCACACTAAGGCGAACTGAATTTGCCTTCCACTTTGAATCTACAAATAAAATAGGTTTAAACCAGTGGCTTCAGCAAGATAGTATTAACTAGGTTTAGTGAAATGCTCTTTGGAGGACAGAGAAGATAGTGAATCAAGGAGCTCTGAAGAGAGTAGTAGGAGAGACTTAAATCTGAGTACACTCAGAGTACCCCACACCACGGCCGTGTTGGCAGTTTATGAAAATCCCTTGTAAGGGAAAGCTGAGACTGCAGCAGCAGAAGAGTGCTGCCTCTGGGGGAAACCTCAGCCACCAGCACGTCTTCATAGGAGTGGACATAATGAAGACACTGGAGGGACTTAATGAAGAGACTGCAGGAAGATTTAGAGCTGCTTCACTAGACATTCGAAAGCAGCCCAGGTCTCTGCATACCTGGTGCAGGGTTAAAAATCACATCAGTGTTTCTTGTTTTCTCCTACATCCAAGGTCCATCCCATTTGTCTTTCTAAGTGAGGATTGACATCTTACCTACAAGTAACAGGACAGGAGCCTACCACAGAGAGCCTCTGAAAGACAATACCTAGCAATGTATCAAAGCAGATATTAAGACTGATAACCAAACCTTCGTCAGAGTGCAGGGAATCATAGGAAAGAATGGGGAGTTAGTAAGACTTGGAGAGGACAGGAGCTCCACAGGGACCAAACATATCAGGGCACAGGGGTCTTTTATGAGACTGTTTCTCCAACCAAGGACCATGTATGGATATAACCTAGAATCCCTGCTTGGATATAGCCCATGGTAGCTCCGTATCCAAGTGGGTACCTTAGTATGGGGAACAGGGACTATTTCTGACATGAACTCAATGGCTGGCTCTTCGACACTCCCCGCACTCCTAAGGGAGGAGCAGTCTTGCTAGACCCCAGAAGAGGACAGTGCAGCAAGCCCTGAAGAGACCTGATAAGCCAGGGTCATATGGAAGAGGAGGAGGTCCTCCCCCATCAGTGGACTTGGAAAGGGACAGGGAGGAGATGAGGGAGAGATGGGAGAGTGGGAGGGAATAAAGAAGGTGGCTATGGCTGGGATACAAAGTACATGACCTGTGATTAATATAAAAAAATAAAAAAAATCACATCAGTGTAATTGAGTGAAGAGGAACAGACCTCTCCTGTGAGAAACTGGAGGAAAAATGCAGCAGAAATAAAAAGGTCAGCTCTGTTGTCAGGTTGGCAATGAGGTGGCCAGACAAAGATGCACTCAGTTAGATCAACAAGGAGGTCAAAGGGGAAATCCTTGTTCTGGGATAAATGTAACACACAAAAGCAAAGAGATGTGCAGTTGGAATTTTCCCAAAACTTCCATCAAATACTTTGAATACTGTGGAGAATATCAGTTGGGATGAAATGACAAATCACCAATTAACAGCTACTCCAAGCCACAGCAAAACTAATGACATCGAATAAGCTCCTACCAACCATATTGTTTTTTTAATCTTTAGGATGTTGAGTCTTTATATAAAGTTATATTTCACTGAAGAAAATATATGTTCTTTATGTACTAAAAAGATAGTGAAGAAGAAAGTTTTGCACAATACACTCATGGGGAAGAATATTTTATGAAAGGGATGGCACCGAATTAGACTCAGTCATGTTAATAACCCGACTCACATCCACTCATAATAAGGACACAAGTTTGTGCTTTTTCAGTGTGCAAGACGGGAAAAGGAGCAGCTGCTGCCAAGTGGCTTACATCCACTAACCTAGAAAATGCAACACAGCACAGCCACATGAGAAAAACTAATATGTACATACAGGAATATTATTTGGTTGCACATATGAATTCTGTTAGATTCGGTGGTATGTGGAGGGCTAAGAGATATGTGCAGTTTTTTTTCCAGGTGGTGGTTTTATTTCAATTCTGGCATGATCCAGGTGTTTCTCATGCATGCCTGAGCACACACAGGAAAGGTCAGCAAAACCAGGAATAGATTAGCATGGAAATATTTTTGAATTATTACTTTGAATTATATTTCAAATGTTTTATATTAGGAAGAATGTAAAATATGATTTTAATACCTTTGCACTTTTGTACCCTATGTGGGTATTTTATGGATAATGTAATTAGATTTATATTAGTGTGTGTGTGTCTCTGTGTGTGTGTGTGCTTGTGTGAATGTAATTAGAGTTATTTTTTAGTTGAAAAGCTTTGGAACCATTTTAAGAATGGTAGGCAATAAAAAATACATCTTTGCCTCCTTTTAAAGGTAACTCCAGTTTATGAAGGCCATGTTTGCATTATACATTTACCACCCAAGATTGCTGAACCTAATCTCAATTATTTCTCTATTTGCTTGGAGGATTAGAAGCCAGAAAAAAAACAAAACAAAACATGGCTTGTAAATTTTGGTCCTAGATGGTTTAGGGGAAAATGAGACAATGTATTTCTTCACTGAAGAATTTGTGTACTATTTTTAAATTTATTTATTTTTATATTAATCACAGGTTATGTACTTTGTATCCCACCCATAGCCCCTACCCTCATTCCCTCCCACTCTCCCCATCCGTCCCTCATCTCCTTTCTGCCCCTTTCCAAGTCCACTGATAGGGGAGGACCTCCTCTCCTTCCATATGACCCTAGCTTATCAGGTCTCTTCAGGGCTGGCTGCACTGTCCTCTTCTGGGGTCTAACAAGACTGCTCCTTCCTCGGGAGGGGGGGGGCATGTCGAAGAGTCAGCCATTGAGTTCCTGACAAAGATTGTCCCTGTTCCCCTTACTAGGGTATCCATTTGGATATGGAGCTACCATGGGCTATATCCAAGCAGGGATTCTAGGTTATATCCATACATGGTCCTTGGTTAGAGAAACAATCTCATAAAAGACTCCTGTGCCCTGATCTATTTGGTCTTTGTGGAGCTCCTGTCCTTTCCAAGTCTTACTAACTCCCTGTTCTTTCCTATGATTCCCTGCACTCTGACGAAGGTTTGGTTATGAGTCTTAATATCTGCTTTGATACATTGCTAGGTAGAGTCTTTCAGAGGCCCTCTGTGGTAGGCTCCTGTTCTGTTGGTTGTTTTCTCCTACATTCAATGTCCATCCCATTTGTCTATCAAAGTGAGGATTACCTCTTACCCTGAATCCTCTTTCTTGTTTATATTCTTTAGGTGTAGAGATTTCAGTATGTTTATTCTATCTTATAGGTTTATATAAATGAGTATATACCATGTGATTTTTTCTGCTTTTGGGATACCTCACTCAGGATGATCATTTCCAGGTCCAAACATTTGCCTGTAAACTTCATGATTTCCTCGTTTTTAATTGTTGAGTAGTATTCCATTTTGTAAAAGTACCATAATTTCTGTATCCATTCCTCAACTGAGGGACATCTGGGTTCTGGCTATTATTAATAAAGCTGCTATAAACATGGTTGAGCCAATGTCCTTGTTGTGTACTTGAGCATCTTTTGGATATTTGCCTAGGAGTGGTATAGCTGGGTCTTGAGGAATCACTATTCCTAATTGTCTAAGAAAGCACCAAATTGATTTCCAGAGGGGTTGTATAAGTTTACATTCCCACCAGCAATGGAGAAGGGTTCTCCTTTCTCCACAACCTCTCCAGCATGTATTGTCACTTGAGTTTTTGATCTTAGCCATT
>CM053753.1:78803959-78819496 GCA_028658305.1 Pachyuromys duprasi | reverse complement strand
GGAGGGATGGATCTACATGTCAATCTCTGCCATCCTTCTCACATGCCTCCACATATCTGGGCATCATTTCCACTACGATTACCTTAAAGGAGAGAATTACATCACTTCCAGTGACATTCCTTTTTACATTTAATTATGAGGAGGCTCAAGAATGGAGTCTAGCTGCGTGCCTGAAGGCGAGGAAGCCAGTGTGATAAACTAACTGGTTTTGCCAAATATATGTGTATACATCTATTATTTTTGCTTAGTTTCTATATTGAATAATATGTAATATTTCCTACACAGCTCCATTTATTGGCAACTTATGTTCAGAGCTTGTTTTTCTGAAACATGTGGCTTTTAATAATTAAGAAATTAGGATTAATTTTTCCCTACATTTTGCTAGTTTCATCTTTAATGTTCAATCTCCTATTCATTCAAGGCAAAGGGTGACCATATTTTATTTAATTATATTTGACCCATGGGATATTTTCTTTCCTTGGGAATAAAGAATGCTTTTATTTTCTGTCACCTTTTACATGCCAAAAACATAAAATAATAGGCTACACTTCTTTGTACAGCAAGGAAGAAACACTGGTTTATCATGATAAATTCAGGACTTCTTAGGAATGCTAGAAGGAAATGCTGAGTTTGGACAAGCTAACATTTGCAATGGTAAGCCTCAGGATGGACTCTTCAAAGAGATCTCTTTGCTTTAGTTTTGGCTTTTTGCCAGAAGATAAAGAGCATGAGTTTTTCAGCTTGATCTTTGGAGAGAAAAAAAACTGAACTGGCAGATGATTGAATAATACTTTTTGACCTCTTTGTCATATTGATTTATTTATTTACTTACAGGAGGAGAATGTATACATATTGGAATGTTCTGTGCAAGATGATGTTATGCAATTGTCATAGGAATAAGTGTGTCTGTATGTCTGTATCTGTGTGTCAGTGTACATATTTCTCTGAAGTAGACACTGGGCTAAGCCTGATATCACATGGAAGATTTTCAGGGCATTATGATTTCATTTGAAAACTATTTAAACTAACACATAGGTCTTTAAAGTAGTATCAATAAAAACTTCAGATATTAATATTTTGAAATATGAATGTTTTTCACATTTATAAACAAAAAATGCAGTGTGCTATCCCTGAAGTTGTTTTGGTGTCTGCATTATGCATATTGTGTATGTGAGTATATTAATGTTTATATATATTAAAATATTTATATATAAATATATTTAAGTTGTATATGCAGCTTTCTGTGCACAGGTATAAACCTGTGTCAGAGAGAGGAACAACTCAATCACTATTTCTGAGGTTTCCCATCTTGTTTTTGAGACAGAGACTCTTATTAGTCTGCAGTTTGTGTATTAAACCAGTCTGCGAGGACAGTGAGCCTAAGGTATCAACCTCTCTCTGCCTCTCTGTGACAATATTACAAGTCTAAACCAGTAACCATTATGTCTGATTTTTCTTTACACATGTTCCAGGGATTCATGTCCTTGCAGTTATAAAGCAAGCAAGCATTGTATTAATTGTACCATGTCCCAAGCCCTTTTGTGCATGTGTGCGTGCATGTGTGTGTCTCTGTGTATGTGTCTATTTGTTTGCAAATGTATAAGGAGATCACAGCTTGAGGACAGTGTCCTCCTCAGTTGCTTTTATGTCTTTTGGGGGGCTGATCTTGGAGTTCTCTAATGATATGGCAGCACCTTCATACTTCCTCCTGTCTCCACATCCTCTGCCTTTGGATGACAGGTACACTCCTCTTTGCCTTAGCTTTCTCAATGGGTGATGTAGAGGCTGACTCAGATGCTCATGCTTGCATTGTAACCACTTTACTTGCATGCCACCTCCACAGCCCTCACTGTTGTGTATTTTACCCAACATCTCTCTTGAAAACTTGAATAGTTTTAATCTTCTGACTAGACTACACTTTTACTTTCCAGTTGCAGATGTTAACTTTAAATTGATATAAATATTGGCACTAACTTTATGTAGGTACAACATTCACCCTAAATTTTAGGGTGTTTTAAAAATGACTCTTTAATAAAATAATGATTCATGATATTAATATGTAATAAAATGACTCATAATATTTCTGCAATGGAAATTTAAAAACTGATAGATGAAGTGGAAGTTTCTGGTTTCCTTGTAGACTCAGTTCGGTCATGTGATGTTTTGCTTCAAGCTGGGCATATGATGTTTTGCTGTGAGCTCTCACATGCAAGAATTTGGCCAGCTGAGAACATCTGTTGGTGGACTGAGAACAGGAGAGGAGATATACAGAGGCCCAAGCATAGTGAACCATTGCTTTTTGGACTGACATTGCTGTGCTGATCTTGGTGCTCTGACACTTAAACTTCACAGAGAAAAATGTTCCATAGACCTTCTCAGGGCAATCCAACTGAGTCTTTCTCCTTTTGCTGAGTTAATGTTGCTGCTTGTTGTTGGCCTTTGGACTGGACTACTGCTATCCTAAGACTGAGTTTGGTAATCCCCTAAAGACCCATCGACCCTAATCATCAGGAAGTAGATCAAAGAGATCGATAGCCCTTCTCCATACTAATCTCCTACCTAAGGTCAAGGGTTAGAAAGGAGGTAAAGATGTTTAAAAACTTAAAGTAGGTTTGGTGAAAAATAAGCCAACACATACAACATGCTGAACAAGAAGGACATTCTTCAAGTGTTGTCATACTAATAGCATCACTAAATATTCATTGAATAATTGTAAAATGTTATTCTTGGTGTTAAATGTTGTATGTGAGCCACAGTTTTCTTCCTCAAGTGTAGGCATATATAATGAACACTAAAATATGGAATGAATAATATCTAATATCTTCAGGATAGATTTGACACTCAGAAATTATCTTATGGTTAAACAAAATAATATGTGGGTGAAATCTGCTATTCCATTTTTGATTTTCATTTTGAAGACTGTTTATTTCCTCTTAAGTATTTTATTTACAATTTAAATGATCAGTTAACCTAAGTTTGGAATTTTGAGCTACCCTGAACATATTATATATTTTGAGTTACCCAGTTATAACATGCATTTTATCAACTACAACAGAGAAAGCCACAAAAATCATTGTTTGTAGCTAACTTATTGATCACCTTCCTGATTTTCTTATTTTTCTTGATAAATTTTTTATTATATGAAACAGATTATAGGTTACATTTGTATCTTTTGCTTTTTTTCTGCAAAGAATGTATTTTGCCATTTAATTTTGTGTGTGTGTGTGACAAGCTCTTACTCTATAGTCCAGCATGACTTAAATTTTGTTATGTAGCACAGGTGTCCTTAAACTTACAATGTTCTTACCTTTTCTCCCTGAGAATTGGGATTATATGAATATGTTGCAGCATCAGGTTAATCTTTTGTCAATATCATTTCTAATAACTGTTCACTTTGTTGAATCTACAAAGAATTACCTAATTAACTTCAAATAAGTTCAAAACTGTAAATGTTTCTGCTTAATTTTATTTTGCATTTTCCCCTACTACCTTAATTCAAAATAATATCAAAATGTTATATGGTTGTTTTTCCTGGTAAGAATTAGGCAACTATGCACTATTTAAAATAACATATGAAAAAAATCCCATAAGAATAACACAGTCATGTTATTCTTATTATATTCTAGCAGAGTAGTACCACTGTGTGTTTTGATTCTTTTACACATGAGGATACCAAAGACTATTGAAGAATGGGGACACAACTAACATCTTAATGGAAAACACGTTTTTCCGATTATAGAAAGCAAATGGGAGAAATTCCCAGCCAATCTTTGTGAAATCTTGTGACACCATTATCACTTTATCTCTCATCTTCCTTTCTATTCTTTTTATATTATTAAACTTTTTTTTCCAAATTTCAACTCTCAAGAGATGAACAGCGGTTTATATTCCATGTATGCATGTGAATACATGTGTGAGTATATGTTCATGTATTTGAGTACCTGCATGTGGAGAGCCCGAGTTGATGTAGGTGTCATCTGTGAAATGTCTGTTCGATTTAGTTTTGGAGGCAGCGTCCCTCTGAAGCCGCAGTCTGCTCTTTCTGGCTAATCTAGCCAGCCAGCTTATCCAGGAGATGCCCTCTCTGTACCCCAAATGCTGGCGTTACACCCCGTCGGGGATCTGAATCATGACCGCTAATGTTTGACATGCACTGAGCACGGTACTCTAATTTTTTAAATTATTTTTTAAATTTTATTTTCAATTTATATATCAATTTTAGATCCTGATTGCAGGACCCTCCTTCCTCTCATACGGGTCACACTTTCTCATCTTCTTCCCCACCCCCCTTCCTCTGCTCCTCAGAAAAAGGACCTCCCCCTTCCACCAACGCACCCAAACACATCAAGTACCATCAGGACTGAGCTAATCCTCATCCATTTAGGCCAGTCTAGGCAGCGCTGTTAGGAGGTAGAGGAAAGTGATTGAAATACAGGCAACAGATTCCATGTCAGAGTTAGTTTCTACTCAACTTACTAGGGAACCCACATGAAGATCAGGGTGTAGGGAGCGTACGTCCAGTCTGTGCTTCCGTGCTTGCCCTTTGGTTGGTACTTTCATTTCTGTAAATTCCTATGGGCCTTCGTTAGTTGATTTTGTTGGTCTTCTTGTGGTGTTCTTGTCCCTTTCAAATCCTTCTATCACTCCCTCTCTCCCAACCCCCACAACTGTTCGGCAGGACTCCCAAGGTCCTCCTAATGTTTAGCTATGAGTCTTAGCCTCTGATTGGATCAGCTGCTGGGTAGGTCCTCTCTGAGAATTATGTTAGGCTCCAGCCTGTCAACATAGTAGAGTATTCTTAATGGTGTCAGGGGTTGGCTCTCTCCCATGGGGTGGGTCTCAGGTTTTCCAGGCCTTGATTGGACATTCACTCAGTGTCTGCTCTATCTCTCTCCACATCTTGCAGGCCGGCTAAATTTTGGGTCGAAGGTTTTGTGCATGGATTGGTTTTTCCCTACTACCACTCTAAGTCCTGCCTGGCTAAAAGGTGGCCTCTGCAGTTTCCATGTTCCCTGCGGCGAGAAGGCTCAGCTAGAGTCCTCCTCCTGGGAACCTGCCATGGAACAGGTCTCCAGCTTGTCTCACAGATGCCTTTCATTTCCCTTTTCTCTCCAAGCACTCTCCCCTCCCATCCCAGTTCTCCCCACGTCTGATACCACCCTTTCCCTCCCCACATTCTCTCCTACCCAGTTCTCTCTCTTCATCCACTTCCATTGTCTATTCTATATATTATATATAAATGCAAAACACTACACCAAATCCCAAGCATTCTGCAGTATTGTTAGGTGTAGAAGCATTAAGCAGCTGAGTCAAAAGTTTGCTGTGTTCCTCAAAGCTCATGTTCACTTGCAAGATATTTTTGACTACCTTATTTTTAAGTTTTGTTTAAGTCCAATTACAAGCAATATATAATGTATATGTATATTGCATACGTATATTGTATATGTATACATAACATTTTGGAAGTTTACTTATTCATTCTCAGTGAATTTAGGGCATTGAGTTCTGACCAACACATATTTGACCCTTTCATATTGTTTTACAGTTCACAGAGTGAACAACGGCTAACTGAAAACCAGTTTACTTTTCTACGGGGGCTTACAAAACAAATCTGGAGCAAGCACATGAAGTCATTTTAGCAGCTTAACATACCCAGGAACACAAAATGTACTAGCGTAAATGTGCTCATTAGCAGGAGTGTTTAGGGGTTTTTGTGACTGACCGCGTTTGTAAGAAATGAAGGGTGTATTTGTTGTATCAAAACAAAGTTTGCCTTAGCCAATACCATGGAAGAAAAGGAAATGGAGATTTTGGCCATGAAGTGAATTTTAGAGATTCGACACTTTGTAGTGACTAGATTGTGGCATGCTAAAAGTTAAAAGTAGATACCTGGTAGAGATGCCAGTGCAGAACTCATGCCTTCTTGATTATGTCATGTTAGTGACTTTGAAGCGAAAGCTACCAGTCAAAAGCTGTTCTGTGTTAGTGATGGGCTTGATTGACAGAAGTAAATTATTGCAACAGATTTGTCTCACTAAAAAAGAAAAGAAAAGAAAGAAAGAACAAAAAAGAAAAGAGTGCACTCACTTCAAAATAGGTAAGTATAGCCTCCCCTTTTCTTCTGTAGTCATGTAGGAGTCTGTGTGCAGCCTGCCTGTGTTCAGAGAGTAGTTATTTATGTTATAATTGTCTGACAACTCCTTCTGGAGATAATCAAGCTGAGCTAATTTAGTCTTTTATTAACTTGCTTTTCTCCCTGCCTGCGAAACCTTCCAAGAGAATCTTTTTGTGCCACTTAGGCCTTTCAAACAGAAAGTCATTTTATGAGTCAGATAAATACAAACAAAAAAGTGAACACTTTGCCACTTGGATTGATGCCATCCTTTTTTTTTTTCCCACCAGAATGAAGCAGATAGGTAGTGCTAGGTTTTTGAGCACCTTACAAAATTACACATATTTTTAGTACTTGGGCATACGTGGTAGAAACAGGGAGTAGAATGTACTGGCTTAGCCATTTCTTTGAAATATTTGCCTTGTTATAATCAGCTTTATCCATATTCAGATACACCCACAAAATAACTTCAGGGACACATGTAAATAAAAATGGCCAATTTGTTTTTCTCTGTCTACAAAAGAGCTAACCAAGTGATTATGTCTTCAGAGATAAGACTCTATATTCCAGTCATTCTAAAAAAAAAAATCACACCCTTGCTTCTATCACTTCAGGTGTCTGTTTGAAAAGAAAACTAAATCAACAAGATTATTCAGAGTTATTCTATACAAAGATGTTAGGGGATGAGTGTTTGGATAATCCAATGGCCAGCCAATTATTGCTAGAGTAATTCATATGAACTCCAGCATTTCACGAGAGTTTACGTTAAGAATGTAGTCATGTCACATTGAAATGACATAATGATTTAGTGATTAAAAAAATAAACTTCATTTTTCTCCAGAGAACAGTTTTCTTACTCTAGCATTTTAGAAATTGCAAACTGTTTCTCAAGACCCATATTACAGAACATGAGACAGGAGGCAAGCCAGTTGGGTTGGCAGGATGCTACAACCCTACCTACCACAAGGCAAAGTTATATCTGGGAATATCTGCATAGATGTGTACTATCGTCACTAATTCAATTTATTAAGAATTTTTTTTCTTAAACTAGAATAGAAAGAGCTCATCTCTTTATGAAATAGTACAGAAGAAGAATGCTTACAGGCTTATTATTGTGTAGTATGTACTGAAGGAATGATAGCTGCCAGACAGTTGGCTTTTTGGCAGCCTCTGATCTTTACGTTATATAATTCAAAGCTTCGTGGGGCAACTGTGATGCTCAGAGGAGACAGTACAATTTACCCACTGTTTCCTTTTCCTTTAGACATGTTACAGAGTCTCCATCTCTTTACTGTGACGATTTTGTGTACATTAGGTTACATTGACAGTTCTAAATAAATTAGCTTCTAAAATCAAAGAAAATTTTATGACATTTGAATGGCTCTCCTTGTTGCTAAAGCAATAAGCTTCTCTGACACAAATCTGAGCGTAACATATGGTCTCAGCCTTAGGCCAGGGTGTTCCGTTTGAATTATTCCAGGCTTTTCCTCACAGTGCTGTGCTTCAAACATGAATCCAATTACCAACTGCAGCCAGGCAATTGAAAGGCTGTGGGAGAAATACTTTAATAGATGGGGAGGGGGCAAAGGACTATGATTTGTGTGGTAATCAGCAAGAGAAGGTCAATTGTAATAGAATAGACTGGTTTCCAAGACAGAGCTAATGTAGGAGGCCTTCCACTTCATGGAAGGATGCTATCAATAGATTTGTTGTTTTCATTACTAAGGATGTCACTTACTGACAAGATGAATAAAAGAAGTGTGAGCAGGCCTATTGATGGATCAGGTGATTAAAACCAAGGTTGTAGTGAACAATTAGTAAACCAATGATCTGTTGGAGGTTTTCAGTTGTGGTAGTGAATTGGAAGATGCTATACAAATGTTGACCTAAATAAACTGATGTTATTTTTCTCCTTTTGTTTTTTTATTACTGTTATGGTCAGACTCTGGGATTTTGGGGAGGCTTAACAGATATTCAACTCCTTGATAGACAACATTTCTTTTAATTATCGACTTTCTTACATGTAGGGAAAAAGAAGTAGAAAGAATGTCTCTCTATCCTACGAATCATTTTGTAAACTCGCTGAAACTGCTGTAAAGAGAACTCTGTAAACTCCAGTACAAGAGGATATATTTCATTCCTAAGATCTTTATTTTTTCCTATAAGTTCCACAAGTCAATTACATAGCCAGACAAATCTTATGAATTATAATAAAAGCAAAAACAAATGGTTCTATGAATCTAATAAGCCAAAATGCTTTTACCAGAAATATCAAATCTCTTTTTTATAAAGATAAATCCTAGACTTTCAGAATCCATTAGTCAAGGTTAATCTTATCCAAGCTTCTGTTTCATGTCTTTGTCTCTTAGGTGCTAATATATTAGCCTACAACAGGTGTATTTGTTTTAAGCTTGCTCAAGGGCTCTATTCCTTCTATACTTTCATCAATAAAAATACAAAGAAGTATTTGCTTCAGGCTGTTGGGATACCAGTACATCACACTGTCAACTCCTGTGTATAAATTGTCATAAACAGCATAAATCCTACCTAGTTCTACAACTGATAAAGCTTGCTTTATAAAATACCTTTTTTTAAAAAAAGGCATGTTCTCTTTCAAAACATATAATTATACCTTGTGACTTTTTGGCTTTCAGATTCTAAAGGTCTAAATATTCTGAAAATAATCGCACTTTCACAGAGCCAAAGTGTCCCCAATGCTTATTTTATTCTCATGAACCCTTTAAAACTGAAATTTAAAGAATTACTGAGGATGCTACACATGGCCAAGCCATTAAAAACTGTTTTCTTAGAAAGACATATTTTGTACCATCACTATTAGTGCACTTTCACTCATAGTGCAAAATATCATCTTGTAGGCTGTCTACAGTTTAGCTCAATGTCCAAAATCATCTAACTAACAGGAATAATGTGTAATAGAGCCATTGGTGCCTATCTGGCAGGTCCTCAATGAAGGGTGTCCTTAGTAGAAGCCACAACATGGAGCAGCCATCTGCTCCCCATATTGGATTGCTGTTCACTCTGTAAACCCTGCTCTGGTACTTATGAGAGATTAGCTATTTCTGGGTTCTTGATACTACTCTTTCATGGGGCAATTAGAAGAGCAGGGCACTGTGAGAGCCCCAGGGACAAAGATATGCTTTGTTGGCAGGGACATTGGTGTCAAGTTTTACAGCACAACAAGCCATGTAAATGAGCCTCAAGGAACAGAGGAAAATCTTCCCGTTGGTGCCAGAGGGAAAACAACAAATAGTGTGCAAGCACAATCTTTTCTACTGTATTCTCCATCAGCTGAGGAAAGCGGGCTTCACGTTAATTTCGGGTAGGCTGTGTTGTGGTTAGAGAAATTTTAAATTGTCTTTGTCACACGTGTCTGTCAGCAATTGATATTTCCTTTCATTGGATGCTATGTGTCACAGTGCCTTGCTTGGGTGAAGATTCAGTATTTAAATATTAAGCCAGGGACACGACTCTTATCAGAAGAGACAAGCTGGAAAGCTGTGACGTTTTCAACCAATTTTATTTACTCTGATACTTTTAAGAGTATCTTCTCATGGCACAGTTTGAAAAGATTTTTCATTTGATTTTAGTGTTAATTTTCTTTTAACATGAGTTTTTTAACAAAGTATATGTAGAGCATCATTTTCCTTCTCTTCTGATGTATATATATATATGTTTGACATATATAAATATACATACACATATATTTTTAAAATCATACACACAGGTTTTGTAAACCATGGTATATTAATGTTAACAAAAAATGTTTCTTGTACAAAAAACTTCATGTATTTTAAATCAAATCCTGCTCTTTTATTTTTTTTAATATCAAACTTCTTCTGGAGGTGTACTTAACAGGATAAAGCCTTTTATATCGCTGTCTTAAGTCAGGTAAATAATGAGTTGAACTTCGATATGTATGAACTGAGCTGTTCTATACTGTTATTTTTACTGTTTGCCAAGAATAAACTTAAGATATTACCCAAAAGAATAAAGTATTACGTAAATAATAAGAAGTTTAATAAATAAAATAATTTTCCGTATACCCGACATGTAAGTTTCTGGTTTCTTATCGGCCTTTAAAACACAGTCAGTACTTTTGATTCATTTTCTTTTCATTACATTATCAAGCTGAAGAAGGTGTGTGACATTTAATGGGCATTTTAGCTGAATTGCAGATGTGACCAAGAAGAGCTCATCGTTCAGAAACTGGGATTCCTCAAAGGACAGTTTGTACCCTCTGGCATCAATAATTGCTACATCTATTTATGACAGCAAAGGAAGCCAGGATATAGGTGAAATTCTCAGATGAGTCACCGATCAATGGCTTGCATTTGAAGTCAACCGAAGTGACCTTAGACAAGAATCATCAACTATTTCCATTTGGAAATGAGGTTTATGTTGCTAAAACAAGAAAGAACATAAAGTTGAAATGTCTGAAAAAGGAAGATATTTGTTTGGAAGAAAATGTTTTGCATATGGGAATCAAACAAGTACAAAATTATCTTGGTATAAATTTTATTTTCATTACTTCCCCTCTGTCTTAATTTTATTTATCCACAATTTAATTCCTTTTCTCAAAATTAAATTTAGACTCTTTTACTTAATTCTTAGTTTGGACAGACTCTTGTATTACTTAAGCAAAGCAATTTTAATACTAGTCGTTGACTGAAAACAAGCAAAGGAAAGGAGAAAACCCTTATTCATACAATGATAATCAAATAACTTTACTCATCTGTTGTTTACAGAAGTTGAAATGCGCAGGAGACATCAAAAGGTTCCTGAGTATTATAATGAAGATTCTCCCAGGAAGAATCAAGACAAACTAAGCCCTTTATATTGACTACACTCTGTGGGGGAAGGGTTCCCTGGATTAAAATTCTGAAAACAAAGGCTTAAATTTAAAGAAGGAAGATGCCACCACACTGTTTTTTCAGGGAAAATAAGTCGAAAGTCGATCTTCCCAGGATCTGTAAGCAGGACTTCCAATAACAGCATTTGAGAAATGAGGTGAGGACAGCACTAATGACTAACATGTACCACCAGGCATATTAACAGCATCTCAGAAAGTTTCACAATTTGGGGGCTGAGTACGGGTTGGTGGGCAGAAATCTTCAAGGTGAGGAATGAGCTTACCTAGAGAATAACAGTTATATAGATGGTGAGGTAGCCTGTGTGAGTTTTAGCTATGTCATTTTATGCCCTAAACACAAGTTTACTGAACAGCCTGTATTATTGAATATTTGAATCCAACTACCACAACTTTCATTTTGGCTGTGTATCATGAATAAACAAAAGTGATATGTGATAACTTCAAAAGCAAATTCTAAAATGCAGCATGAAGTCAATACATAACAATCACCTAAGAAAACAAAACTTGGTATTTTTTTTAGAGCAAAACTTCCCCAAACTCAACTTCCTTTCTTAAGATAATTCACTATGAATTTTTCTATCTCCTTTTCAATGTTTTCTTCCAAGATTAAATGCCATTCACTCCTGATAACCATATATTTTGTAGAGAAATATAAATTAGCAAATAAAAATAGTGTCTTAGATAGGGTTTCTATTACTGTGAATAGATACCATGACCATGGCAACTCTTATAAAGGAAAACATTTCATTAAAGCTGGCTTAAGGTTCAGATATTTAGTCCATTATAATCATGGTGGAAAACATGTTGGCGCATAAGCAGACATGGTGCTGGAAAAGGATCTGAGAAGTCTACATCTTGATCCAAAAACAGAAGGAAGTGAACTGTCTGAGACCCCCAAGCAGGTCCCCACACTGACACACTTCTCCTAGGAAAGCCACACCAATGCCAAAAAGGCCCCAACCCCCATAGTGTCACTCCCTATGCCAAGCTTTCAAATGCATGGTCTATGGGAGCCGTAACTATTCATATTATAAAAAATAGGAGATAATGCTTCTTCTTTTGATTCTGTGGGCAGCAGAGGCTCATTTCTACCATAACATCCACATGACTGATCCCTTTCTCCTTCACAGGTCATCTGTACTACGAAAATACAAGGCTGAGTTATTTGTTCAGTTGTGGTATATTACATCATTGGTAGTTAAAAGACCTGAACAAAGAGAGAGTCTTAAATTACATTCTATTATTTTTTTATTAGTAGAAAATCGAACTCTGGAGATCAGTATTAAACTAGTCCCTAAAATCTAAGTTTTTTTATGGTAAGCACCCGATCTGACCTGTGATTAAGTTGTATTAAAAAGGTGTTATCCTTGTTTCTCATTAAATACACAAATAATTTGCATTATTTTTTCTATGGAGTCAAGTTATGACATCAGTCTTTCTAAGGATTTAAACATAAAAAGCCACGTTTCTACTTAAGGAGAATAAATATATCTGATATTTTAGCTTGAGTGTACAGTAGCTTATAATAATTGATATGCCAGTAGACCACATGCCAAAGGATTTCCATGACCACTGAGAAGGGCAATGAAAGTTGCATTAAAGCTTAGATTTTTCAGGTTGAGGGATAGTTCAATGAAAAAGTGTTTGCTGTGAAACCATGAGGACTGAGCTCATATTTCTAGCACACACACAGACACTGGGTGTGATGGCATATTCTAGCAATATAAACTGGTGTACTGGAGGCAGGCAGATCCTCAGGATTTGCTGCCCATAAATCCAGCTGAATAAGTGAGCTCCAAGCTCCAAGGTCAGTGAAAGACCGTGTCTCAAAAAAGAAAAACTCGGGGAAACAGTGATAGGAAACATCTGATATCAACCTGTGGCCTCTGTAAGCACCTGGTAAGTGTGCATGCACCTGTACAAATATAAATACAAATACACACTCACAAAACCCACCGTGAAGTTTTTCAGGTTTTGTTGGCTATCTGTTCTTCCTAAGGCAATTTCCCTATAATGATCAAGGAAGAAAAACATTTACAAAATACAGTTTTTCAGTTCTGGGAGAAAGTGTGTAAATACAAGGTGACAAACAGATTGAAAAATTTCATACCTTCAGCAACCCTGAGGCCAATATTAGGTATACTGTTTTTGTTCATCACACAGACTAAATCTACTTCTGCCCGATACTTTCTTGTGTATACAATATTAAGTGCCATCCTATGCAAATATATTCACCCATTGGATGCAATGAGATGATTACCATAATGATTCTGAAACTGTTCTCATCTTAGGAGAGAAATTCTATTTCTCAAGGGCACATAGATTTGCCCCTTAATATATGTTTTTTGAATTTCCAATATAAATACATTCATATTTCTGCCCTGAAACTATTAATGACATTTTTGGAAAGCTAAGCTATATTTGCCTCTTTATAAAAAGTTTTAATAATTTTCTTTGTTACATCAGAGTTGGTGAGTAACCATAGCAACCAACTTGAGTAATGGAAATAGTTATTACTCTGTGCCTTCCATGGCTAGAATGTGCAAGAGGTAGAAATATAATTAAAACCCATTAAAGATATTCTCTCAGATTCACAAATACATTTTTGACAATGTTCTTGCAATCACCTTGCTTGAGTAAGTATTAAAGTTAAAATTAAGCTTGTTGAACATATCTCTTTACAGAATCATTCAAAATCAATGCAAATAGCATTAATTGAACAGATAGGGTTAGAGATAGTCTACTTTTATGCAGATACTCATTGTGAAATCTGGGTGTTCAGGGTCATACTTTAAAATGGAAAATCTGATATTTTGGGTCTTCTGAGCCCATCGTAATATAGTCCTGCATCAACTTATTCCACCTTGTAGATTCAGGCACTGGTCTGTATGTTTTTTTTTTTTATTATAAACAAACTAACAACAAACAAAAATTAACTTTGAAATAGAAGAAAACTTACAAAGATGAGTTTTCCCTAAACCTTAAGCAATTTCAGTAGCCTGTAAACTTTTGCTCTTATGGTATTTGTCAAACAAACAAACAAATCAGTTAACTGACTAGTGTAGAGGAATTTTAATCCAGCAACATGGCTGCTGTGGCAAGGGATTATAGTCAATGACCTCCGAGGTCTGTGTAATCCATCTGGAATGCAGACACACTACACACCTTTAATCCCTCTGGGTGAAATGCAGACATACACCTTTATTCTCTCTGGCTGGAATACATACACCTTGTTAGTACTAACCTTTAATTTTAAACAATTGAAAGGGACAGAGTAATGAATCAGAGAAAGACTTGACAGAATGAGTCAGAGATAAGATTCACTCAATTCTCACAAGAACAGACAAGAAGAGGATACTTAAGAGCTGTGCAGGGAAAGAGAGGAGAGTTGAGTTCAGTGTAGTTCAGTTGATTGCAGTTGAGTTCAGCCAAGTTCATGCAGCTCTGCTCTGTTCATGCACTTTAGTTTGTGGAGTTAAGAGGCAGTGTTTCCAAGCAGAATAATTCATTCAGAAGCTGAAAGAAGTGGGATTGAATCAATCATTTTGGGGATGCGTTTGAATCAGAATAGCTGAATTGAACTAGCCAGCCAGAATTCAGAAAGACCTAGAAAAGCTGAAGTTATTCAGCAATAAGTCTTAGAGGATGAAAACATTCAAGGGATAGGTTAGCAAAAAGATGCTGTAAGCTGAAGCTATCAAGGTCCAGGCTTATAGAACATTAGGTTGTATGGAGGCAAGAAGCTATTTCCTCCTTCCTTCCAGCAATGTTCCCTGATCCATAGATGCAGAAGTGTTGTCGATATAGCCATTAGGGTTGGGCTCTCCATGAATGATCAACTGATCTCTGCATTATGTCCAGTTACAGTTTTTTGTGACAGTATCTTTCCTAGTTGGCTTTTTGCCAATGACACAAGCTAGAGTTATCTGAAAGGAGGGAACCTGAATTGAGAAAATGCCAGCTGTAGGACATTTTCTTAAGTAATTGTTTATTTTGGTGGCAGCCATTGTGGGTCATGTTATTCCTGGGCTGATGGCCCTCAGTTCTATGAGAATGCAGTGTGATAAGCCATGTTGAGCAAGCTGTTATAAAGCATGGGCTCTGCATCAGCTTCTGCCTTCATGTTCTTGACAGGTTTTGAATTCCTGCTTTGGCTTCCTTCAATGAACTGTAATCCTGTATATGTAAGGCAAATGTCTTAGAGCTTTATTGCTGTGAAGAAATACCATGACTCAGGCAACTCTAATAAAAGAAAAGAATTCAATGGGGCTTGCTTACGGTTTCAGAGATTTAGTCCATTATCATCATGGCAGGAAACATGGCAGCATGCAGCCATACATGGAATTGGAGCTGCTGAGAGTTCTACAACTTGATCCTCAGGCAGCAGAATGAGACTGTGTGTCACACTGGATTTATCTTGAGCACAAGAGACTACAAAACCTGCTCACACAGTGACATACTTCCTCCAACTAAGCCACACCTACTCCAACAAGGCTACATCCCCTAATAGTGCTACTTCCTATGAGCTAAGCAT
>CM053753.1:78739292-78803459 GCA_028658305.1 Pachyuromys duprasi | reverse complement strand
GCCAACAGATTGGGAAAGGATCATTACCAATCCCACTTCTGACAGAGGGCTAATATCCAGTATATATAAAGAACTCAAGAAGTTAAAAAGCAAGAAACCAAATAATCCAATTAAAAAATGGGGTATGGAGCTAAAAAGAGAAGATGTACCTCTTAAGACCAGCATGAAAGAAAGAAGAAAAATGTATCCTGAAGCATGGGAGACAAGAACATCAGTAAGAAATAACACCCAAATGGAGGCACTCAGTCTACAAATCCTGGGGACTAGAAAGACATAACAAGACAAATAGAATGGCCAAATCTTAAGATTCAGTTTATGCCTTGATAAACAATTCAAAGACACTTAATTGTTGATGGCAACAAATAGTAATGTGATCTTAGCAAGTGATTACCTAGGTACCTCCAAGATTAAGATGATAAAAAGAGAAACTTGAAGCAGAGACTTCGAAAAAACTTTATTGTTCTATTATGTTCCATATGAACAGCCAATCAAAATTAAGTTAATCTTTTACCTACTCTGTACAATTCTTAATCTCATCTAACAAGTAAACTATGAAGTATAAAAATTTACAGATTTTACTTCCAAATGATGACTCAAAACATACTCTCATATCTAATGCCAGTCTATAAGAGAACTTAACAGCTTCTGCAAATATGTTCTTGTATTAGACTCTCCTCCTCAGATTCCTTAGTTCTATGTCTTACATCAAATGTAGCTACCTATCAAAGATGAGTAGAAGTTCTCCTTTATATATTTTAATTTTTTATTGATTATAATTTATTCACTTTGTATCTGAGCTGTAAGCCCCACCCTCATTCCCTCCCAATCCCTACCTCCCTCTCCTTATCCTCCTATGCCCCTTGCCTAGTACAGTGATAGGAGAGGTCTTCCTCCCCTTCCATCTAACCCTAGCCTATCAGGTCTCAAGACTGACTGCATTGTCTTCCTCTGTGGCCTGGTAAGGCTGCTCTCCCCATTGGGGGGAGATGATCAAAGAGCAGGCCAATCAGTTCATGTCAGAGACAGTCCCTGTTCCCATTACTAAGGAACCCACATGGATACCGAGCTTTCATGGACTATATCTGTACAGAGTTTCTAGATCATTCCCATGCATGGTCCTTAGTTGGAGTATCTGTCTCAGACAAGATCCCTATGCCCAGATTTTTTGGTTCTGTTAGTCTGCTTGTGGAGCTCCTGTCCTCTCCAGTTTTTTCTATCTCCGCCTTCTTTCATAAGATTCCCTGCATTCTGTCCAGAGTTTGGCTATGAGTCTTAGCATCAACTTCAATACCCTGATGGGTAGAAGTTCTCTGTCTATCCTAAATAGTAATTCCTTACCAAATTTATGGTTTGCCAAAGTTCTATACATTCCCTTTGACTGTGTTGTCACCCCCCAAAAAACCCTTGTAATATAAAGTTTTTACCCCATGTTTTCTTATAACCTACAGTGTTATATCTTATATTGAATATTGGTCCATTTTGAGCTAATGCTGGTATACATGTACTATGATAGGAAACCAGTGAATTTTGAAAACTCCATGAACAGGATTAATACATTTTGACAAATGAACACACTAAAAGACTGATATAGCAAACTGTCTCATGAAAGAATTTCTTGATGGAAAAGAAGATAAAACTACAAAAGAAACTATATGCTCTTTACCTAAAAGTGGGTTCTGTGATTGCCCTGTAGTGTCTGTTGCAAGAAGACAGGTTGACTGCTACACTCTTTGCTTCCCAGCAAGGATCTGCATCCTGATTTTGTTTGTACCCAGCTTCTGTGAATATAAGCTTTTTGTGTGTTTTATTAAATCTGCTTTTTATTTGCTTTAATTTCATATTGGGTTTACAGAAATACCGATAGCCTAATCTTTAATAATGCACAGATACACGAGCAATGTACTATGTCAAATTAACAAAGAAAAAAAAAGCCTAACACTTCTTATTCCTCCCCATAGTTCATTTTAATTAAAAACGTATTCCTAAATACTTCCTTGATTAGGGACTAATGCTCTATTAATTTGAAACACATCTACTGAGAGCAGACTAGATTCTGAGAGAGGAACTGTCATTACATGAAACATAACTTACCACCCTGAAGAATTCATTATGCCACTGTTCACAGTACACACAGCTTTTCCATTATGCATTAAAATGCACAGTGCAGGCATCATGACAGATTTGGGGAAAAAGCAGCAGCAGAGGAAACTCTGGAGGGACACCATACAGGTATGTATGCTAATAGCACAAAAACATTTACAGAATGCCATACCAAGAGAAAAATAAGCAGGATGGATGAATAGACGGTGTATAGAAATGTTTTTCTGGAACAGTGTTGTGAATTTTGTAGTGACTGAAAGCTTGTATCAATTTGTCAGCAGTGCCCTTAAGAGACTTAGTAGATGCAAATTTTGTGTTAATATTTAAAACTTTTGAAAAGAGAACAATGCTTGAAAATTAAATTCTACCTACTAAGTACTTAGAAAAATAACAATACAATAATAACCAAAATATAAATTTCAAATTATTGTTTGCAAGATAGAAAAACCTGCTTTGTTAAAATTTCAGTCAAAAGATATATCCAGATATATATGAAATTTATCCAGATTTTACAGTTAAATATGAGCAGGAGGAAGGTTATTCCAGTGTTAGCAGAATATCCAGATCTGTGAGGAGAGGAAAGAGACAGGGTGTGCGAAATATGGTGTGTTAGCTGAAAGCAAGTGTTCATGTATTAGAGGAAATAGGTTAGATAGAAATGAGCAACTGGAGTGCCATGATGAGCGATGGTAATACTTAAACTTTAATGTTAAAGCAGATATCAATAATGGCAATGTTAATAACACAGCGCTGCCGTACTGAGGAATCTGAGTGGGTGAAAAAGGTGTCTCAACTCAAGTGAATGAACAGGAAAGCTTTTACAAGCTCTAGCCAAGGAGGTTTTGATGAAAAGTCTAAAGTATGCAAATATGTCTCCAAACCACTATATCTCTCTTATCAATTGTCAAAAAGGGACAAAGTTCATCAATGATAGGCTCCTGTCCTGTTCCCTCTCTTTAACTGCTTCAAGTGTCTATTCTATTTGCCCTTCTAAGTGAGAATTAAGCATCTAGGGTCCTCCTTGATGTTTAGCTTCTTTGGGTCTATGGATTTTAATATAGTTATCCTGTATTATATTGCTAATATCCGATTATAAGTGAATATATACCATGCTTGTCTTTCTGGGTCTGGGTTACCTTACTCAGGATGATCTTTTCCAGATCCATCTATCTGCTTACAATTTCATGATGTCATTGTTTTTAACAGCTGAGTAGTATTCCATTATGTAAATGTGCCACAATTTCTGTATCCATTCTTTGGTTGAGGGATATCTGGGTTGTTTCCAGTTTGTGTCTATTGTGATTAAAAAAAAAACCTGCTATGAACATAGTTGAACAAATGTCTTTGTTGTATGATGGGGACACCTTAAATATCCTCTGAAAGACTCCACCCAAGAGGGGATCAAAGTAGATGCTGAGACTCAGCCCAATTTTTGACAGAGCACAAGGAGTCTTATGGAAGAGGGGGAGGATAGAAGGACCCTCAAGGAACAGGAGCATCACAATGAGACCAACGGAGTCAAAACGTCTGGGCCCAGGGGGCTCTGCTCAGAGGTACCCCATAAGCAGCTCAGTCTCCAAGTAAGGGAAGCAGGAGCTGTATCTGATATGGAGTCTGTTTCTTGAAACAACATCACTTCCTTCTGGTTGGGTAGCCTTAGCAGGCCACATAAAAATAGGATGTAGCCAGTCCTGATGAGACTTGAGAAGGTGGTAAGGGAAAGGGGAGATAGCCCGTTTTACTTCTTCCTGTGTAGGGACATAGGATTCTTTTGGGGGCAATACTAGTGTCTGTCATCAAGAAATCCAGAAATCCAGGTAACTAGCAAACCAGCAAGCCAGGAAGTGAAGCAAGCATTTCTCCTCTGTGTCCGCTAAGCCACCACGCCTTCTTCCTCTGGGCTATCATATTTATAACCTTTAAAGTCCTCAGCATTAAACTAATTCCAGCTGGCAAAGACCACAAGACAAGTAACAGTGTGGACAAACTAAAATCCCCTACTAGGGATTATAATGAAAACATTCACATATCGTAAATCTAAACACCCAAAGCACTTCTTTTATGTTCACAACTGAGTTTCTTAAACATAATAAAGTCTTGATATCTTCAATAGTGCAGGATGAATGAGTGAATGAATGAATGATTCAGATAAGGTAAGTGTGATAGAAAATACCCTATGATTTCAAAAAGTCATGAAATTAACTTTCTCTTGTGTTGAGTTGTGACAAAATGTTACATGGAAATTTAAATGTATATTTAAAATACATTAGGAATTTTGATTGATATAGATGAAATGTGTTTAGTCTAATCAAGATTAAAATAAGTAAATATAATCACAGCAAGATGGTGAGCAATACCTTACAGCTAATGTATAAAAAAATAGCTAAAATATAATCACTGCAAGTTAGTGAGCAATATATTTTGGAGTACAAACTCCATCTTCTATTCCTTTAGAGTGACTCTGAGTAGCTACCTTAAAGAAGATGAACAAATGAAATTTGCTGTTCAGGAATACAATTGGAAATGAACTTGATTGGCATAAGACAAATTTTCTAGTAACATAGAGACAATGATTAAATGTATATTCAGCTGATATGCAAATATATGCCAGGAATAATAGAATACGGAAGCTAAAATAGTCAAATATCACCTCCTCCACTATAATGAGAGGACAGATATGAAGCATCATCCAGGGAAGTGACACATGCAAATTCACAAATAGAGGAGCTATGAAATAGGGCATGCCAGATTGATTTCCAAAGTGATTGTACAAGTTTACAATCAATCTGGTGCTTTCTCAGATAATTAGGATTAGTGCTACTTCAAGATCCAATTATACCACTCCTAGGCATATATCAAAAAGACACTCAACTATGCAACAAAGACACTTGTTCAACCATGTTTGTAGCAGCTTTATTTGTTATAGCCAGAATCTGGAAACAACCCAGATATCCCTCAGTTGAGGAATGGATACAGAAATTGTGGTACATTTACACAATGGAATACTACTCAGCAATTAAAAACAAGGAAATCATGAAATTTGAAGGCAAATGGTGGGATCTACAAAAGATCATACTGAGTGAGGTATCCCAGAAGCAGAAAGACACACATGGTATATAATCACTTATAAGTGGATAGTAGACATAAAATATAGGATAAACATACTAAAATCTGTACACCTAGAGAAGCTAATCAAGGAGGACCCTAGGTAAGATGTTCAATCTTAATTCAGAAAGGCAAAAAGGATAGATATTGGAAGAGGAGGAAAATAGGGAACAGGACAGGAGCCTGCCACAGAGGGCCTTTGGAAGACTCTACCCAGCAGGGTCTCAAAACATATGCTGAGAATCATAGCCAAACTTTGGGTAGAGGGCAAGGAATCTTATGAAAGAAGGGAGAGGTAGAAAGACCTGGAAGGGACAGGAACTTCACAAGGAGAGCAACAGAACCAAAAAATCTGGGCACAGGGGTCTTTTGTGAGACTGATATTCCAAACAAGGTCCATGCATGTAGATAACCTAGAACCCCTGCACAGATGTAACCCATGGCAGCTCAGTGTCCAATAGGGTTCCCCAGTAGTAGGACCAGGGACTGTCTCTGACATGAACTCAGTGGTGGTCTCTTTGATTACCTCCCCCTGAGATGGGTAGTAGCCTTACCAGTCCACAGAGGAAGACAATGAAGCCAGTCCTGATGAAACTTGATAGACTAGGTTCAGATGGAAGGGGAAGATCTCCCCTATCAGTGGACTTGGGTAGAGGCAGAAGAGAAGAAGAGGGAGGGGGTGGGATGATGATGGAATGGGGAGAGGGCTACAGCTGGGATGCAAAGTGAGTAAACTGTAATTAATAAAATTGAAATAAAAATTTAATTAAAAATGAAAGAACAACCTATCAAAACTAGTTCCAAACCACAATATGAGATAATTACATAATTCAGAAAAATAGAAGAAAGAAAGAAAAGAAAGTGAGAGACAAAAGGAGATTACCAGAGAAAGAATGAAAAGGAGAAATAAAAGAATAAAGAGAGAAAAAGAGAATGGTAAGTTGGGAGAAGAGAAATAACAGAATCAATGTCTTTATGTTTGTTTTACTTTTTCATTGATTTATTTAAATGTTCATTTACATTCCAACTGAAACCCTGCTCCCTCTTCTCCTCCCAGTCTCAGTCTTCCATACTCCACTCCTACCCACCCCCATACCCCACACTTGTATACTAATCCACCCTCGCACATCAAGTCTAAGTGCATCAGGATTGAGTGCCTCTTCTTTCACTGATGCAAAACAAGGCAGTCCTTCTAAGGAAGAGGGATCCAGAGGGAGGCAACAGAGTCCAAGCCAGACACAGCTATAGTCACTTCACCAGTTGCTAGGGGATCCACTTGAGTACCAAAGCAGGCCACCACCATCAAATGTGTAGGGGACCTAGCACCAGTCCATGCATGTTCTTTGGTTGGTGGTTCAGGCTCTATGAGCCCCCATGGGCCCAGATTAGTTAGCTATGCAGGTCTTCTTTTGCTGTCCTTGACCTGGCCAGCTACCTCCATCCTTCCTCTAACTGTTCCACAAGACTCCCCTGGGTTCTACCTAGTGTTCAGCTAGAGGTCTCTGTATCTGTTTCCATTATCTGCTGGAAGCCTCTCAGAGGACAGTTAGGCTAGTTTCCTATATGCAAAGACAGCAGAATATTATTAATTGAGTCAGGTGATGGCTTTCTCCCATGGGGTGGGTGTCATATTGGGGCAGTAATGGTTGGCCACTCCCTTAATCTCTGCTCCATATTTTATCCCAGCACATCTTTTAGGCAGGACAAATTTTGGCTCAAGGGTTTTATGAGTTAGTTGGTATGCCCCTCCATCCACTGGAAGTCCTGCCTGGCTACAGAATGTGGCCACCTCAGCTTCAGTATCCCCCTCTGCTGGGAGTCTCAGCTAGGGTCATCTCCATATCTTCTCAGGAGCCTCCTCTACCCCAGGTTTGCAGCTGGTCCCAGAAAAATCCCAACCCCAATTTCTCTTCTCTCTCCCAGTCCTTTAACCCCCATTTCTGTTTTTCACTCATAAGTGGATATTGGCCACATAGTATAGGATAATGGAGCTAGAACTCACAAACCAAAAGAAGCTAAATAACAAGGAGAGTTCAACGGAGGATGTTGAAATCTCACTAAGAAGGTAAAATAAAGTAGACATTGGAAGTGGAGGGAGAGAAAGGAAGTGGGTGAGAAAGAGGATGGAGAGGGCAGGGGGGAAGTCAGGTGCAAGGAGAATGCCATAGTCGTAAACCTTGATTTTTGTGATATCAGTCAAATTGAAATATTTACTGTATATCACAGGATCTTGTCTTTCAGCAGCAATATGATAGCAACTGGACTAGTCTATTATCTATTAGTACTATGTGTCTATGTTGAAAAAGTAGTATTTGAACAAGAATAAGCCTTTTATGGATTGGTTTTTCTACAAGGAGAATAATGTGACTCCAACCACAAGACCTCATTAAAACCTATTTATATGCATTATATAGTTATTACCAATATGAATGAAATCTTTATCCCTCTTTTTATCTCCACTTTCTCTTCCTTTCTCTTTCTCTCTCCACGTGATTTCAACTAGAAAAGTTCTTGAGAAACTTTTGAGAAAGCAAACTTTTGTGCTGATTGCTATGATTAGTTGAGTCGAATAGGAATGCAATATTTTGGAATTTCATGGAGCATTATTGTGAAAGCCATGGTGAATAAACAAAAAGTCAAGCTTCATTAAGTTGATTCTTTCATAGATGAACTTGGACTTTGCTTCGTTCTCTTCATACTGAAGTTAGGAACACTTTAAAACCAAAAGTGCTAAAATGCATGCTTGTCTATAGTTCAACTTAATGTTTAATTCTTTTCAAAGAACAAATCTCTAACAAGTTTCATATTTTGGTCACCTTTGTTTGCATTTGAAAGATTAGAGCTGACAGTAAATTTTACTTTCTATCTTTAAAAATATGAATTACAACACAATTTCCTAAAAGGTAATGTGCTAAATATTATTTTCATACTTTTAATTTCTCTTATGACAGATTTTAAAGACTTATTTTCTAACATATTTTTTTTATTTCTTTAATTTTGACACAACTTTTATAAGAGTTTTGTTCACATAACTATTGCATAGTAAATGGGTAGTTCATAGAAGTGTAGACGCATGCCAGGTATTTTCTTATGTAACAACCAACAAAAGACAAAAGAATATTTATAAAATGTATTCATCAGTAATTCACAAGATCTAATACAAACTACAAGAAAAATACACTGAAATTTTATGAAACCACCAGTCTCTAGATTCCCTGCTTCAGTGTTGATTACAATTCTGCCTGAGCAGTTGTTTCAGTCTTGATTTGAAATTATTTCATTTAAGTTATATCTTTCCATGAGGAGACTGGTCCAAGAACTTAGAACCACTTTCTCTTGAAGTACACCTGGCCTTAAGTTAATTAGTAATTGGAATTTTTTAACAGAATTAACCACATCGTTCACATTTCCAGATTTGACTACATTACTTTGTTATGACATATATCTTTATGACATTGCTAATAATTTCACATAAATTCAAATGACCCCTGGCTAGGTTTACTAACCCTCAAAGAGAAAATCTTACTAAAGATGCAGAATATACCCAGGACCAGAGGCAGACTTGCTGGAACTTCCTGCACTATAGCAGAATTCCAGAAAATAAACTTATTGCATGTTTTTTCTGTGTTTACATATACATTTGTTTATAAATAAATGCACATACATGCACATAAAATGTTGGTATTACCAAAGTGGATTTAGAGATCTGTGGCATTAAAACCAATGTCAAAATTAGTTCAATAAAAAATTTTAAGTTTGTAAATCAGATGAAAAGTGTAATTACTTAACTCCTAATCAGATCTGGAATCTCAGAGTACTTTGGGGCATATCTACTTATTCAAATTTTAACTCTGGTCCACAAAATAAAACTGAAGAATTCACATTTCAGTTGCTCCTTGTAATTCTTCAAATTCAGCAGGCATAATAAACAGAAAGTCACACTGATAAATTCATCTTTAAAAATAAAATACTGCATGTCCCAATGCCAATATATGCCTAAATTAGTCATACTGTTAAATTTTAGGCTGCTTTATGTTGGATTTTCTTTTCTTTTCTAATTGTGCATATGAAAGCTTGGTGGGCATAAAAGGAATTTGTCTTTTCTACATATATTGACTGTTGAAAATTGCCAACAAACCCCTTTCAGTTCTAGCAAAGCTGAAGAGCCATGTCCAACTGGGACTGGTCTCTTGTGAGATAGGTACTTTATCAAGCCTTTCCTTTTACACCAAGAGGAACTTGACTTTGCTCCATAGTTTCATAATGGTTACTTTCTTATTTTTTTCACTTTCTCAGTTTTTGCTTGGAGCCTTATAACAACTAAACCATTCCCCCACAGCAAATCCCTTTATTATGCATTACTGTATATTATGGGCCCACTTAATTCTATTATTAGATTAGTTCATTGTGATGGATCAACCATAATCCCTTGCTCATTTACACAACTTTGAAAGCACTAAATCTTTCCATGATTAAAAAGAAAGATAAAAATGTGTTTTCTGATTTCTAATTTGGAACAGATAAACAATTCTTCTTACTGCTGTGTGAAATAAAACAAAACGCCACAGGAACATCTCTCCATGTGTTGTGGCTTGTGCCAAAGGATATGGGAACTGATGTTCTTCCCAGTCAATTAAAATTTAGTGCTTGAATATGCCATGATTTGTTCTTTAACCTTGATGGATTAACTTGAGAGATGTCAAAAGTGGCTGCCAAGTTTAGAGAGGAAAACAAGATAAGATTTATCCATACCAACAGATCTCTCGACATGTCTGGTTTTTATCACTTCTGTTGCCAAACAATTGTATATTCTAAGATGGTCTCAGTTTAAAAAAAGGAAAACAGGAATGAAAAGATACACTCTGAGTCTTTTTGCCAAGGCTGATATAGATTGGATTATGGAGCTTTAAGATTTTGACAGGACATGAATAATAGCAAGGATAACTATAATGTCAGAGCCCTGGACTGTGTAGCCCAGGTGGATTATCAAAGAACTATGGAATTCTAGTGGTTCAAAGAACTCAAAGACAATGTAATTGTTCGCATTTCAACATTTTTCCAACCTTCATCTTAGTTCCTCCAGTCAACTGAGACTCATCCCCTGTAGGTGATATCGAGGATGAAACACTACTTAGATGACATTGTTAAAGCAAGCAGTTGTAAGCCATCACCTCATATGAGCGGTCAGAGTAATTTCAGTGTCTTACATATTCTGCATGTGTAAATGCCCAACCCATGCAACTATACTCTAGCCCCAGAACATGCTAAAGCTCCAATTGAATAAGTGAATTTTAGAAAACAAAAGCCTCTTAATGCAAAATCACTTAATACAATTTCAAATTTCATGTTAATGCTAAATATCTGAAATATACCAAGGTTTAACATGAGCTGAAAATATTAGCTGTTCCCTAAGTGTCTACTCTAGATTCCAGCACATCCTTTGGTCCTGAGCAATACAGTAATGTAATAGATTATTTAGTTGTTCCCCTTCAGATTTCATTTGATCCAGTAGATTTCATCAACATTGATACAACTATATTTTTATTTCCTTGCTTGTTATCATTTTCTTCGTAGACATGCAGTTTGGAAGGAATGCCCAGGTCTGCTACATAAATGGATCTGAGTGCAATTCACTGGTCTGTACAAAGTACTCTGGTAAACATTGCTTGTATTCTACATAATCATAGTAACGGTAGTTTATGTTTACTTCATAAGCAACCTACATCAATCTGCCCAGCTTTACCACAACACCTTGTTGATTTAAAAGAGCTGCTGCAAGTGTAGTCAGTGTCAGAGGCTCACCTCTGTTCTAAAACAGAGAGCAGCTTCGCAAACTCCACTGCCTCACAACAAATCACAGGCCTTCTTCATGAAGACTGACAGTTCACTCAGAGCAACCTGTAGCTATTTAAATGTTTCCCAGCCTGAAACGTATTTCATGTTAAAATAGATTACCTCATGGCTGCATTCTTCAGCAGAAGGAGTCCATAAATAAATCTTAAGGCTCGCTTCAAACTTCTTATATTTTAGCAAGATATATTTTAATTTGTACTTCACAATTTTGTGACCTATTGTACATGTAATGGCTAAAAATCTCACAACTTCAGGAAACACTAGTATATGATACATAAGACCAAAGAATTTTAAAATGTAATTGGAATATATGGTATGTCTGTGGCAAATTGTGAAAAATGGTAAATGTAGCTCTATGGGCCTCAAACCATAATTCCTTTATTAAACAGAAGTTAAATCTAAGATGCTTCAGCACAAAACAAAGATATTTTCTATTACAATTCTAAAAATTTTCATCCAGTGATTTTTTTAAAATGGTAGATCTTGCAAACATGAAATAACTAGGTTTCTCTTTGTTCTGGAAAATATGAGTAAGATAATGTACCATGAAAATATTCCGTAAAACTCCATTTAGCTATATGTACTTATATATTCTTGCCTGTCTTTTAAGAGACAAAAGAAAAGACAGAAAATAAAACTGTACACAATGATAAAACAGGCATGTTTTGGTATCGTAATATCCCATTCCAAATGACTCCAGGCCATGTGTGCCAAGTATGATTCCCAGCTGTACTCAGGTATTTTTTCCTGACATATCTTTTATTCTAATGAGGCTGTACCTTTCCTGACATTTGCATGACCCAGTCCCAATTTTTCCATTTCATAGATCTTATATATTTCCTTTTGTCCAAGTACTTACATTGTCCCATGGCTAAGAGCATGCTTGTGGCTGTATCTTGCAATCTATGGTTTTAACTACTTGGTTAGAGAGAGGGTGGAACCAGTTTTCACAACACCCTAAGCAGATCTTACATCATCTTCCCCTGCAAAGGTTCCCTGCTTACTCTGTCATGTAAAAAGACATAGATTCAATATCCAAACACATACCTTTTCAATAAGAGAATAGGTACCACCATCACTAAACTAAATATTGAAATATTTATTTAATAAAGATTATTACAATTTTAATATAATTTCAGGACCATTTAATTTCCACAAATAATAATTATGAATATAAAGTAAGAGTAGCTCTCAGCTTTTAGCTATCTCCCTTCTGTAATATTTTCTCTCAGCTACTTATAACAGAAGTTTCTACAATAAACCTATGAAGTACATATGTAAAATATACATTATTATTTTCAGAGCTAGCATTTATATTCGCTTTATTTTCCTTTCATAAAATATTTTGGGCAAAATCATGCTTGAAAGTTACTTTCATTTTATGTCCTTCACTCTAGGGAAACATCAGAGAAAATTAAGTCCACATTCATTCTTGCTTTGTGGAAGAGGTCTGAGGGGCTAATGGGTTCTTCTCTTCCTTTCACTGAACAAAGCAGGAACAAGCTGTGCTGAAATAGCCAGACTTCCTTTGTCTCTGCATATACATGTTTATGTAAAAAACAAAACTTTACCAATCTGGTCATATTTAGGATTTTCCCTCTTTAAGTTGAAAAGCATATGATAAATGCTGGTCATAAATCCTAAACTTACCTTTGGTTTGGTTTGGATCCAGCAAGTGTTCTTGATCACAAACGCTTCATCTGACATGTTTAACTGATGACTCCCCATAGATAAAGCTGAAAGAACATGATTTAACAATTCCATTCATGTCCCACTCTCAGCCTAAGTTGACATTATTTTTTATTTTTTTCCAAATAGTTCCCCCTTTTCTTATAACAGACTTCTAGTTTCCTATTTATTATATAAAATACCTTTTAAACCATGAATTATATTCTATTAATTTTTATTTTCCAATGAACATGTTGATATCTTCAAGTACCTTTGCCTTTTTATAACTTTATGCATGCTTGTGTGTGGTTTATGTACATATCTCTGTATGTCTGTGTGTGCGCAATGTAGAAACCTGTGGTCAATGGCAGATGCCTTCCTCAATCACTATTCGCCTTATTTTTTGAGAAACAGTCTCTCACTGAGTTGGAAACTCATGAATTTGGAAACTCATGAATTGGCTATGCTGGCCAGCCAGCAAGCCTCAGGGATCCCATTATTACCACCCTCCTGGTGCTGGGTTTCGAGGCATGTGCCACAATGCTCTGTTGTTTTATGCGAGTTTTGGAGATCCACGACCTAACATTTGTGTGACAAGCACATCACCACTAATTCATCACTCTAGCACTTTCATTTAAATTTTATGGGGGCAGGGGGTTTAACATCATACCTACTCAAGAAATAAACTTTATTAAATTCTTTTAAATCCTGATCTGTGTTAAGCACGAGACATAAAAAGATGGTTAAGGCTGATTCTTCCACACATAACTCAGCATCTAACAGCAAAGGAAATGCAAAGCTGTAACTCTCAAAGGGAAAAACTGAAGGCACTGGAGACAAAACGTTTTCAGAATCTCACAGGTTTATTTTCAGATCCATGCTCAGACACCCCTGGTGTGTGAGACATTGATCAAATCCCTTATTATCTGAATCACTCTAGTGTCATCTTGAAAATAGTTTCTCAGAGGAAAAGGAGAATATGGATTTTCAGCTATGCATAGTGTTGTATCTTCTATCAAGTCTCCTAGACTTGCTCAGAAGATATTTGCACACAAAAGGAAGGAAGGAAGATATCTGAAAGTTTACATTTCTCAGGAGTTGGGAACGAAGAAAATGCCCATCATAGGGAGAACAGAACATGAAGGAGTGATGTGTGCCTCTACTCTAAGTCTAGAAGTATAAACCCAGAGCAGGCTAACTCTGCTCCTTCCAAAAGCTCTGGAGAAGACAGTACAAGGTAGTGTGGAGAGGGCTGGAAAAGTAGAGACATAACTCTAAGTGCTCAGGGACCTTGCTTAATTAATTAATTAATTAATTAATTAATTAATTAATTCAATCATTCTTTCTTTCTTTCATCCATTTTTCTTTTATTGAAAATAGATTTTTTTCATACAATATATTCTAATCACAGTGTGCCTACCGTAATACCTCCTGGTTCCTCTGTCCTTCCAATCACATCTGGATAAACACTTTTCTTCTCTCTCCATAGAAAACAAAGAAGTATCTAAGAAATGAAAATAAAATAAAAAGGTAAAACAAAAACAAGCAAAATGGAATAAAAAAGGAACAAACAGGAGAAAAAGAGCAAAAAAAAACCACATGAAATACATATAGACACAGAGACAAACACATAAAAACAGAAAATCTGAATCCATAATATACGTGCAAAGCGCCTATAAGGTTTTTGTTTTGTTTTGTTTTTGTTTGTTTTTTTGCGGCCCTTATATATAATGGCACATGAACTTTCAAACATTTCATTTAGTTCATTTTAAGCTGGCAGCCACTGCTAGGGATGTAATCTAACTTTAAGAATCCCTCACCCCACCCCACCCCAGGGAGACTTCTTTGAAGACAACTATTTTTTCATTTGCAAGTGGCTATGAATTGCAGCTAGCCTCTGGGATAAGGATGAAGAAATGAATTCAGCACTTGTCTTAACTCTAGTGCGGACCTGTGTAGGTCTGGCGCATGCTGCCTCAATCTCAGTGAGTTCATATGTGGTGCTGTGCACGTACAGAAGGGCCTTGCTTGCCTGGTTCCCTTCATCTTCCCTGGCTCTCACTCTTTCTGCCTTCTCTTCTGTAGCTTTTCTGGAACCCAGAAGGGAGGGATTTGATGGAGACATAAAGTTTAGGGCTGGGTCTCCTAGGTCTCCCACCTTCTGCATAATTTCTAGCTGTGGATCTCTGTATTTGTCCCCTTCTACTTCAGGAGGAAGCTTCTCTGAGAATGGCTGAGCAAGGCACCGAGTAGCTACAAGCATAACAGAATTTCAATAGGAGACCTTGCTATGTTCTGTTTTTCAGAACAATGCTATTAGGATACTATTAAGGATCTTCCCTAAGATCCTGGCCTATCTAGCCTCAGATAATTATCCAATCAGGTAGTATCATGAATGGGTACATCTCATGGAATGGGCTTTATGTCCAATCAGATATTAGTTAGATACTCCCATAAGTTTTTTTTTTGCCATGATTGTATCGGCATATTCTGCAGACATGTCACCATTTTAGATCAAAAGGTTTGTAATTGGTTTGTTTTCACTTCTGCTTTGCTAGAATGCAGAGGACTTTCCAATACCATGATCGCTAGCCCATAAAGGTGAAGGCTTTAGATGGGCAACACCTCGACTTTTGCAGGTTCAGTGATTGTGTAAGTGCTGTCTTCAGCAATGGGGCCTTACTGTCATTTTGTAGAGAGAAATCACTAGCCTTGTCAATAGCTTGGTTATTTGAAGGGAATCAATGGAACCTCTGTGGCTAACGAAGCAATCAGATATAATCCATTTCATTAATGGAATCTTCATTTCAGCATAAGATTTCAGTACTGGAATCTTCATTTGGTGGCAAACGATGTCCAGTGCGGAATCTGTTTCCCTCATTGTTGGGTGATTTCATTTGAGAAGGCTTCATATATGTATATATTTTAGTAAGCTTCTATTGTATTATGTTTTTCATATGCCCCCTCAAATGGCCATTAGTTTTAGCCTTCCTTTCCTATATCCCCTCTGTCTCCCTCCTCAAAATATATTGTACAAAAACAAAAATTTTTGATAATTCTCTAAAAAATTAGATTGCTATTTTGCCAAAGCCATGTTGTCTTAAATTTTAAAATATTTGAACTGCTGTTAATCATTTTCCATTGTTTGTCTTCATTTATTTATTTTTTTGTTTCATGTTATGGTGAGTACATAAAACAGAAATTAGTATACATAGATACCGTCACCACAAGAAAACCTAAAGCAGCATTAAATATTATTTTCCTTTTTAAGTACTAAGATTATTATACAAGATGTCTTATGTCTATATACTCAAAACTTTACCTAGGATTGGATTCTGGTCATTTTTTACCACTTTTTGCATAAATCAATACAAGCAAAATCAAAAGGTGAATTATTTATAGCAAGGTGAGTTGTTCATGAGCTAGTAAATCTGCACATGTCCAAGATTTTTCTCAGCTTCCTCCAGTTGCCTATCCTGTATCTCACATCAAGAGATGGGGCCTGTTATCTCACCCCTATTTCACAGGGTCAGGAAATGATATTAACCCCTTTCCAAGTGAGCAACCACAACTAAAAAGTCAGAGAGCAAAAATGTGTCCTCAGGATATAGGAAAATGTAGAAGGGTAGAAGGCAGGCCTTGTGAGAAATAACCAAGTGAAAAACAATGAGATGTAATTTAGATTTCCGAATCTCTTGAAGGAGAAAGAAAAAAAAAACCTGAAAGAGTAAACAATAGATTTGTGCCTGCAATGCACACTTCTGTCACGAGAAACATTCAAAGAAGGAAACAACAATGACTCAATGATCTGTCTTGAATTGACACAAAGATGAGCTCTGCTTATTCTTTCAAACACTCAGATGCTCAAAATGTAAAGAACGCTCACGCTCATAGTATGCTCTTTCATTCCCCTTTTGTTCAGAGTCTCGAAATGCCCTTAGTATGTCAAAGAATATTCTATGAAATATGTAAGATCATAGCTTACAGGTGTCACTCATATGGTGCTTGCCTAGCATGGATAAAGACCTGGCTTCAACCTCCAACACACAAAACTGCACTTCTGAAATTTTGCACTTAGAATTTAAAAGCAAGAATTTAAAAGTTCAAGGCCATCCTCAGATACAAAGTAAAATTTATATCAAGGGAAGCCTGGAATAAATAAGGTGCTATGAAAAACAAAACGTGAAATTACTGTAGTATTTAACATTTTAGTTAACTAAATTACATCTAATTGTAAATCTCATGTCATGTATATGACATATACATGCACATTTATATATCCACATATTTCTTTATAAATAATAATGAAACTAGCTAAATTATACTGTAGAGTTTTAGATTACATTGGCTATAGTTTTTTACTAAATGCCTTCCATTTATTGTGTCTATAAGAAGTGATCAGATATTATGCATATTTCTTTGATGATTATCATATTTATTGAAAGGGAGAACTAACTCCTGAGAATTTGTGCCCTGGGATGTACATATGAATACAGACACACAGACAATGGCACACACACATGTGCACACACGCAAAGACAAAGACAGACACACAGAAACATAAACATGCATGTGCACATGCAAGTGCAAAACAAACAAACAAATATTTAGAAGGATAAATAGGTTCTCAAGAAAAAAAAATGTGTGGTCTAAAATGACCTGTGTCAGAAATCAGTAATTTTAGCTGAGAACCTGGTGCATTTTTCTAAGAAGGTGGTATTGGATGATCCCTAAAATAACAAAAACTATCATCTTTTTAAGCGAAGTAATTCTGTTTCTAGACATAAGTCATTCATTTTATCTAAAACTTGTCTGGATCTCATGATTTATTACTACTAATTTCTGTGTTTTTTCCCCTTTCCACACATTAGTCATTTGTCCTGGACTGTCTTAAATTTCTGTATGTAGAAATATTTTTCAATACATTTTTTCTGCTTATAGTTTGCCTGTTAGTCCATAATGTTCATTAAAATGATCAGATTAAGGACAAACAAAATATGTTCTGAGAACTTAGTAACCATGGTGAGAATTTTAATAAAAAAATAAAAGAAATTAATGCACTTATCTTATACTTCGTATTGGCTTTCAACATGCTATGCATGTCACGTATAATTCCCTTAAGAAATGAGGATAAATTTAAAGTCTGATCAAATATTTAGGTTTGGGGCAAACTGTAATGATATGACAGTTTTACAATTAGAATAAAATCCTTGAGCTGAGACCTTTTCTGCTTGAGCTGTGGAAGTCAGGGTTTTTCTGTTTTGTGCAGTTCTAAGAACCTGCTTTAGCTTTGTTGGTTTCCCAGCCTGCCCTCTTCCTAGGTACCCCGGCTGCTCTTAAAGCATCATTTCCAAAGAATGAACGCTGCTACCACACTTGGTAAGCAACAACTGTGCTTCCAGAATGTGTCATAATTTGTCACAGATCTGCTTCATTATTTAGTTAAACTTGGAGGGGGAAACAGATTCTTTTTCTCTATCCAGAGACCCTTTTTGTAGAATAAATTATATACAAACACAGGCCACAAAAGAAACGGAATAAGAAAAGAAAATTGACATTTTGATTTGTGGACTCTCCAGTAGGTCTATCATTCATCGAGGAAAATATCACTATTGTCACTCTTCTCGGGAAGGGAGACTAATTGGCGCAGCTGTGGCTGAACAGTCTTTCTGCAGGGAACGCTGCCTTGCAAAGAAATAGAAGGCACGAAAGGACTTGCAGGTGTTATGAATTGGGTCTAAAAGATGAGACTGAGTCTGATTAGAGAGAGCTAAAGATGTATAGATGTGTCTTTCTAAACACTGAGCTACTAATATGCTTTTTTGTGTGGGTGACAGTTGATTCATTGAGAAAATATTTCAGAATTTGTACTCCATAGAAAGCCATGTGCTAACCACCAGCTTTAGCTTAAGAAGCCAGAAAAAAAATCATTATTACGGGAAAGACTGTCACAAATCTGCATAGAGATGAGCACTTTCCCTTTCTCTGAAGTAGCATAAGGCATTATTTTAGCTTTCTTTTTCTGTTTATCACTCTCATCCATAGCCATACTGATGATGAAGGTTAATGATATTCAACACTTGTCAGAGTGAATAGGTGAAATCATTTGCCCAAAATCATATCCACATTCCTTGATTTAAAGTTTGAGAAATAGTGACTTCACCATCATTTCATATGAAAAAGTCAGGTAAGAATCCATGACCGTAGAAAAATCCTACACAAACCCAGTGCTTCAGAGTCAAAAAGCTCTATGCATAACTTGCTGAGATTGGGCTCATCAGACCTTGAAGAGCAAGTGAGAGAATAAGGTTGCTTTTTTTTTTTTTTGAGTGATAATGCAAAATTAATTGGGAAATTTCTCCAAAACAGAAAATCCCTTAGTCTCCAGCACACCCACCTTACACGATCATGTTTTAGTAACATCTTCAATTTTCTGGGAAAACTAGGAGTGTAGAGTTAGTTTGTTGGCATCAATTTGAGGACTCCTAGACAACTTTGCAACCTTATAGATTCAGTTTTATTAGCTTCATTGGGCTTCTTTTTCACTTTTTATTTTATTTTTTAATATTAGTAACAGTTTATTAACTTTGTATCCATGCTGTATCCCGCTCCCTGATTCCCTCCCTATCCCCTCCATCCCTCCCTCATCTCCTCCCATGCCCCTTTCCAAGTCCACTGATAGGGGAGGACCTCCTCCCCTTTGATCTGACCCTGGTTTATCAGGTATCTTCAGGACCGGCTGCAAAGTCCTCCTCTGTGGGCTTCTTGCATCAAAAAAAAAAAGCTTTATTTTTTATTTTTATTTTTTTTTTTGGAAAGAGCAAGAAAGCTTTATCACGAGTGATCGAACTCAGGACCCAAGTCTCACTGATGCAGCAGCGGTAGAGAAGTAGAGCCTCGAGCTCTAGGAAACAGGGTTTTCAAAGGGAAAAACCATAAGCAGAGGGTTTCCATGACAGCAAGCAAAGGGGTTCATGCCTTGGCATTAAAGGATTGGGTAAAAGTCAGAGGGGCAAGGTGACCTTCTAGCTTAAGTCTAACTTACAATCGTTATTCTTCTAAATTACATCTGGAACGTTGGGGAAAATTTTTCCAACCGGTTCTCATTGATTGTTGCCAAGGAGATTGTCTATTTTCTATTAAGTATTTATTGTGTAATATTTCCTGGATGTTGTTGCTAGGAGGGTTAACTTTGTTTTCTGCCAAGTACACATTCTGTGATATTTCCTGGGACCTGAGTTCAGCTCCTGGTCAAGATGACTCCTCATTTCAAAACGGAGTCACACAGGCTAACTTAAACTCTTCACAGCTTCTGTGTGCTGACCCTGAGGAAAAACTTAAGCTTTAAGTTCTTTACGATGAAATTTTGTTTTATTTACCTCTGAAACGTATAAATCCTTTAGAAAAATCAAGCATTAACGGTAAATAATTGTCAGCTCAAAGAATAACATAAGGATAAAATGTTCTCCTTATCTGATTCACTGTAATTCCTATAAATATTAAAAAGAAATATTTGGGGACTGGAGAGATGGCTCAATGATCAAGAGTACTAGCTACTCTTCCAGAGGACTCATTAGGAGTCAAGCACTCAGGTCAGGTGACTTCCTGAGCCCTAGGTTTTGATGCTGACTTTTCGCCTCTATGGTCTTTACGTAAATGTAAAAGGCGATCATACACTCGTGTGTATGCATGCATACAACACAGACAGGAGCTGTTAAAAACACACTAAAACTTTAAAATGCTATGTCCCATAGAACAAAACATTTATCCTTAACATTACCCTAAATGTTATTGTTCATGGTAGTTAATTTGTTCTTGTAAGGGAACTAAAATGAAGATGTAATTGTTATACCCATCACATCGGTGTGAAAATTTGACTGACGACGGAAAGATGAACAAAATTCCATGACAATTCAATGAGTGCTTGGAACCAGAGTATATACACCTCTATCCAATACCAGAATTCTATCCTGAGTGCCTAACACTGTGATAAATGGTGCTTTCATTTCTAAGATTCTGTATTTCTTTATTAAAAAGACAAATAAACTAGAAAAAATTTTCCTGACTAAATAATATTTCCTCATTAAAATAACAACTAAAATAGAATGACTTGCCTATGGAATATTATATATCAGAGTATATATCACTAGAAAGTCACTAATTCAAGGGAAAAAAAAACCTTGAAATATGTACGGAAGGGCATTCATGTGGATTCATGAGAGACAGGTATTATATAAGTCCCAGTTCTGGCTTTAAGTGTGGACTATTTAAGGACTAGCACAATGGTTATTAATTGGGATAGAGAAGGTAGGCAACAAAGTCCAGGCACTTCCTCGTGTCTGACATAAATACACTGTTCCTCTCCCTCCCTCCCTCCCTTCCTCTTTCCTTCCTTTGTTCGTTCCCTCCTTCCCCCCTTATCTTCTTTCCTTTCCTCCATTCCTCCCTTCTTCTCTCTCGCCCTACTCTCTCTCCCTCCTTCCATGCCTCCCTCCCTTCTTCCCACTCCCTCCCCTCCTATCTCTCACTGTTAAGCAAAAGTGATAGAAAAGAAAAGTATAAATCAGTTGCAAAACATAAGCTGATACTTGATTCATTCAAGGCAATGAAAGATACATTCGGCCAAAGTTAAATGTCACTGGTAGAGTTGAGGCAATCATCTGGGCCAAGCACTTACCAGTGAGCCTTTATTTTGAAGCAGGAACACTAAGAGTTAGAGACAGACTTGGAGTAGAGCAACATTGCTTTACGATCTGTAGAGTACAGCACCAAAACAACACCCCATTAAGAGTAGTAAATAGGCCATTTTTATTGATCAAAAGATTCAGAGAAATTTGGGTCTATGGACCTCATTAAACTGCACTAGCCATGTCTGGAAACAGACATGGCTAGTCTCTGTATCTCTGTCTCTGTGTGTGTGTATCTCTCTCCTGATTTTAAGATAGAAAACCTGACAAATTCATAAAAACAGGCTTCTCTATAACTTCTTATTCCAAAATATTCTGATTCAATGGCTACAACTTTGTTAGAAATATATTTTTAACCTACCACCCCCAGGAACTCTTAGCTTCTGCATTGCCCAGAATAGATTGTTGGCTGATTCATCCTATTAGTTCCTTCCTTCAGGATATCAAAAGCACTGAAACTAGCCCATCACCTCTACCTACCTTAATCTTCCTTCATCTAACATGGATGTATCCTAGAAGGCTGATAAGAGTCTTTAATGGGAAACAAGAAAAACAAGCCCCGGAGAGTGGCATCATCAAGCAAGTAACAATGGACCAACTCCAAGTCAGAACTAGGCTACAGACTTGGCCTCACAATGAAACAGCTGACACTTCCCATAGACATTGGTTCAAGGTGACTCCCACAGATCACAAATTTTTCACCACTTACTTCCTGTTGTGCTTGTGATTCTGTAGGTCCAACCATTCAATAAAGAACACAGACAATGAAATACAGATGTCCACAGCTGGGAACCAGTCTGTTGTGTACAATCATGGAATTAATCAAGGTATATGGACAGCATAGAGCATATTGTTTTATTACTGAGCAGTAGAGGAAGCATGTGTGTCCTTTCTAAGTATGAATTTTTGTGGTCACGGCTGTGAGGAACATTTGTGCACGTGTCTCTGAGAACCACTTGTATGTGTCTTATCAGTTATATCCTTAGAACAGACATTGCAGCACCACAGGATTCACAAGCAGTCTGCTTGTTAAATACTGTTCTGCATATTTTCAAGAATATTACTCTGTTTCACACTCTCAGGAATAGCTTAAGAGAATTGCAGTCATTCCATGTTTAGGATAATAACAGATTTTCTGTCTCTTCCCATTATATCCTTTCTGCTGAACGGATATACATGTGTGATTCTAATTTACTTCTATGTGATTATTAACAAAATCACAAACCATCTTCAGTTAAAAGTTGTACATTTTTATTGTAAACTGACTTTTGAATATGGATTTTTAAAAATTGCTTTTTTATTTTTTGAAATTAAATTACAATTACACTATTTTCCTCCTTTCCTGTCTCCCTCCAAAACCTCCCATGAACCCGCTATGCATTCTCTAAAATTCTTACTCTTTAAATTGTTGTTACACACACACACACACACACAAACACAAACATAATATATATATATTCTGTCATGTCCTTTTTAATTAATTAATTGATTGATTGATTACTTATTAATTAATTGCAATTTCTTCACCTTGTATCCCCACTATAGACCCCTTCCTCATCTTCTCAAAGTCCCACCCACTCTCCCTCTTTTACCCCTGTGACCTTTCTCTAGACCCCTGATATGGAAGGTCCTCCTCCTCTTTTAGCTGACCTTAGCCTATCAGGTCTCAACAAGGCTAGCTAATATCCATGTATAAGCGAGTATATACCATGTGTGTCTTTCTGTTCTGGATTACATCACTCAGGATGATCTTTTCTAGTTAACACAATTTAGATGCAAAATCCATGATTTCCTTGTTTTATAATTAATTTATTTTAATTTATTCACTTTGCGTCCCAGCTGTAGCTCCCTCAATCTCCTCCCAGTCCCACCCACACCTCCTCTTTCCCTCTAGGCCCCTTCCCTAGTCCACTGATAGGAGAGGACCTCCTCCCCTTCTATCTTACCTTAGCCTATCAATTCTCAATAGGGCTGGCTGCATCATCTTTGGTGGCCTGGCAGGTCTGCACCCCCCAGAGGGAAGATAACCAAGGAGCTGGCCACTGAGTTCATGTCAGACACAGCCCCTGCTCCCTTTACTAGGAAACCCACTTGGACACTGAACATGGGTTTAGGTCCTCTCCATGCATGGTCCTTGGTTGGGATATTGGTCTCTACAGCCCCCCCACCTCCCTGGCACAGGTTTTAAAGCTTGGTTAATTTCCTTGTAGAGTTCCTGTCCCCTCCAGGTGTTTCTATCTCTTTCTTCTTCCAAAAGGTTTCTTGCATTCTGCCCAAAGTTTGGCTATGAGTCTCAGTATCTCCTTCCATACCCTAATGGGTTGAGTATTTCAAAGGCCACCTGTGGAAGGCTCCTGTCCTGTTCTTTGTCTTCTACTTCCGATGTCTATCCTGTTTGCCCTTCTGAGTAAGGTTTCAGCCCCTTCCCTAGGGTCCCCTTCATTGTTTAGCTTCTTTATGACTACAGATTTTAGTATGTTTATCCTGTATTATATGGCTAATATCTACTTATAAGTGAGTATATACCATCTATGTTTTTCTGCTTCTGGGATATCTCACTCAGGATGATCTCATCTAGTTGCCACCATTTGCCTGTAAACTTCATGATTTCCTTATTTTTAATTGCTGAGTAGTATTCCATTGTGTAAATGTACCACAATTTTTGTATCCATTCCTCCCCTGAGGGGCATCTGGGTTGTTTCCAGCTTCTGGCTATTACAAATAAAGCTGCTACGAACACGGTTGAGCAAATGTCCTTGTTGTATACTTGAGTATATTTTGTATATATGCCTAGGAGTAGTACAGCTGGATCTTGAGGTAGCACTATTCCTAATTGTCTGAGAAAGCATCAGTTTGATTTCCAAAGTGGTGTGCAAGGTTACATTCCCACCAGTAATGGAGGAGGGTTCCCTTATATCCACAACCTCTCCAGCATGCATCATCCTGTGAGTTTTTTTGATTTTAGCCATTCTGATGGATGTGAGACGGAATCTCAGGGTCGTTTTGATTTGCATTTCTCTGATGGCTAAGGACTTTGAGCATTTCTTTAAGTGTTTCTCTGCCATTCTCTGTTGAGAGTTCTGTTTAGCCCTGTACCCCATTTTTTAATGGGTTTTCTTGTTTTGTTGCTTAACTTGTTCAGTTCTTTATATAATCTGGATATCAGCCCTCTATCAGATGTAGAGCTGTTGAAGATTTTTTTTTCCCAGTCTGTAGGCTGTCGTTTTGTTCTGATGTCAGTGTCCTTTGCTTTACAGAGACTTTTCAGTTTCATGAGGTCCCATTGATTGATTGTTGATCTTAGTGCCTGTGCTGTTGATGTTCTATTCAGGAAGTTGTCTCCTGTGCCAATGAGTTCAAGACTCTTCCTTACTTTTTCTTCTAACAGATTTAGTGTGCCTTTTTTTTGAGATCTTTGATCCACTTGGTCTTTACTTTTCTGTGAGGTGATAAATATGGGTCTATTTGCATTTTTCTACATGTGGACATCCAGTTAGACCAGCACCATTTGCTGAAGGTGCTATCTTTTTTCCATGGTATGGTTTTGGCTTGTTTGTAAAAAAATAAGTTTTTGTAGGTGTGTAGGTTTATTTCTGGATCTTCTATTAGATTCCATTGATCCACCAGTGTGTTTCTATGCCAGCACCATGCAGTTTTTATTACTGTTGCTCTATAGTACAGCTTGATCTCAAGGATGGAGATACTTTCAGAACATATTTTATTTTGCAGGATTGTGTTAGCAATTCTGGTTTTGTTTTGTTTTGTTTTTTATATATGAAACTGAGAATTGCTTTTTCAAGGACTGTAAAAACTGTGTTGGTGTTTTGGTGAGAATTGCATTGACTATGTATATTGCTTTCGTAGGGTAGCCATTTTAACTGTTAATCCTACTGATCCATGCTGCTCAGTCTTATAATGTTATTGGTGTATGTGTGAATTCAAGGCTAACTATTCATTTAATAAATCAATATTATGTTTAAGCTTTACTTTCCTAATTAAAAAATTTATTTAATCACCTTACAGTCTGATCCCAGCCCCTTCCCTACCTTCTCTCCTCCCAGTCTGACCCTCATTCTTCTCTACCCCTTATTTCACCCTTTCCTTCGTCTCAGAGGAGGGGAAGTCTGCAAGGGGTATCAACCTATCTTGGCACCTCAAATGACAGCAGGATTAAGTACATCCTCTCCTATTGAAGCCAGAAAAGGCAGACCAGCTATTTTGTTTGCCTTTGGATCCCTTTCCCCTAGTTCCCATTGTTAGGGGACCCACATGCTGACCACACTGCACATCTGCTACATATACATTAGGGTTCTTAATTTTTATTATTCATGGGTTTTGGTATTCTTATAATTTCTCAGTGGTCTAAAATAGGATTAATTAATTTATTTTGTCCACATCAGATTCTATTTCTCTAATGGTGGATACCGTGTTAGCATAAGTATTTTTCTACTATGAAAACGGTTAGAAACACCATTCTTCTCATTTATATTTTCATCTATATTGCTGACTAGCTACCAATTAACATCCAAAACATATCACAAGACAAGATTAAAACCAAGAGTTTATTATCCCATTAATGAAGCACATCACACTTTTCCTTTTAAGTATGGAGGACAAACATTGCTATTTTCCCCTGTTCTGGTATTAGTTCCAGTTGCTTTCTTTTTCTTACAATTGTAAATTTGAGCAAAGATTATGAACATGTTATACTACTAGGATTCTGTTTTTGAGGGTACTTATTGGTAGAAGGTTAGCTGATTATACTCTCACCCATACAATTCACTGGAAACTGATCCAGAAAATGTGCTTCACTGGCACCTGGGAGTGGAAGGGTTTGGAGTGGAGCCATTCTTGCTGATGAATTTTCACTCCCCAAGTTGTCTCTGGGAAATTGCTTCCAAAGGACAGTGTCAGGTGTAGACCCTACAGACCTGGTGTTGAGCCAGGTGATTGTAGCTCATCCAAATATGAAAATACCTGTATCATGCATCCATCCACCCACCAAGTAGTTTAGTATCTGCTTGATCACCCACCAGCCCCTAGAGGAAGTGATTAAACTTAAGATTTCCTCTCAGGGTAAAAATTAATTGATCCTTCTTGAAGCTTCTCCCTAAAATGGTGAAAAATACTTTGAAATTTAGAGACTACAAAATCAATTAGATTATTTTTAAAATAAGCAGTAGGCTCATCTAAACCACCCAGTGTAAAGTCAAACTAAAATAAAAGAAAAATTCCAGGGATGAGGTTGAGTCTTAAAAATCATTATTGGTTGAAAGTGATATATCCTTTATCTGAAAGCATATAACTACAAAGGTCTCATATCTGTAACATGATCTCCAATCTCTGATTCTTGAGTCCAGATGCCCACACTAGAGGGTAGATAGCATTGTATACAAACGGAATAAAGAGACAGCCTTTTTCCTTTAGAGTAAAACAAGTACCAGAGGAGACAAAGTGTGGATTGACTGCTGATTTTGACGTGACCTTATGTGTCTAACTACTACTGGTTACCCATTGCTGTGACTACATAGCTTTTCTGTTGTTAAGATGGTGAGAAGATTTGATTGCCTCAAGGAAGAAAGAAAAGTTGAAGTCAAGATTTTTTTAGAAGTAGTTGTGGTCTCCTAAGAGCCAAGTCATTAAAATAACTGTAACCATTGGGCTTGGAGGGAATAGTGAGGTTTTATATAATTTATGTCATTGATAAACAAACATCTATATGAAGGACCAAAGGAATGAGGACAGAAAGGCTGTGAGAGCCACCATGAAGAAGAGTTTATCTAAAATAATAGTGAAATGTCTATGAATGATAATGAGATTTGAAAACCTTACTCTGTGTTAGTGAGATTGTGAAAAATGGTCAAAACTACTATCAACCAAGAACGGAACTGTCGTGACTAGCTGTTTAGATTCATTGTGCCTATTCTAAGAAAGAAAAAGGGACAAATATGACTCGAAACCATCCATTCCCACCATTCCAAGATCAGGTGTGTTCATATAAGTAAATTTTGTTCTTTTGAAACTACTGGAAACTTTGTCTTTCCTTAAGGCATTCTACACCCAGTGGACACTTTGAATACAAATGAAAACTGCAATAGAAAATGAATCTAAGAGCTAGGGGCAGGGCTCAGTGGCTGAAGTGCTTAACAAACAAGGTTGAGGTCCTGAGTCTAGGTTCCCAGAACCTACATGTGAAAAGGGTGGACTTGAAAGCTATACCTGTTTGTCCTTATGATTGAGAGTTAAGCATCCTCCCATGGGTCCTCCTTGTTATTTGCCTGCTTTAGGTCTATGGATTTTAGTATGGTTATCCTGTATTATACAGCTAATATCCAATCACAGGTGAGTATATACCATGTGTGTCTTTCTGTTTCTGGGTTATCTCACTTAGGATGATCTTTCTAGTTCCATCCATTTGCCTGTAAATTGCATGATTTCCTTGTTTTTAACAGCTGAGTAATATTCCATTATATAAACAAACCAAAATTTCAGTATCCATTCGTTGGTTGAGGGACATCTAAGTTGTTTTCAGATTCTGGCTTTTATGACTAAAGCTGCTGTGAACGTAGTTGAGCAAAAGTTCTTGCTGTGTGGTGGAACATTTTTTTCCAGTAGATGCCTAGGAGAGGTATAGCTGGATCTTGAGGTAGTGCTATTCCCAATTTTCTGAGAAAATGCCAGATTGATTTCCAAAGTGGTTATTCAAGTTTTTACTCCCACCCGCAACAGAAGAGGGTTCCCTTTCTTCTACATCCTCTTCATCATGTGTTGTCACTTGAGGTTTTTTTTTTTTTTGTCTTAGCCCAATCAGAAGGGCAAACGGGATAGACACGTGAAGCTGCAGAACAAGGGAACAGGACGGAAACCTACCATAGATGTCCTCTGAAAGGCTCCATCCAGCAAGGGATTGAAGTAAATGGAGAGACTCACAGCCAAACTTTGGGCAGAGGGAAGGAAGTCTTATGGAAGAAGAGGGAAAAGAAGGACCTGAAGGGGACAGAAGTTCCACAAAGAGACTAACAAATCAAACAAATCTGGATGGACCCGGGCCGGGGGAGGGGGGGAGGGGCTGCGGAGACCAAGACCAAAGACCAAGCATGGGGAAGCCCCAGCCTCCCTGCTCAGGCAGCCCATAGGCAGCTCAGTGTCCATGTTGGTTCCGTAGTAAGTGGAGCAGGGGCTCTCTCTGACATGGACTCTGTTGCTTGCTCTTTGAGCACCTCCCTCTGGCAGGGTGGCCTTGCCAGGCCACAGAGGAAGAGGACCCAGGTACTCCTGATGATGCTTGATAGGCTTGAAACAGATGGTAGGGGAGGAGGACTCCCCTTTCAGTGGACTTGGGGAGAGGAACGGGGAAAGGAGGATGGATGGATGGGCTGGGATGATATGACAGAGGGAGCTACAACTGGGACATAAAGCAAATAAATAGGAAAAAAGAAATAAAAATAAAAATAAAGAAATAAGCAAATAAAAATAAAGAAAGCTGTGCCTGTAACCCCTGCATTAAATGGGTTGCACATGGGTGGATCTGGGAGCTCACTGGACAGCCTACCTGAACCGTTGAACTCCTGGTTCAGTGAGAGCCCCAGTATCGGAAAAGAATTTAGAGAAGCAATTGAGGAAGACCTTCTTACATCAGTCTCTGGTTTCCACATGACTACACATAAACATAAACATGTATACACAACACACACATATACTCTGTAATATAAAAGAAAGGAAGAAAGAGATAGAATGAACAGGAAGGATGAAAGTAGGGAATCTAAGGCGAGAATGTGATAAGTCCTACACAGTCCATTCTCCCAAGTTAATGTTGATGCAAATAAAGGGAAGTGAAGGGTGAGTCCTGTGGTACAGAATGACTGGTGTCTTTAGACCTCATTAGAAACACAGTACATCAGAAGGCAACAAGAAATAGAAGAGGGAAGAAGGGAGGGAGAGAGGAAGTAGTAAAATAAGGAGAGAAAAAGAATAGAGAAATTTCTTTTTCAGTAATTTATTTTTATTTTATATGCACTTGGGTGACGGGGTCAGATCCATTGGAATTGAAGCTACAGACAGTTGTGAGCTGCCATGTGGATGCTGGGAATTGAACCCGGGTCCTTTGGAAGAGCAGACAGTGTTCTTTACCACAGAGCCATCTCTCCAGCCCCTGAGAAATTTCTTTATAGACTGAAATTAAAAAGCCCTAAGATGTATGAGGTGAAACAACCAAAATGAATAACAGCTTACAAAGTATATTGTTAAATAAACGAAACTCCTTGTATGATAGTATCAAAACACTAGGATTCTGAATCAGCACATAGGGTAGCACCTATATGATAGTGACATAAAGAAAGAAATGCCAGGATCAGAAGGCAAGGGGCTGTGGAAGACACAAATACTATACTGTTGGTTGATTTCATTGTACTGGAAGTTTTAGTGCTTGATAGATCTTGTCAGTAAAACTGTGTGTGTACTATTCACTCCAGGAGAACACAGCTGCTTTGTATCCCACATATTCACGTTTTTGCTTTTTTAAGTCAACACACACCCATACCTATGGAAGTGAGGTTACATGCTGCAATAACTATCAGATTCAAGTTTTTAAATATACCTGTGATGTTTGAGAGGTTTGGCTGTTGGTATTTATTTGTTTGTTTGTTTTAAATTATATACCTTAGAGCCACACAAGTGGAACAGAATTAACAAGACATGAGAATGTCTTCCCCTCTAAAAAAGGTGGAAATCTTAGTGGATGAGACAAACATCTGGATCTCAGAAATCAAACAAGTTATAGTTTGTACATCAAAGGTTTATCCCTACAAGAACTCTGGCCATTCTTTGGAGCAAGCTCCTCGCTCAGTTAAAAAAAAAAATCTCGTTTCCCCTGGTTTTTAGGTGCCCTGTTTTGAAAGTCCTTATTTTCATACTATTCTTATTTTCCATTTACTTTCCCTGCTGATTTGTTCCCTGAGTAGAGTCTTACTGCCTAGGTTCAGTTGACAGTTTCAACCACTTAAGCTGGGACTTTAGACAAGTTGCGTAATTCACTGTGTCTCCATGTTTTAGTGTCAAAGAGACAAAATCATACTTTTTTACCTCCTCAGTTTGTTTTTAGGATTAAATGAATTAATATTTTTAACTACAGTCAAAGAGCAGGATGAAAGTAAATCACATTATTAAATAAATAAATTTAATCTCTTGCATATTTCTTGTTGATTGTTAGAAAGTATTCTGCATATCAGGTACCATTCCTTTATAAATTATAGATGACATGAATTTTCCATTCCTTTACCTATTTGTTACACGGTTATTCCTAATTTTATTCATAGAAATATGATCATGTTTTATTTAGTGACATAACATGCACTAATAGATCGGAGGAAAGGAGTAAATCTGAACACTTTGTTCAAAAAGATGTAGTGATTCTAATGATTGGCAAAACTTTCACTTTAAGTTGGGGAATGAATTTACCAGGATGTGCTACCAAAACTCTGTTGTCATTTTGTTCTGATTTGCTGCACATTTCTTGTAAATATTTATAAAACTTATCCTTTTATAACGGTAAGTTGCACTATCCAGGAATACTTAGCTAACTCTAGAAATACCATGATTTTCAAACTTAGCTTTCATTTGGGCTCACATGGAAATGATTTGCCTTGTTAGCTTGTGTTTTCCTTAGTTGGATCTAAATGGATAAGGAAGAATGTTGTGACATGGGTCAATGTTCTTGCATTATTTCACTAAGTTACAGAACATTATACTTTTTCCTGTGTGTGTGACCACATAATATATATGCACACCACATGCATCAAATTGCAAGTTCTCTGTGACACTTTTATAAGGTAAATGAGAATTCCTGCAATACAAGATCCTCTTAGTATCCCACTTTCATGTTGAATGATATTTTACCCAAGACTTAAATAACAATTTATACACACACGGTTTTCATGAGGAAACATTACTTTGCCAATTTTTTAATGTACAATAGTCTCCCTGGTAGGCTGATTTTCACCTTCCAGGGCTTCGGTTATCTCTGAATAACCTTAAGGTGAAAATATTAAATGGGAACTTTCAGGGGTAAAATGTTCCCAGGTTGTACACTGCATAATGTGTAGCAAGGTGTAGTTTTGCAAGGCCAAGTCCCTTCCCACCTAGACCTGAATCATGCTAGCAGCTATCTAGAGTGTCAAATAAATAGTCCTGAAATCAAGTGCCTATGTTCAAGTAACCATTATTTTATTTAATAATGGCTATAACATTCAGGAGAAGCAATACTGAAAATCTGGATATGCCAAAGACAATTACTGAAGACTTTCTTTAAGTGGAAAGGCTCAACTTAGTAAGGCAAGAAAAAACAGGTGTGCTGAGGTTGCTAAGAACAAATCATCTACCTGTGAAATTGTGAAAAAGGAAAAAGAAATTGTGCTAATTTTGCTGTCACACCTCAAAATGCAAAAGCCACTGCCACGGTGAGTGACTAACACTTAGTTAAAATAAAAAGGATATTAAGTTGGCATTTCTATGTATGAAAGAGCCACAGTATGTAAAAACTGTATGTGTGTGTGCGCGCGCGCGTGTGTGTGTGTGTGTGTGTGTGTGTGTGTGTAACTTGGTACTAAGTTTCAGGCATGGAGTAGAAGTGAATGAATGCATCTCCATGGAGAAGAGGAAGCTTCCGTAGTTAGACCTAACAACTGCATCATCTTTTGAACTAAAGGGTTTTGGTATGATGTGGACCTGGCTATGGATGGTGATTCAGTAGCCTAAAAGAAATAAAACACTTTCAAATGTGCATTTCAAGGTGAAGCAAGGGTACGAACACTACAATGCTTTTATGAGAACTTACTAAAGATTGACATATATGCATAGGGAACAGGAGAAAAGCTAATTATAGGAAAATATCCAGGGAGAGAAAATCAATAATTTTTTTGTATAGAAATTAATGGTTTCTTTTATTTAAAAACAATTGAGAAAAAAACAATAACAAATCTCCTCAACTTTACTTCTAAGTTTGGTCCCTCAACATGAGGAATTGTCTCACAACATGTGAAAATCTATGTGGTTAATCCGACCATTAAATAACTAATTGCAGTTGTTTAACCAGCTACTGATGCTGGTGATAATTGATCCAAGTAATTTCAAAGTTGAGGAGTGTAGACTTTCACATGACACTGAACACTGACACTGCCCAGGCAATGCTTTCCTTTATTCTGACAAATCCTTTCTCCAGCACTTGCAATGCACACTGTGCCACACTGAGAAGGGCAGAGAGGTGGATCATGAATAAAACATGTCCTGGGCGTTAATGAAGCTTGTGAAGTAAGAAGAAGATAGAGAAAACAGCAGCCAGGATGAAGTGTGTTGCTTACTAATTTAATAAGTTTTATAGATTGTTTATGTTAAAACACTCCATTTAGTTAGAAAGAGCCAATATACACTTTTTTGAGATGATATTACTAGAACAGAATTTTTAAAGAGGTGACTAGGAGTTAGCCAGTTGAGAGAAATGGGATTGAATTCTTTTTCTTCCTTGCCTATCCTTCAAGAAAAGTAATAGGCCATGACAAAACACAGGGTCATATAGGGAAATGCAAGCATAAATATGATATAGCTTACCTGTACTCATCATTATATATTTACTGTGTAGACATGAAATCCAACAAAACATTGATTTGACTCTTCTATTTGCTAAGCACTTTTCTGCAGCAAAATATCAAACAATCAGAGCATAATCCAGAGATGTTAGTCAATATTTTTACCTCTGTCTACATGCAGAAAATCTTCCAAGCATGGGGAACTACAAAACAGCCTTTCATATGTCTCAAGGGCTTTGCTCTCACTTCAATGCCCCATTCAGAAATTGCATAATATTGATTACAGAACTCATACATGATCCTTGGAATTGCTTTATTCTATTGAAAAGCCATCTTTTGGTCTGTGTAGTTATGGCACTGCAGGCGACTTCATGGATGCAATTACCCACGCATTGTTGCAGGATGAGTGCCACAAGGGAGAAAATAACTACGTAAGACAACTGAACCAGATGGACATTTGAAAATAAAACACTTAAGATATGTTGTAGATTTTTGTGGTTAACAACTGTACACCAGGAAAAAAATTAAAAGAAAAAAAAACAAATAAATAAACCTTTGCAGTTCTTTCAGCCTAAGGTGTTTTTGTTGATGGTGGTATTGTTTTTAATGCTCATTTGCATGTCTTTAGTTACTTTCAAAAGAAGTGAGCCAACAAATATTTTCCTGTTGCCCTAGCGGTTAGAGAAAAATAGTTTATCATTTCCTAGGGCAATGCCAGATGACGGGGTAGAGTCAATTCCCAGGAGTCTCTGAGAAAATTACCAGTTACAGAAAAATAGTAAATACCACATTTGAGACACTATGACCTCCAAAATCTAAAATTAGAGCTTAAATTGGGCATGACCTTCCAGGATATCTTACTATCTGGAACAAATGAGGAGAGAAAGTAAAGCAGATTCCAGGTGGAGAGGACCAAAGCAAGGCTTAATTCCCTGAAAGCCAAAGAAAATGGAGCTACAGGAATATAGCAAGGGCCAAAGTAACCCGGGCTTACCTCATGAGTGTAAGAGCATAGATCCCCTCCATCTCACTGCATATGACCTCGTTGCTCACAAGTACTAATTTGTTTAGTATTTCTTCATACAGCACTGACATTGTGGATGGTATTTCTACGGGTGGGGTTCTACTGCTCTTGAAGTTGTTTCCATATGATTTGAAAGAACACTTATGTAACAGCTAAAATAACTGTCTGGGCTCTGGGTCAGCTTCCCCTTCCCTCCTAGGACTTAGTTACTACATGTAATCTCTCAGAGAACGCATTGCTGCGCTGTAAGGTAAAAGTAGTCTCACTGTCAGGGAGATGGCAAATTTCATATGAAAGGTGTAGTCCACAGGAAGCTCTTAGTAATAGTAATGCTTATGAATAATCATGTTATTATGGTTAACAAACCAGACAGCACTGCAGAATTCTACACTTTAAAAGGCTTGGCTATTGAAAGAAATTCTAAGATGTGCAGGGATAAAGATGGAGCAGATGATAGTGGTAGCCATATGGTAGACAAGATAGAGGGATAATGACATTATTAACTCCAGATGAACAAACTGTGGGTGCTCTCAAACAGAATGCAAGCAACATGAATGATGTATTGTAGTGGTCTGTGCTAGCTAGGTAAGATTCAAGATGTCTCTCCATTGGAGCAAACACAGAGTGCTGTTCTCTCCACTTTTCTAAACATTTCAACTTGAGGAATACTTATGTGTGTGTGTGTTGGGGGATGTCTTCTTCTTGTTATATTGTATTGTACTTATTGTATTGTACTACATATAATTTTAGGTAAATGTAAAATAATCTTCTTTGAGACTTTATTTGTTCCTCCCCCATCTCCAATTAGAGCCCACTTCTACCCAAACCCTTTCCCCCAATATGGGAAATATGGGATCAACTGGAGGAAAGGAACATGAGAGGAATTGACACCAAGACAGGAAAAAAGAAATGATATAATTATATGTTAATTAAAAATACATTAAAGTAAAATATCAAACAGTAATTCATCTCAGATGTGATTACTGATACCTGTAACCAAAACATTTGAGAGGTGGAAGATGATGGATCACTGTAGTTGGAACAGCCTGAATGGCTACACAGTGAGATATTACCCCAAAAATGAAAAGAAGAAATCACCCAAGTCTTAGCTTCTTAGCACAGTGGCTAGTATAATTGATAAATTATGTTCTTTGGAAATTAGTGGAAAAGTGGACAGGCTAATCAATATCTTATACAAGTGGAGAAGACATGAGAAGAATGAAGGCTGCTCTTTTCTCTAGGTATTTTATTCACAAATTTATCATTAACAGTTAAAGAAATACCATTTGTCTGTTTTTATACAAAATGCTCTCAATAAGTTGTTTTTCACTTTAGAAATAATATGACTAATGTCACAATGTTGAAATTAGTCACAACATTGTTACTGAGTGCATCTCTACACTTCACCAAACCAGACTTTGCTTTCAGAATTTAACGCAAAGAAAACCAAAGAAAGACTTAGAATTCAGCTTTTCATTTTATAAGACATGAGGAAGCATTAGCAAATGTGTTACTGTCATCCCTTACACTCATGCAGGGCAAAGCTCACATCATTTGTACAAGATCTTAGCAACATTTTAAGAATTAGACCTTTTCCACTCAATGATTTTTTTCTTCTGTTTCTGTTTCAGTTTTAGAATATAGAATATGTCTTTGTAGAGCTAAATATTCTTTATGAGAGAAAAAGCTGAAATAAGAGACACTGACCACAGAACCCCCCAAACATTGTTTGTAGAATATATCCCAGACTGTAATATTTTACTATATATTTTTAATTTCTAAGAAAATTATTCTGAATAATTTTTCAAAGTTATTTGATTGAATTCTCTCTTCATAATAATGTGTAGAACAAAATTGAGACCATGATGTTTAAAATTATCTGTTGGGGATAAATAAGCTTTCTTTACAGTTACATGAAGAATACACGAATACATGCATGATGCAATAAGACAAAGAGGAAATTTATAATTAAAGTCCTTTTGACCTTTTACAGGTACCTACTAATTTCAAGTTATGAATATTCATTCAGACTAATGGTGTGCATTTACATATGCATGAATAAAAGAGTTTCACCTTAAATTAGTTGTTTTAATATAATTGATGTCAAACAGCATGCAGGCTTTGTTGATTGGCTTCTCTGACAGTTAATAAATGTGTTAATTATATAGCCGTATCCATCCTTGTGGATCAACATTGCTCTTTTTATTGCTAGAGTACTATATTTAGTTTATGTATCTCAATTTATTCAACATGTGAATTATTGCATACTTTATTATACACAATCTTCTCTGTAAACAAACTGCAATGAGGTCTTTTGTCCCATGTGTGTTAAGGTGGCTACCCAAAAGAGCTTAGTGGCTCATTGCTCAACGTTTACTAGTGTGGAAACCATTTCTCCAAAGTATGTATTTTAAATATTTCAGCTCAATAAAAGGTCATTCTTCAAAAACACTGTATCAATGTATGGTCAACCACTATTAAATGAAAGCAATAATTTCTTGACATTACCCACTTTTTTCTTACCTTTTGCCATTATGATAGATGAACAATTAAATATTATTCATTTAATAGTATAATTACTACATGACTGAATATATTATTAATTTATTTTGAAGAAATTTCAGACTCAAAGACTTCAGTTCACCTGGACGCTTCATATGTGATAAATCATGGATCTCTCTGAAGTCTCCTTTCTTCTTTCACTTTTATTTTCCCAATATTCTTCATTATTATTCCTATTTCACTTCCTACTACCCCTCCATCCTCAAATAAGTGTATTTTAATACATGTCATTCAATTTGTGAGAGGCTATAAAAAATCAAATATTGCTTTAAAATGAAGATTTTCTTAAATTTACATGAAAGTGCATTTTGCATTCCTACTCTACAAGGCATTAAGTTTAAAGGCCTGTCATGTTTTTTCTATGCATGTCTGGCAAATACTTCTGACTCCTGAGGATCAACTAGCGCATTTTATTTAGCCAGTTTCCATCTAAGCAGCCTCAAGTGTTATGCATAAACAGACCTCGTTAAAGAGCTTTGTACAGGTGCCGTGGTGGATTACATGTGAGCTTAGTCAAGACTATAGAACTGCAGTGTCACAGTGAATATGCACAATTAGTTTTCATAAAGCATCATCTCTTGAGAACGACATAAGCAATGCAGGAGCTATTCTGAATGATTTTCTAATATCCATAACAACACTGCGTTTTGGCCATATGGTAGGAAGAATATATATGAGTTCACAGTTTTAACCTGACTTTCCTTCATTTCCAGTGTGTATAAGGACAGAAAAAGCCAGTCCATACTATGCAGGAGTGACTCCTGTTGTGTGGATTTATGAGGCACCTCTGTTGTACCTACAACAGTCTATTTCTGGCCTCCTGTTTCTCTTCCATAGTTTGCTTTCTTCTTTCACCAACCCTGCAGCTTTAATCTAATAATATATTTCTGTGGTTTTGCATATGACCCATTAAACAAATATTAAAAGCTAATTCATTGAACAAACATTGAAAACAGGCATTCCAGATGTTTTATTGGATATTAAAACTGGGGAGAAAGGTTACTTCAATATATACCTAGTCCCACTCAAAAATATTGATTTAACTCTGCTAACTATTCAGCAATGTGTAAGCAAAAAGCACTTTGTAAACATGCTGTATTTATATTATAACTGCAAAGATGACTTCATATAAAATATTGCTATAACTCTCTGGATTAATAATTATTATTATTAATTAAACTTAATAAAATTAAGTTTGCATAGATATGTATATCCTCAATAGTGAATGAGACCATGCATTTTGTTCCATTTTGAAGTTTTATTTTGCTTTTTTTCTTTTTCTTTTTCTTTTTCTTTTTCACTATCTCTCCAGCTACATATACCTGAAATATCCTGAGTTTCATTCCATGTACCAATTCAGGATTTTGGATTTCACTATGTAAAAGTGGATGACCTTGCTCTGTGGAAAGCCTTCTGTCTCTGCCTCCTAGTGCTGGGATTACAGATGTGTGCAACCATAAATAGTACTGGGGGACTTTTTTAAATGACAGCCAACACTTTAAAAATGGTGTTGAGTTTCCCGGTTTTGTTGCTATTTAAAAATGTAGGATTACAAAGATATTTCTTTAGAGGGCATCACTGTCTTATAACTTACATAAATCTACTCAAGAATTTATATTTCATTTTCATGTTATCTAAAAGATGTTTCAAATATCTAATACTAAACACCCCAAAATTTATACTTCTTTAGCTTTTCCCATCTCAGTGGTTATCACATCCCAAAAGGCTTTATATCTTTGAGATAGAAATTTCACTTATGGTAACGACTTATTTAATATGATATCAAATTAGCAAACCACCTTTCCATATGCCTTCATCATGTTATTTTCCCACCAGCAATTTATGACATAACCAGTTTCTTCATCTCTTCACTCATATTTGGGTTTATCATAATGTATTTTTAAACTAATACGTTAAGAGCAGTATCTAAATAAGGTTTTACATTGCATTTTCATGATAGGTACATATATTGACTGTCATTTCTTCTTTTAATTTTTTTATTTGCATGAGTGTGTGTGTGTGTGTGTGTGTGTACATAAATGCAGGTTCCCTCCAAGGCCTGAAGAGGCAATGTGAATCACTAGACATGGGTGCTGTGGAGCAAATTCTGGTCCTATGAAAGATCAGTAAGTGTTGTTAACTACCGAGCTGCCTGTTGCTATAGCTCCTATAGTGTAATCTATGCTGTCCTTAAACTTGTCATCCTCCTTTTCCTATCTCTTCAGTATACCCTACCAGCTTGGGACGCTAAAACCAACTTTTTATCTGTTATGCAGTCCTTGGGACTGAACAAAGTTCTTACACTGAACTGCATCTCTAGCTCTGAGGGTCTTTCCATGCTCTCATTTGTCACTATATTATGTTCAGTGAAGTCCCTAAATCTTACGCTCATTTTCAAATTGAACATCTTATATCTGAGTATAACGAATCTTACTGTGGCAGGTTAAGGAAATGCTTAAGAGAGTACCATCTTGTACTCCTAGGTTTCTCTGTAAGGGTGTTTCCAGAGACTGTTAATGAAAAGGGGTGGGTGCCAAGCAAAGCACTCAGCCAACAAAGTGCTGGAACTTCTGATTCCATGTGACAGAACAAAGTCTTCTTCTCCGGGTTTCACATACAGTCCTGCATGTGTCCAATAGATGGTCCAAATGGCCCAGAGTGCAGTGGTTGGGGATCCGTGAGGATAAAAACGTGAAGGAAGGAAACTAGTAGGTAAGTGCTTTCCAATCTCATCTCTCAAGCATCATGAGTGAACACCTCTGACTCAGAGCACCTCTATTGCCCTGATACCCCGCTTTGCTTAGGTGCCAAAACTGGATCTAGCTGACCATGGACTGAAAATTGTGAAGCCTGGATCCAAAATAATCTTAATCCTTTCCATCATCATTTTAAAGTATTCTGTCACAGCAATAACACTTCCCCTTGTTGGATACATTGTTTATAAACAATTTCCTCACTTTGTTCTTGATTTTTCATCCTTTGCACTTGGGCCTTCATAGAGCAATAGCTTTCTCCTTGGAAGAGAGGAGTTATATCAGAATTTGCTTTCTGTGGATCATATTTAGGTCTCAATTTCTTTACCAAACATAAAATCTAAAATCATAATTTTTTCTGAAAGTTTTATCATAGTTCCTTCAGGTCTATGACCTATTTTGATTAATTTTTAAATCAAATGTGGTTAGGTAGAGATTCTTTGTTTTGCCTCTGAATGTCATGTAAATCCAGCCCTATTTGTTGAAAGCCTATTGTTTCTCAGTGGAATTGATTTTACACCTTTATAAAAAAATTGCAGACATTTTACAGGTCTGTTCTGAAGTCTCTGATATTTTCCATTTATCTACCTGTCTATCACTCTACCAATGCCTTGATTATTATAGGCACTGAGCAACCCTTAATATCAAGAAGAATATTATTTCCTACTTAAGTTCTTGTCCAGATTATTATCTTTCTTCTAGGGAATTCCACTTAAATAATAAGAAAGCTTCACATGAAAAGACATACTGACATTGTTCTTAATATTAGGAAGAAATGTTCAGTTTTTTATTATTAAATATTGTGGTTTTGTACATGTTCTTTATCAAGTTGAACTAATTTTTCTATATTGTTAGTTCATTCAAGATTTTTATTGTAACTGCTGGATTTAATTACATATCATTTTGTTGCAAATGTCATTTTCATGATATTAACTTCCAGATCATAGAAATGGTGGTTTACATTGATTAGGCTTTGAATGCTGAGCCCACCTCATAGTCTGGAATAAATATTTTTGACCTGTTGTATATTTTACAAAGTGTTGGATTCAGTTTCTTAATAGTGAGTATTTAAAATGTCATTATCTTGCAGAAATAGAAAGCATGAGGGAAAAAAAATCACACAGTAACTCTTCCCTGACATAAATGTCTCTGTGAATACTCCAATGGTATGAAGCTAACAAATAACTTCAGGTAAAGCCTTTTGCATTCCACAGTTCCTACCTGAAGTATATAACTGTAATAGTTGGCTTCAGTGTCAATCTCAATTGAGGAATAACCTCCATGGAATTGGTCAGTGGGCATGTTGGGTAGTACTTTTCTTGATTGCTGACAGATACAGGAGAGCCTAGACCACTGGAAGTATATCATCCCTAAGCATGTGGGTCTGGGATGTGAAGGAAAGATAGCTGAAAAAGGCTGAGGAAACAAGCCTCTCTTTACAGGAGGCATCAGGTGCATCCTGATGGGAGAGATATTTCCTTCTCCTTGGATGAGCTTAGTTTGGGTTCCTTATTTTATCAGAGAGTAGAAAGCAGGAAGCAGAATATTCACTTTCTGTTGGTTCAGACAAACATGAGGCAGACAACTCTAGGTTCTTCTGTCTTGGGAACTCAAAACCACTCACTTTCTTCTCCCCATGTTTAGAATTTGTTTGGTTGTTTGTAATACTACTTTCTGGATTTGTAGTTGGATATAGAAAGAAAGAAGTAGGAGAATTTTCTCTTAACCATCCTGTCTGAAGCAGAAATACTGATATAAGTGAATCTTTAAAAACCAATCATGGCGTTCTAGAGAGGAGGCTCAGCAGCTATCCAGTACCTAGTGTGGCTGTCTGTCACACTTGTCTGTAACCACAGTTTCAGGGTGTTCAGTGCCCTCTTCTGGCTTCTGTGAGCCCCAAGCACAGACATATAGGTTAGCAAGAAAGAAAAAAACTCTTATACATAAATTATACATAAAGTAAAAATAAGTAAATCTTTAAAAATCAAATGTTGGTTGCATCATTCATCTGCTGAACTCTCTTCAGGGAAGAAAACAAAAACAAACAAACAAAAAAAAACAGGCAAAAGTTTCATAATGGCTTAATAGTCTTTACTGCAGGTTTCCCCTTTATTTCTCTTTTCTCCACATGGTCCACTCTATTCTTATCACAAAGAACTTACATTACGCTACTTTTTAAACAATCCGAATGTGCTAGCCTGTAAGAAGATTTGTACATGAGATGCATCTGTCTGAATTGTTTTCTTTTCTTTGTCTCCACCCACAGAACCCTTTCGAATTAGTTCTTTGTATGTGTTAATGCCATCATGGCAGGGAGGCTGTTTTACCTTGATTGTTTCCTATAATAATTACTACTATTTGAGTGCTTGTATATCACTGAGTCAATATTTTTGCCCATCTTAAGTTTCATAATTCTTTTTGTTTATTGTTTCACATTCACCTCTTCAACAAGTATCTAGCCTACAGAAGCTGGATATAATACAGCAATTTATGACTTAATTCAGCAAACTGAGATCTGTATTTATTTCCTCCAAATTTCATAAGATTTAAAATAACTTTGTTGTCTCTATTCTTTGTCCTGTGAATCCTTGGTGCTATTTCACTAGAATATTTTCATAAAAAATAAAATGAATAAACAGCGAACAGGACAGGAGCCTACCACAGAGGGCCTCTGAAAGATTACCAAGCAGAGTATCAAAGCAGATGCTGAGACTCATAGCCAAACTTTGGGCAGAGTGCAGGGAATCCTATGAAAGAAGGAGGACACAGAAAGACCTGGAGGGGGCAGGAGCTCCACAAGGAGACTAACAGAACCGAAAAATCTGGGCCTTATGTTCTTTGCAAAGACAGATTCTCCAACCAAGGATCATGCATGAAGATAATCTAGACCCCGTGCTCAGATGTAGCCCATGGCACTCACTCTCCAAGTGGGTATCCTAGTAAGGGGAACAGGGACTGTCTCTGACATGAACTCAGTGGCTCGCTATTCCATCACCTACCGCTGGGGAGCTGGAAGGGATTGCAGCCTTACCAGGCCACAGAGGATGACAATGCAATCAGTCCTGATGAGACCTGATAGGCTAGGATCACAGGGAAGACCTCCCCTATCAGTGGACTTAGGGAGGGGCATGGGAGGAAAAGAAGGAGAGAATGTGGGGTTGGGAAGGGAGGGGGCTACAACTAGGATACAAAGTGATTAAGTTGTAACAATCAATCAATATAAATCATATAATTTTTCTCTAATTTATTATTTTTTACAATTTATTCACTTTGTCTCACAGCTGCGGCACCCTTCCTCATCTCCTCCCAGTCCCACATTCCCTCCCTCTCTCCCCCCATGCCCTTTCCTCAGTCCACTGATAGGGGAGGTCCTCCTTCCCTTCTCTCTGACGCTAGCCTATCAGGTCTCATCAGGACTGGATGCATTGTCTTACCAGGCCACACAGGAAGACAACTGAAATTCTCTTGAAGAAAGAAAACACCTTTTATTCAAAGTTATAATCTCAAAACACGCAGTATGGAAGTCGCACAAAATGGAATAAGCACAAGACAAGTATAGGATAATTTCACTGTTATCTTAATCCTAACAGACAAAATTCAAATATTGAAACAAAACTTAGAAAAATAGTTAAATATATTTAATCAGTTGTACTTTTTAACAGTCATTAAAAAGTATTAGGTAGAAAAATATTACTGAAGAAGTTAATAGAATAATAATAGTAGTAGTTATAAGTACATACTTTTAGACTAAAGTAATAAATTCGATGACAAATCTCTCACAAAACAAATCAAATAATTTCCATTAAAATCATCACATTTTTGTTAACATTCTTATAATAATTACCACTATTATAACAGCCAAAATAATATAAATTTTAAGAATATATTTTTTACTTGCTTGGTTCCCTGCTTCTTGATCACTTCTCCCTGGTAGGGTTACTTAGCCAGCCCACAGAAGAAGAGATCCAGGCCATCCTGATCAGACCTGATAGACTAGGCTCAGAGAGGAGGGGGGGAAAGACTTCCCCTCTCAGTGGACTAGGAAAGAGGCATAGGGGAGGAAGAGGAAAGGAGGGTGGGACCAGGAAGAGATGAAGGATGGGGCTACAACTGGGATACAAAGTGAATAACTTGTAAATAATAATAATGAATGATGATGATAATATAATTTAAATAAAGCTAAAATATTTTTATTTAAGTATATAATTATTAATTTATTTTCATTTTTACCTTACTCATATTTTACTACTTTTCAGGGTTTATCTTCCTTTCAGGTGATGTATTTCCTATGTTATAAAACTCCACTTGGCTATTTATATGGTAAAATATCTGAGACCTTGCATGATTGGGAATTTTATTCACTTTACCTTCACATTTAAATGAAGAATATAAATACTGAAGGTTTTCTTCATCCTCACAATTTAAAAATATTACTCCATTATCTTGTTTCATGAAGTTTTAGCATTGTGAACTTAAATGGCTCTGCTTCTGTTGTTAATTTTCTATAGTGTATGACATGTCACAAGAGAAAAGAGCCTATAAAATTGCAGACAGTTTCTAATTTAATAAGTTTTCTTTTGAGCCGAAGTTGCTGTAGAAGATTTCAATTGTACCATGTTAATAGCAACAACAAAAAAAGCAGGCTTGCTTAGCTACAGACCATAAGGCTCACACATACCAATCATGATATTTTAATGTCTGTTGGTTTGTTTTAATGATAAATTGACTTGTGCAAGGTCCTCATGTAACAGCTTAAGAGAAACTATTTAATTATTATTAAAATATTTAATTATTCTCTATTATCAAAATTATTATATAAAGATTTATCAGTTTCTGTACATATTTTTCTATTCCTGAATGAGAGCTAGACTTAGGAACTTACATTCTTACCAAAATGAAATAAATATTTTTGTCCTATTATTTTTCTGACTGAAAATATCTAACATCTGATAATAAAATTATTATATCCATATACATTCTGTTAGTTATTTCATGATTTCACATCTTTTCAACTCTGATTTAACGTTCTTTACAAACCCTGTCACTGCTATCAGGTGAAAAACTAGGTTACCTTTCTCAGCATGAGTTCATTTTTTTTAAGAGAAACTTATACCATTCTCAGTAATTATGACTTTTGCTGTGATTGCATTAGGTTTCACATTGTTGCTTGACAGATGCGCTTTCTCCCAAAATATATGCATGCTTTATGTAATTTTATAAGAATCTCCTTTTTGTATTATACCTGTTCACACCTAGGATATTTAATACTCTAATTTGCTTTTATGCTTGCCACCCATTGCAAGATGAAGTTTGTGTTTATAATTTGAAAGGTAAGAAGGGCCAAAAAGAAGCTTCAGAACATTCTTTTCTTTTTTTTGTTTAGAAAAACTTATTTGTTTTTTAATTTTTATTTTTTTAATATTAATCACAGGTTATTTACTTTGTATCCCAACTGTAGACCCTCCCTCATTCCCTCACAATCTCACCCTCCCTCATCTCTTCCCTGTCCCTTTCCAAGTCCACTACTAGGAGAGGGCCTCCTCCCCTTCCATCTGACCCTAGCTTATCAGGTATCTTCAGGACTGGCTGCAATGTCCTCCACTGTGGCCTAGCAAGGCTGTTCCTCCCTTGGGGTGGGGGAGAGGAGGTAGAGGAGCCAGTCATTGAGTTCATGTCAGAAATCATTCCTGTTCACCTTACTAGGGAAACCTACTTGGGTACTATGCTACCATGGGATACATCCAAGCAGGGGTTCTAGGTTATATCCATACATGGTCCTTGGTTGGAGCAACAGTCCCATAGAGGACCCCCATGTCCTGATATATTTTGATCTTGTGGAGCTCCTGTCCTCTCCAGATCATACTAACTCCCCCTTTTATCAAATGATTACCTGCACTAAACCAAAGGTTTGCTTATGAGTCTCAGCATTTGCTTTGATAAGCTGCTAGACAGAGTCTTTCAGAGGCCCTCTGCAGTAGGCTTCTGTCCTGTTTCTTGTTTTCTCCTACTTCCAATGTCCATACCATTTGTCTTTCTAAGTGAGGATTGATCATCTTATCCCGGTCCTCTTTCTTGTTTATCTTCTTTAGGTGCACATATTTTAGTATATTTATCCTATCTTATAGGACTATCTAAGTGAGAATATACCTTGTGTGTCTTTCTGCTCCTGGGATATGTCACTCAGGATGATCTTTTCTAGATCCCACCATTTGCCTGCAAATTTCATGATTTCCTTGTTTTTCATTGCTGAGTAGGATTCTATTCTATAAAACTACCACAATTTCTGTATCCATTCCTCAACTGAGAGACATCTGGATTGTTTCCAGGCTTTGGATATTATGAATAAAGCAGCTACAAACATAGTTGAGCCAATGTCCTTGTTGTGTACTTGAGCATCTTTTGGATATATGCCTAGGAGTGGTATAGCTGGATCTTGAGGAGGCACTATTCCTAATTGTCTGAGAAAGTGCCGGATTGATTTCCAGAGTGGTTGTACAAGTTTGCATTCCCACCAGCAATGGGGGAGAGTTCCCCTTTATCCACAACCTCTCCAGAATTTGTTGTCACTTGAGCTTTTAATCTTTGCCATTCTGATGGGTGTAAGGTGAAATCTCAGGGTCATTTTGATTTGCATCGCTCTGATGGCTAAGGACGGTGAGCATCTTTTTAGGTGTTTCTCTGCCATTCTATATTCCTCTACAGAAAATTCTCTGTTTAGTTCTTTACCCCATCTTTTAATTGAATTGCTTGGTTTATTGTTTTTTTTAATTTCTTTAGTCCTTTATATATTCTAGATATCAGCCCTCAGTCAGATATAGGGTTGGTGAAGATCCTTTCCCAGTCTTTAGGCTGTCGTTTTGTTGTGATAACATTATCTTTTGCTTTACAGACACTTTTCAGTTTCATGAGGTCCCATTTATTAATTGTTGCTCTAAGAGCCTGTTCTGTTGGTGCAGAACATTATTTTCTAGACACTGGAAAATTTCTTTTTCCTAAATTGTCATCAGTAAAGTTATAAGAACCCCTCTTCCTTCTCCAGGCTAAACTTTGTTCCCAGCCCAGACTTCAATCTGAAATCCATGCCTCTCATGTAAACATATAGTCTTTTGAAAGGGAATAAGGAACAAAATCATGAACTGTGGCTCTTCCACATTTAGCTTCCAACGTTATCAGCTTGTTAACTCTGCTCAGAAAACACCCAAAACCTCACTTCCACATTCAGAAACATATTCATTGTTTCATTTGTCTTTTCCTGCTTGAATTTATTCTTAGCTATCTTAGTCTTGATTTTTTATTTCTAGTTTCCTCTGTGTTGCTGTGATAAAACACTGACCAGAGCAACTTGGGAAAGAAAAGATTTGCTTGGCTTAGAACTCTTAGTCATAGTCCATCACTAGGAGAAATCAGGGCAGGGATTGAAGGCAGGAATCTGGAGTGTAGCAAACTTGAGGGAATGCTACTTGCAGGCTTCCTCTTGGATCTCTCCCTGGCTCATGTACAGCTAGCTTTCTCATGCAGCACAGGACTACCTGCCAAATGAATGGTGCTGGCCACAATGGACGAGGCCCTTCTATATCAGTGAATAATCCAGACAATCCCTTTAGCTATATCCACAGGCCAGCTTCATCTAGGCAATTCCTAAATTGAGGCTTTTTCCCTCAAATGACTCTAGACTGTGGAATGTTGACAATTAAGGCTAACCAGGACATTAGGACTTAAAAAGAAAATCTCCAAATATGTAGTCATTAATCTCTTTTTAAGTTCCTGATATTACTAAATGCAATATTTTTGTCACAAAATCGAACGATGTTTTCAGAAGATGAAAGAAGTAACTGCTGACACTTGCTGCCTACTTGTATAAAAATAGATCGTTCATTTGTGGCCATTTATTAGCCTCTATATAGCCAGCCAAAGTTCAGAAGAAAGATGTCAGAGAGGTTGGGAGCATATATGAGTTCGTGTATCCTGTAGGAGCCTATGTTCTGCTCACATTCTTCTCCTGTGTGGACCAGCAGGCCTAATTAATTACACTCTGAGACTTCAGATCTGTCACTGAAACCAATGTTGAACAACTTTTATGCTTTCTGAGACTATATGTCTCCACAGAGGGATAAACAGTTTTTGTTTACATTGAGAGTCATCAAATGTAAGATCTAGAAGAAAATTTAATTACATAGTCTAATCTTTAATTTTCTAGTTAGGAAAATGAGTTTTGGCTCTGATGTGTGATTTATTTATGGTCAAATGAATGAGACAACGCCAGCATTTCATATCCTTCAAGTGGTTTATTTTCTGTTTGCCAGCTATGTTCTCAATGGCTTACAATTTTTTGTTGTTTTTATAAATAAGGGAATTCAAGATTTTTAATAGAGTGAGGATGTAAGCCTCACATTAATAAAAGATTCTGGTTCCTGCTCACAGTGGAGTGAGTCCCTGGATAGGACTCCTTTATTCTCTTTCCTCATTTTCCTTGTTTACCAAATAAATGCTGAGTTCTTGTTACATACTAAGCTTCCTGATAATTTACCAATAAATAGTGTGAAAAGGAGCCTAAAGTCATTGTTCACCGAGGCAGCTCTTATAGCTATTTGCACCTAGAATTTTGTATTCTATAAATTAACTTTAAACAAGGATGACCTACAGTTTTGCCATTTCATACTATAAATAACACAAATTTATCTTTCGCTTAAAGAGAAATTTCTCTGCTTTAGTCTTGATCTCTCCACTTAGTGGGGGAAATGAAGGTTTCTTGTTTACTTTTACCCAGTCAGAGCCTTGTTTCCAATGAGGAAATTTCTTTAAAATGGTTTTAAATGCAATTTTCTCTTGTTAATGCTTTTAACTAAAAATGATGGGAGTGTGTATGAATTGGTTTTAGAGATATTGGAATTTAGAGATACTGAAAAGAAAAAACACAAAGACGACTGTTTAATATTTAGGTAACTCAAAACATGTATAAAATAAGGTTGACTAATGTGGTAGGTAGAAATGCAGGGGAAGAGAAGGGAGATAAAGAGGTGCCAGGAAAAAGCAAGTGAGAGTATAATAAACAGAATAAGTAACAGTGGAGTACAAGTCATTTTGATCTGAAGCACAATATGTTTTTAGTAACAAAATTTCTGAAGTTACTTTTCTCTAACGTTCAAAGAAACAGGTAATCTAAACATTTTATAATTAATATATAACATGTTTTCTGAGAAATCCTTTTTCATTTATTTTGCTCAAGTGAGGTCTTGGAAATGATAAGAATAAAAATTACTCCTAAGGAAACCTTGGAAAAGAACAAAACTCATGGGTACAAATGGATGAATTGTGCTCGGAGCTCCTGTTCTGATGTCCATAGAGAATAGATTATTATTATACCATTATCTGAAAAGGGTTTAATTATATTCCCATTATATCCATCTGCTTTAAGACCCTTATCATCCCAGAACACACTGAGAAAGCTACTTCCCCAAACATTCAACCTATAGAATCCCTTGTGTAAATCTGCAAGTTTCAATAGTGTAGAGAACCCAGCAGTGCCTCTGGAGGCTTTCCTTTGATTTTTCCTCTGCCCCCGCCCCCCAATGAGTGAAGAGAAAGGCCATTAACTCTCAGTTATCTGGAAACCTATTTTACACTCTATGATTTATTCATTTATTTATTCATTTTGCTGAAGGGTCTTTTAATTTTGCATGTTCTCTCTCTCTGCATCTGGGCCATTACCTGTCATTATGTTGACATTAACACAATCTAAAGCGTATTTTGAATGCTAACCTAGCCACTTTCTGAATCATAAGAAATCCGGAAAATAAAATATTTTCAATTAAGACCACACTGGCAGTAGGTTATAAGTCCTTTCAGATGGTATGTGGTTCATATCAGCAGACTGTGGCTAACTGAAGGAGTGTCATGTATGGTATCACAGGATTATGGAGATGAGCATCATTTGTACAACTCAACTGACTTTCTCAGCTTCATTTAGGAACTGAATGAAAAGTATGTTGCATGTTACATGAATCTTAAAAAGACAAGTTCATGTCTCATGAACATCTTAAATACATTTACAAAATCTTTCTTCCCGTGATGAACCCTGTTTTGTCTGAACCATATGCCTTTTCATATAGAAAATGTTTTCAAATAATTAAAAAATTTAAACAACTCAAATGATCATTTTTAGGCATACATATATAGAATCCATAATAGTACTTAATTTTTAAAATATTTGAAATTTTTAATTTTTAGTTATTAACATAGTATGTGTATGAGAATGTGTATAGTGTAAGAGTATGTGGGAATGTGACAGTTGCTGGTATGTGAGAGGTGATGGTGTGTGTCTGTGTGTGTGTGTGCAGTTGTGAAAGTGTAAGCCACATTGGCTGGCTAGCAAGCTTTTGGGTGATTTTCTTGTCTCTGCCTACTATGCATGCTGGGTTTACAGATGAATTCCATAGCGTTCAGATAAATTCTTTGCAAGAGTTGAACTCTCCAGCCAATTTATTCTTCCTCTAATTTTTCTACCCACTTTACATATAATGCATAGTATATATCATTTGGCATTAAAAGCTTTGAGGTTTCAGTGGATGCCAATATGCTATGCTTATATCTACAACTATTTTTTTTTTTTTATTTTTCCTCAAGGGTGAGTTGAAAGAATCCAGTAGACTGCCTTAGATTCTGCTAGTTTCTTGTTAATGTGGGCTGATGGGGGTTCTTCAGAATGTCAGAGTGAAAAGATGAGAGGATGGACTTTCTTTTCCCCATACATCACTTCATAGTTACTTGATATAGTTATTTCCCTCATCTGATGGCAAATGTTTCCTCTAGGATACTCACTTTTAAAGAGTTCTCTTCCTCCTGGTCCCTGTACCTGGTTCTCCACCACAGCAATTGTGCCATATCTCAGACGCAGTAACAGATTTCCTGAGAGTATCTTCCTGAGTGTGGCATCATCCTCTGTGGGTTTTCTGCATCATTCTCACAGCGTTGTAGATTGTTTTACAAACATCTTTTAAGAATAGGATCTTGTTTGTAAAACATTTATTTACAATGCTATGAAATGGGTGCAGAAACCCCACAGAGGGTGATGGTGCACTCAGGGAAATATTCTCAGGAAATCTTATAGGTTATTGGGGCTGGAGAGATTGCTCAGGGGTTAAGAGCACTGCCCCCCACCTCAAGAGGACCCAGGTTCAATTCCCAGCATTCACATGACAGACAGCAACTGTCTGTAACTACAGTTCTAGGGGGTCCAACACCCTCACACACAAACATACAGGCAAGACACCAATTCACACAACATAAAAAGAAATAATTTCTTAAAAAGAATAAGATATTGGAGTCAGGCATGGAAGCACATGACTCTCTGGAGGCAGAGGCAGACTGCTTTCTGAGACTGAGACCAGCCTGGTCTACACAGCAAGTTGCAGGCAGCCAAGGCTACAGAGAGAAACACTGTCAAAGGGGAAAAAAAGAAAGACAATAAAAAGGGTATCATATTAAACTTGTCATCTGCCAGATACCTGGCTTACAAAAACAATTTTTTCTTGTTTTTTCTTCATTATAGATTCTCTCTACTCCCAGCTCTAATTCTTTCCAATAAATTTCTGTTATTACTGTATGTTTCATTTTTGTTTTGAGTTATGCTTTGATGATCCCAGTAGGCATAATGTTAATCCTTTTCCATCAATTTTCCATTTTGGTAACAAAAGTGTTATGCATCAGAAAGAGTAAATTGAACTTCAAGTAGTACATCTTTTTTTTTTTAAGAATGTGAGTTAACTGGTCACCAAATGAGCAATTTGCAGTTGAAAAGAAGTTCCGATTATCAGGAGCCGTGTTCCCCAGGCTTCTTTTCTGTGGTGTTTGCATTCTATTAATTTTGTTTTAATTATATAGAAAACCATACAACATGAAATTAAAATGAAATACAATAACTCTTTAGGAAATGGCAAAGGCCATTCCTGAAATAGCATTGTTTATATTGTGCACTTCTTCAAAGAAGTCAGACTAGAGCTCAATTGTGTGTTCTGAGTGAGTGAATTCCTGTAGGGTTTATACAAAACATGTAAAAATTAATTAGGGCATAGATGGACAAGTCTTTGTAACTATTTCTAACTCTTTGTAATGTACCCAGAAGGGGGAAAATATCTGATTTTTGTTTGTTTGTTTCCTGTGTCTCTTACTTTTATTTTTTACTTAACTTTAACAATGTGTTTTACATGTACATTTTCCCATGGTAAGAATGGCAGGCATGTTTAATGTGTTTTGAAATCAAAACAGAAGAATTTTTTCCAGTTAAGAAAACACTAATAATTGAGTCAATAAGAAATGAATAAAATGTAAATGACCCCTTTGTAAATTTTGGTATGAAAGCTGTAGGCCTTGCCCAGCTCTGTCAAATTAGCAGGAAGAGTTTAGTTGACCAGCTGCATGTTTATACACTATCTTTTTTGTTGTTTCTTTAAAAGTCTCAAGTTTCTTTAAAAGAACAGATTTTTATCACACTCACTCTTCTCCCCTTCCCCCGCCTTTGCTCACAACTTTTCTCAGGTCCATCCTTTCTTTCCTACCTACCCAACTTGATTATCTTTTAATTTTTTTTAACCCAACAAGTCCAATTTGTGTTGTCCAAATATTTGTGTATGTATTGCTCCCCCCCACACACACACACACACTGGAGTATGGTCAAATAATCAACGGCTTCACTGTTAGGAAAAATAGTCTCTTCTTTATCCAGCAGCTAACATTTGCATTCACTTATATATTACCTTGCCACATTCCTGAAACTGAGATAACTAAGACATAGATAAAAAATTATAAATAAGAAGGATGCTCAAATATCTGAAAGAAACACTTCTTTTTTAGTTGTTGATCATTCAGTAACAATTGCATACGAAATTAACATATAACAGTGATAGAACGGACATTCAGTGATAATTATATCTAGTATTTAATGAGTGCTTCATACACCACTCTGTCTAACGCTCTTAATGGTAGTTTTTTAATGGAAACATAATATATGGGATTATTTACTAGAGTATGGATAATTTATATGTATGATAAAGGAAAGCTCAAAAAAATATGGGAGAAGTAAAGGCAGGGAGCAGTTATTGTCTATACACAATACCTTGGAAGAGAAAACATAGAAAGGACCCTCGAGCCTTAGATCATGGACCACTGAGAAGCTGTAGCGGCAGAGCTTTTGTGAGCAGAGAAGTTTCCACTCTTTCCCTGCATCCCAGCTAGACTGTAAGGCTAGCCAGGCACAATAAAGGGGAAAGACACCCACTAGGTTTCTAAGGAACAAGAACTGATAAGCAGAAAGATCACATTGTACCCTATAAGAGTTTAGAAATTGGGAGGAGAGTGGGGATCCTTGGGCCTCCCACATGTAACAGGTAGCTATGGCAGGAAAGCAAAAATTTATGAAACCAGGATAGTGTCCATTGCTGCCCCTTTACTGCCTTCTGGAAAGCTTCAGGTTATTGGGACTGGAAAAGGGTATTGGGAAAATTCTGCTGTAGATTAGGAAAGCTAAGACAGGTATGTTTATACCTAAGAGGCTATAATAGCTAGGGGAACTGATGGGAGAATCTTGACTGTGAAGGTAAAGTGTACTGAACCCCATGATGAGCTCATGGAAAGGAAAGATTTAATGCTATTCTGATTAGTGTTGCTCTTAATCCCTGATGGTTGTGCTGCTTCAGAAGCAAGCTGCCCAGTTGCAGTGTTCTCACTCTGTATCAACTCATCAATATTTGCAGTTTCTAGAAGGCTTTGCATTTCTAACCAAAGCTGTATTTCCTGACTTTAACATGATTTCAGCTATGAAGTAGTTGGCAGAGGGGACTCAATAGCATATAACATAAAGACAAAAGTAACCAAGACAACACAAGAGACCCTTATTTTATACAGAATATTTGGCTGATATAGATCCTATGAATCTATGGAATCCATAGTATCACTCTTTGGCCTCATGGGCTGTATTTTCCCCTGTTGGACTCAAATGCTCCAGAGATGAACTTTTAAAAGCTGACTATTTAAATTATCTCTAGTGAACTCCATGCAAATTTGTATTTGGTTAGTCTTTAAGCTATTTTCTTTTCTTTTCTTTTTTGTTTTTTGTCTTTATTTTTTTATTTTGTTGAGTTTTTCTTTTTTTCACTTTTTAAAAATTTATTTATATTTTTAGAAACTACAGTTTAGTCACTTTGAATTCCCTGCTGTAGCCCCCTCCCTCATCCCCTCACTACCCACCTCCCCCCCCTCATCTCCTGTTCCCTTCCTCAAGATCACTGATAGGGGAGCTCCTCCTCCCCTTTCCTCTGACCCCAGCCTATCAGGTCTCATCAGGACTGGCTGCATTGTTTTCCTCTGTGGCCTGGTAAGGCTGCTTCCCCATCAGGGGGAGGTGGTCAAAGAGCCAGCCACTGAGTTCATGTCAGAGACAGTCCCTGTTCCCATTAAGAGGGAACCCACTTGGAGACTGAGCTGTCTTGGGCTACAACTGTGCAGGGGTTCTAAAGGTTCTAGGTTATCTCCATGTATGGTCCTTGGTTGGAGTATCAGTCTCAGTAAGCTATTTTCAATGACACAGAGTATTTTCTACACCATTTCCCCTAACCTTCTATTTTAAATTTATAAAATACTAAAGTGATAGTTATGTTTCAAAATGTATAAAGGTATTTATCATTAATATATAGATATATTTTGATTATAGACATTATTGTGATTCATAGTTTTTATTGTCAACTTTGTACAACCCAGATTCACTATTGAAAAGATTGCCATTGAGATAGTGTCCTTTTTGAGTTGGCTGATTGACTAACAGATGTGGGAAGACCCAGCCCATAATGGGTAGTACCATTCCACATGAAAGGGCTCCTAAACTGTACAAGAGTGTATAAATTAATTTGAATACAAGCAAGCAAATGAAAAAGTGAACACGAATACACTTCTCTGCTTTTAGTTTGTTGGATGGTTGGTTTTTGTTTTTGTGTGTGGTTTTGTTTTCGTGTGTGTTTTAGGTGTGAGATAAAGATTGTGTAGCCCTGGTTATCCTGGACTCACTTTGTAGACCAGGCTGGCCTCAAACTCACAGAGATCTGCTTGCTTCTGCCTCCCTGAGTTCTGGGATTAAAGGCATGCACCACTGTGCCAGCTTCTGTTCTTGATTGTAGGTGGGATTTGATTAGATGTTTAAAGTTCTTGCCTTGAATTCCCACAATGATAGATTATAATCTGACTTTTAAACCAAAACAAAATCTTTTCCCACTAACTTGGTTTTGGTCAAGGTATTTTATCACAACAATAGAAATGAAACTGGCACAGATATCTCACTTAGTCTGTACTTTTCTTTATAAAATATGAACATTTGTCATGTTAAGATATGAGGATAGCTACCCTTGTTAACATGCAATCAGTCTACACACTGGTACTTCAGATAGAGACTGAGATATAAATTATGCCCTGCAGACATTTATTTTAGAATAGATGTACCTAAAACCCCTCACATTTCTGATTTATAAGTTTATTTTGGGAATTTAACCAGGTTGAAATAGGTTGACACTCATTCTTAAATAAATCTTAAATAAATCAAAAGATGTATTTAGATTATATTTCTTCTATCTTTCCTCTCCTCTCCATAATATGCATAAATCAAGAGATTTCCATTATCCTTGAAAACAGATAAATGTTTTTTAAGTAATTTATTTATTTATCACAGGTTATGTACTTTGTATCCCAGCCATAGCACCCTCCCTCAATCCCTCCCACTCTCCCCATCCCTCCTTCATCTTCTCCCTGCCCACCTCCAAGTCCACTGATAGGGGAGGACCTCATCCCCTTCCATCTGGCCCTAGCTTATCAGGTCTCTTCAGGGCTGACTGCAATGTCCTCTTCTGGGATCTAGTTAGGCTGCTACTCCCTTGGGGGGGGGGGTGCAGTGGTCGACAAACCAGCCATTGAATTCATGACAGAAATAGTCCCTGTTCCCCTTACTAGGGTACCCAGTTGGGTACTGAGCTACCATGGGCCACATCTGAACAGGGGTTATAGTTTGTATCCATACATGGTCCTTGGTTGGAGAAACAATCTCGTAGAAGAGCCCTGTGCCCTGATCTATTTGGTCTTTTTGGAGCTCTTGTCCTCACCAAGTCTTACTAACTCCCCCTTTTTTCACATGATTCCCTGCATTCTGGTAATGGCTTGGTTGTAAGTCTTAATATCTGCTTTGATACATTGCTAGTTAGAGTCTTTCAGAGGCCCTCTGTGGTAGGCTCCTGTCCTGTTGCTTGTTTTCTCCTACGTTCAATGTCCATCCCATTTGTCCATCTAACCGATGATTGAACATCCCACCCTGGGTCCTCCTTCTTGCTTATCTTCCATAGGTGTATAGATTTCAGCATGTCCACCCTATCCTATAGGTCTATATAAGTGAGTATATATCAAGTGTTTCTTTCTGCTTTTGGGATACCTCACTCAGGATGATCGTTTCCAGGTTGCACCATTTGCCTGCGAATTTCATGATTTCCTCATTTTTAATTGCTGAGTAGTATTCCATTGTGTAAAAGTACCATAATTTCTGTATCCATTCCTCGACTGAGGGACATCTGGGTTGTTTCCAGGTTCTGGCTATTACGAATAAAGCTGCTACGAACATGGTTGAGCAAACGTCCTTGTGTACTTGAGCATCTTTTGGATATTTGCCTAAGAGTGGTATAGCTGATCTTGAGGAATCACTATTCCTAATTGTCTAAGAAAGCGCCAAATTGATTTCCAGAGTGGTTGTACAAGTTTGCAATCCCACCAGCAGTGGAGGAGAGTTCCCTTTTCTCCACAACCTCTCCAGCATGTGTTGTCAGATAAATGTTAATACATGAAAAAAGTACTTTCTACTTGATCATTTTGTGAGCAAAATTTGATCCAATACCTTATAAGGATCCTGAGTAGCCAGAATATGGTAAAGAGAATACATCAACCTATGAGATTATATGCAATATCTTTTACTGAGATTTCTAAGAACACATACTAGACCTCTAATCTTACACATTCTAATAGCTCTAGAACATAAATTTTAGTTTCAGAAGAATTACAACAGTGTATAAACTAAACCAATGTAGAAACTGATGGCAATAATTAATAATGGTAACGATAAAAGTAATAATAATAATAATAATAATAAACAAATGGCTCACTGTTGTCATCATTTGCTTTCTGGATCCAACTGAACTGGAAACACTTCACTTTGTATCTCACAATCCAGTATTTTCTACATGAGTTTGTCTATTGAAATTGTTTTTTAGTGTTCTTTTACAAAGGAAACCTGCAGGGTAATAGTATAATCAGATTAAAAGATGAATGCCATATGATTAATTTCAAAAAAGTAATAGTATATATATTTTTTAAGTTGGTGATATTTGTTTTTCCACATATATACCAGGACATGTTACTACAAATAATTCCAACTTTTATCAGGATCTTGGTCAAAAAAAAAAAGGCTTTCTGATTTAATTTCAATTTCCTTTCATGCTAATGAAATTAAAAATTGTTTTCTTACATGATGGCCATTAGAATTCCATGACTGATGGTGAATTGCCTGTTCAAATGTTTTTGCTTTGCTCTCATTCTAAAGTCACAGTTATGACATGAGATTTTCATGTAATTATCTCTGTAAAGCAAGCCAGCTTCTTCCGCTGTTACAGGAAGCTTGCTCAGGCTCACCCTCACGTTCATGTCATTGACTGCTTGTCTGCTACTCTTACCCTCCTCTCTCCTCTCTGCTTCCTTCTCCTTTGGAATATTTTTTTGCATGACATTTTAAGAATTTCTAAGACAAAAATAAAAGAAGAATGCAAAGTAGTTATACTTTTTGTTTTTTCCTACTGAAGATCCCTTAGAAGCTTTTCAAATAGATTCAGGAATTAAAAATGATTAACAGACGTATTTTGGTAACCCTTGCTCAGATATAGCCCATGGTAGCTCAGTATCCAAGTGGGTACCCTAATAAGAGGAACAGGGACTGTTTCTGACATGAACTCAATGGCTGGCTCTTTGACCTCCCCCCCCCAGGGAGGAGCAACCCTGCTAGACCACCAGTGTCAGATGGAAGCGGGGAGGGGGGGGGGTGTTAGGGGGAGGAAGGTCCCTCCCCTATCAGTAGACTTGGAAATGGGCAGGGAGGAGATGAGGGAGGGATGGTGCGATTGGGAGGGAATGAGGGAGGGGACTGTGGCTGGGATACAAAGTAAATAACCTGTGATTAATATTAGAAAATAAAAATTATATATTAAAAAAACCCACAACCTAAAAAGAAAGTAGCATACTCAGCTAAATGGTAGTATACATCATTTTTCAAAAAGTCGTTTATATACTATATAAGATTGACTTGTGAGTCCTTCCATGGAAACATAGTCTCATATAAAGTGTCTTTTGATGACTATCCTAATAAACACAATAATAATTTTTAGTATTTTTTTGCAAAAACCAGACTGAACATGTTACTCATACCTTGGAGGTTGGGGGGGGGGGCATAGCAGCGGTTAGTGCAGCTCAGGTGAGAATGTTCCAGAGAGAAGCCTGTCTTGCCCAGCCGATCACTAATTGCCGTTTGATTTCAGCACTTCACAGCTTTAGCATTTTTCTGTTAATTTCAGTCATATGTTAATGTTGCAATGTTTCCAAAATACAACTCATTTCCACAATACTGTCTCAATATTTTTTTTTCGTACAACTATAAAAGATGAACATAATGAGACCGAGAATGAAGCATGTGGGAAGGTGGAAGCGTGACCACACCAGGGTAATGAGAACACTAAGAGGAACCATGGTAAGCCAGGAAAAACATCTACACTTTATCAGCTGAGCAGTATGTACTCCTGACATCTGAAGGGATATGGGCAATGATTCTTAATAAAATTAAAAAACAAATGAAATACTATTCAGCTACTACATATCTTATGGGTAGACTCAATTTGGCCTTTACATTTTATAATAGTTCGCTAATATGGCTTTTGCATTTGCAAATAAATAAATTACAAATGTGTACGAGTGTCTATGTTATGCCACCCATTTTGTACTTTCGTCCACAGTACTGGTTGTTTTCTGGCCATTTATAAAAGTTTGCCAAGCAGAGTATGGCTAGTCAAAGCTCGTGTACTTCATTCAGCTTTTCAAGACTGTCCAGGAAGATCTGAGAACTGTAAAACGGCATGTGCTTTGCTAAGATAGACTGTGATTTTTTTTCAAATACCATGAAATAATTGGTGGACAGTAGCACAGGTGTTGAAACCATTTACACAAATGGCCCCTCGTGGTCTGCGTTCTCTGATGTTCTCATGCGCTCAGCACTTACATAGCTTTTTTTGTTTGCCATTGAAATTATTTTTTATTGATTTCTTTACTTGGAGTGAGGGTGTGAAAGGATGTTTTACTAAAATAGCAATCTCAAGCTGTGGGGAGGGTCAAGGTTAAGGAATGTAACGGATGCCTATGGAGGCAGCTTGTAAGTCTGCTAATAAATTAGAGCTGGCAGTTGACAGCTGTAGGTGTCTGTCCTCTGCATACTCCTGGCAGAATAAGTTCTCATCATGGTTGTCAGAAATTATGCTCCACTCAAAGATGGGCCTGCTGATCAACTGATGACTGACATTCTCCTTGGATCGCCACATGTCCTTCATAGGAGGTATTCATCACTGAGGAATCATGAATGGAAATAAATTCAATTGATTCCTCCAGCAATGTGCTCTGCAAAGAGTATGTCAGCAAAGTTTTCTTTACAAAGGAACAAAAAGGAAAGTACGTGTATTAATTAACAAAATAAGATCCCGACTTAAAAAATCAGCAGACATACAGTGAAATTTCTTCCCAACTATGGGTTATGGGAGTTTTCATTGAACCAAAAGGTTCACCAATGGTGACTTCTGCTAAAAGCACCTGTAACGTTCTTTGGATTTCATTATACAGCATCTCCAATGTGCAAAAAGCAATAAAAACCTGTACATATCAGCCTGTAATGCAGAAGAAAGCATTTCAAAGATCGAAGAGCCCTCTATTTCTCATCTAACTATATTTATATATAACATTATCCTTAATCATATTTTTAATTCAACATTATATTTAGAAAAATATAAAATACAAGAGTTTCTTTGGTGTATGTAATGAAGCAGTGGTTCTCAACGTTCCAAATGCTGCAACCCTTCAATACAACCCTCATCTTGTGATGATTCCCAACCATAAGATTATTTTGTTGCTACTTCATAATATTGTGTAATATTGCTGCTGCTGCTGCTGCTATGTATCATAATGTAAATAGCTGGTATTCCACCTCTGAAGGGATCATGACACACAGGTTGAGAAACACTGTTGCAGAGCCTTAAATTTCTAAAATAATTTATAGGCATTTCTAAATGCCTATAAATTTAGGTAGCTGTTTTAGTTACCTTTATCTTTCTCATTATTTAATCTTTTATATCATAGCTAACACATATACATTTGAACATTTGACAGTCTGACATCCCTTCTCTAATAGCCATGTGTGTTGTATGTTGTTCATAAGCTACTGCTATATGTTTCCTCTTCTTTAAATTCCCAACTCATAAACTCCATGTTTTTGTTAATTGTGGTTCAAGATGCATTATAATTTTACTATTCTTATGGCTTGTTTTTTGAATGGTAGAATAGTCCCAAGTATTCTCCTAGGCTTTGCTTGTCATTTCGTTACTTGCAGTTATCTCTTCAGAGAGAGAATGTTATCATTTTAATGCATTCAAGTTTATCATAATTTTTTCTTCTATGCTGAATTTCTGGGCCTGCTTAAGAAATATTTTCCCACTCTGAGTACAAAAATATCCATCAACATAGCTGGTGAAATGTTTAAATGTGCTGTTCGGTCTATATTCTGCCTAAATTCGTTTTTGTGTGGTCTGAGGTAGAAGCTGAATTGCATCCTTTGCCATTTAAATATTGATATTGTTGATGCAAAAATTCAGGGTATTTTTTCCACAATTTTTAATTTAGCATGTGTAGTTGCTTCTAGTGATGATCTTAATCCACGTTCCTGGTGTAGCTTACTACCAGTTATAAACCCTTACTAAAATTTAGTGAATAAAATTATTTACCTGTAATATTCTATTATACATTCAAACATTAGGAATGCCCAATCTTTCCTCCTTTTTGTCTTGGGTTCAGTCTTAGAAAATAATATATATATATAAATGTGTGTATATATGTATAGGTGTGTATATATATACATCTATATATATATATGCACACATGTGCACACACAAATGTGTGTATATGTGTGTTAATGATATGCTCTGTTGGTCTCATTGTGGAACTCCTATCCCTTTCAGGTCTTTTTGTCTCCTCCTTCTGCCATAAGATTCCCTGCACTCTGCAGGGAATGAGTCTCAGCATGTGCCTTGATACCCTGCTGGGTAGAGTCTTTCAGAGGCCCTCTGTGGTAGGCTCCTGCCTTGTTCCCTGTCTTCTCCTATTTCTGATGTCTATCCTGTTTGCTCTTCTGAATGAGGATTAAGCAAAACCCCTAGGGTCTTCCTTGTTGTCAAAAAAATCTGGGCCTAGAGGATCCTGCAGAGACTAATGCATCAACCAAGAGCCATGCATAAAGAGGACCTACACCCCCTGCTCAGATGTAGCCCATGGGCAGCTCAGTCTCCATGGGGCTTCCCTAGAAAGGAAGCCAGGGCAGTCTCTGGCATGAAATCAGTCGCCTGATCTTTGATTAACTCCTCCTGGCTAGGTGGCCTTACTAGGTCACAGAGAAAGAGGATCCAGACAGTCCTGATGAGACCTAATAGGTTAGGGTCAGATTGTAAAGAAGTTGGACCTTCCATCAATGAACTAGGGGAGGGATAGGGGGGAGGGGAGAGAGAGGGAGGGGAGACCAGGAAGAGATGAGGGAGGGGGCTACAGCTGGGATACAAAGTATATAACTTGCAATAATAATAACTATAATAATAATAACAAATTCAAAAATTGACAGGCTTTCACATCATCAAACAGGCAGTCCTAGACCATAACACATAGTTTTAGCATCCTGCCCCCCAGAATGCAGGAATGACAGGTACAAGCCATCACACCCAGCTCAAGTACAGTTGTTTTAATGATATAGCAATTACAAATCAGTGTTGTCAAAGCCATTCTAACATTTGTATCAAAATGTTGGAATAAATTGACTTAGAGAGCACAATCATCTGTTTGGGTGAAAATTGAATATAAGAAAGGAGGAAGAGTAACATTTAAGGAAATTGACCTGACTTTTTTTAGTGTGTGTGGGGGGGGGGGGGCGGTAGATGGTTGATAGTTATTGAAAGAGTGATAAATACCAGGGCTTGTAGGATAAGTGATGCTGAACTGTTACATATTCAGTAAATAACTCCTGAAGGCCAAGGAATTTTACTCTCTTTGAATTGATGTTTACCTCAGAAAAATGCAAAGCTAAAATCTAAAAAGAAAAACAGTCCTGCCTATACATATGAAATAATATTTGCATAAGGCTAGATTTCTCTTCAATGCTACTAAAAAATAAAAAGGACTTAAATTTTAGCTATGATACTAAAGTCTGAATATAATACTATATCCTGCTGAGGACAGTGATTATTTTGAATTACTTTGATGAAAGCATAATGGAATTATATAAATCCTCCTACATAAACATTTAATGTGAAGAAAATTCACCAATGGCAGTTCCTTGTAAAGTATTTTATACGGCTGAAATTCAATTCTCCTCAGTATTTGTTCTACTTTTTCCAAATATTTTATTACAAATTTTATGTTGGGGGAATCAATGCAATTAGTTTTACGATTCTAAATTTCCTTAGAAATGCAGTCCTCGCTAAATATTCATTCCAGGTTCTTGCATTTATGAGCTAAAGATATTTAGCTTTGTGTTACTTGCCTGAGCTGTTGCTGTGGTGTGTAGTTGCTGTTCTTTAAGTTTAACCACGTCATCCTGTTTCTTCTGTTCAGTTTGTCTCTTTGCACTTTCACAAAAAAAAAAAAAAAATGGTTTCAGTAATTCTTTTCAGCTGTTAGGAGCTGCTACAGAAGAGGCAATTGGGATGCGTCTTCAGTGGCTGTTTATGAAGATATGGTCCTCCTTCCATTATCTTATTTTCTACAAAATGTTAGAGACTTTAATATCTTTAGCAATCTGTTAATCACCAGTTATGAAAAGTACCTAATGCTATCCTGGGGGATGCCATCTGCCAGCATCTTGTCTCAAGTGTTCCTACTGAGAAATGGATGACGTCTCATTGCTGTCTTGCAATGCACAATGCACGTTCCTTCTTCTTCCTAACTGATCAGACCTTGTGTACAGAACTATTCCATTAGCTGTCTGCTACCTGCTTTCATTAGATCTAGTGGGAAAGTGGCTATTTAAAAGCTACTCAGTGCAGGCTTTCCAGTTACAGCAACAAAGCCAAAAATAATCTTCTTTGCTACCTTCTATGCATGTAACACTAATGGTGTTCTGTCTCATGGCTTTGTTGAAGGCAGTCAGGCCTGAGCTGGGAGCTGCTTGCTTTCCTTAATCAGCTTTAACATCTATGGGTGGCCCCTGCCAGCAATTAACACACTACATGCTGACCATCCTGCCAAACTGAAGTCAAACCCTGGTGCCAGAAAGGCAAGACCAATCTTGCAAAGAGAGTAGCCATCTGTTGGCACTGTTTGTTCTTCCTGCAGGGCTTAGCGATGGCGCTAACACCCATGCTGCCCACTTCCTTGGACAGTGCTATGTTTCAATTTTTAACTATTAACAGTACTCACTATCCTCAGATTTTGTTACTACATAGCTCTCTAGGATAAAAACTCTAGAGTTAATTAAATGAACACCACACATTTTTTTACTTTTTTATATTAGCAATAAAAATTTTATATACCTCATAAGAAGTTGGTATTCATTGGTATTCATTCACCAAAGATTATGAAGTCAATAGAACATTAGTTGAACCCTGACATCAACTCAGGCCAAAAACCCTACAGTTAGAAAATAAAAACACACAGAGCCAAGCCGAATTTGAATATATGATAAATAAGAAGGGAAGGTCCCATACTAAAATGTATGTATCTTTATTTGAAATTCATAAGTTCAAATCTTCAAAAGTTAAAAGTTATACATTTTATATACAATCTGTTCCAGGCTGAGTGTCCATTAAACTAATATTTAACTCACGATCCATGGTATCTTACTATCTTCTAGTTTCACTATAGTTAAAAACCTTTCATGAAATTCTTTAGTTATATCTATTAGAAATATAGAGATATAGTTTATAAGACCAGTATATTTTAACCTTGAGACTAGAGATAGCACAATGACCTTATCTTAATATAAATATAATTTTAATTAATAGATCTTAATTTAGGATATTAGTAGACAACTTGTACTTAATAACAAACCCCTGAGCTGTAAGTTTAAAACCAGCAATATAGTAAAACAGTATAAAGCAACTTTAAATTATATTTGAATTTATTATAGCAAACCCATTAACCAGAAAGCCTACTGGTGAATCTGGATCATAGCAGGAAAAACAGCAACATTTGTGAACTGAATTTGAGAACTGAAAGAGATACAAACAGTCAGATACATATTTTAAACCAATTTAATTTGAATAGACATTTATAACTTTGAATTTTTATTATTATATAACATTTATTTTGAAGCAGGGTTGAATCATAGATAGTAAAATAGAACTTTAAATTTTTATAAAATGTATACCAATTTAAATGAAGCTTGTTGCTGTAGTCTAGTCTAAAAGATAAAACAGTTATTAAAGAAGCTTTATAAACATGAAGAAATTATATAAAGTATTAGATAAGAAATTTAA